>JAFEMH010001899.1:0-404259 GCA_022495995.1 Adenophora triphylla var. japonica | reverse complement strand
ATAACGGAGTCCCGTTTCTTTCATCAAAATGGCTCATTCCTCGGCAGTGAAGCAATGTAAGGCCGGTTTGCCGCGCGGAATACGTCTCCGTATTTTTCCCAGCAAATGCTAACAAAATCCCCAGCAAAGTCAACGGAATCCCAAACACGCCAACGGAATTTCGAGCGAGCGAAACTCGAACTCAACGAAGGGCTTGATTCCCGCTAGGGATACGTAGGTAGCCTATCATTAGGTCCAGCCCCTCGACCAAAACGTCACCCTCTCCTCGCGGCGGACAAAGTCCACCGAAAGGCCATTTCACAATCAAGGTCCGAGGCACCTAAAGCCATCATCAAGGTTGAGGCACCTAAACGCCGTCATCATCAAGGTTTGAGGCACCTAAAGCCATTATCAAGTTCGAGGCACCTAAAAAGCCATCATCATCCAGGTCCGAGGCACCTAAAACGCCATCATCATCAAGGTTCGAGGCACCAAAACGCCATCATCTCAAGGATCAAAATCCCGAACTACGATCTGGCTTGATTCCTCTTAAGGATACGTAGGTAGCCTATCATTAGGTCCACCACGCTCGACCAAGCACGGTCATCCTTCTGCCGGCACGTAAGACCGATCCTTTCAAAATGAAGTCCACTAGAGGACCAACTATCCTGCACCATCAAAGGAAATCATCACCGTTAAGGTTCGAGGCACCTAAAACGCCATCTTCAAGGCTCGAGGCACCTAAAATGCCATCATCAAGGTTCGAGGCACCTAAAACGCCATCTCCAAGGTTCGAGGCACCTAAAACGCCATCTCCAAGGTACGAGGCACCTAAGACGCTATCACACACAACACTAGGAAAGCGATAAATCGCAATCATCCCCAGCAGAGCGGATAGCCATCAGACCGAAAAGGGTCATTCCTATCCCCAGCAGAGCGGATAGCCCTCCGACCGAAAATGGTCATCTCTTATCCCCAGCAGAGTTTCTCTCCAAAGAACCGACCGCAGTAACTCGCTCATCAAAGTCCGAGGCACCTAAAACGCCATCATCTCCAGGGTCAAAATCCCGAACTATGACTGGCTTGATTCCTCTTAAGGATACGTAGGTAGCCTATCATTAGGTTCAGCCGCTCGATCACTTGATCATCCTGTCAAACATGGAGCCTTACTCTTATCGACGACCCCGCTTCCTTCGAAAGCGCCGTCGCCGAGGGGCTACTGTAAGTGCTCCAATTTGAGTTTGTTAGTATTTTCGTTAGAAAATTAACGAAAGTTTTAACATTCCTAACAATTACTAACATTTCTAACATATCTAACCAACCAAGGGCAAAATGGGCATTGCTATTTGAAGATAAACCTTCAAAGGAATCTCAAAAAGCAAAAGAATTAAGAAAATCCCGAAACAGCAAGTTGAAAAACAGTTTCTGTTGGAATTTTTGAATTATATTCCTTGTGTCCAAAGCCTGGAGCTGCATTTAATGAACAGTGCACGCCATCAATCCTATCCGCGCGGACATGTTTGCATTTTCAGGGGGCTATAAATTGAGCCCTCCAGTCACAAAAAAAAAGAGAGAGAAAAACAACACAACTCACAGCATTTGGCGAAAATACTTGAGAAAACAGTGAGAATTCTCTAGAATTGTCACCTTTTTCTCTTGAATCTTCCCAACTTTCACTCACTCAAATCAAACCCACTCACTCTCAAGTTCAAACACAAACACAAAAACACAAGGAAGATAGGTATAACCTCCCTCTCCTTACCCTAAATTCTCTCATCCATGCATGCATTTTCAAACTACAAAATGTAGTTTGTTCATTTTCTTGCCCTAGATCCAAGAGGATCACCATGGAAGTTCATCTCCATGGATGATCCTCTACAAGGATCAACATTTTCTTCAATGTGTTCTTACTTACTTGTAAATGCATTTTCAAAACCCTAAAAACCATTTTCAAGCACCAAATCTTGATTTCAAAGGATAAAATTTCCCTTCCCAAGCAAATGAAGTGTTTAGTCCTAATGTACCCCAAGGATGGTTTGGTATAGTTGATTCACCACTAAAATGTCAAGTGATCACTAACCAAAACCTAGGGAAATGGGGACAAGCATGGATGCAAAAACCCCCTTTAAAATCATTTTTCCTTTCTTGAGAAGTTGCTGTCCAGTAGCAATTTTCCAAGACCCCAGTCCATTGTCTTAATTTTTGGACACAGATAAACTTGGAATTTGGTGTTGACTAAAAAACACTTTTTGTATCAAACATCCATAGCTTTCCAGACATATTTTTACTTAATTTTTTTAGTGAGTAAAACTCCCTTTTTCAAATTTTCTTTTGAAGGTCAGATCACCAGTTTCTGGGAGTCCAGATCTCATATCTGAGATTTCAAGAAGGTTTTGAGTCCTCAAATATCCTCCAAAATGAAAAATTCTTTCACATAAATATTATTTGAGGTGTTTGGAACAACTTTCATTCTCTGATTTTTCTCAGATTATGAAGTTTTGAAGCCCTTAAATCCATTTCAAAATCAAGTGTCTACTGCCTTTTTCATTCTGGCAGAAGTGTTCTTCAACTTCCAAAAATCTTTTGAGTACCAAAACCCTACCCAAAAATCACACCAAAAATCATGGGATCTGACCAAAGTCTAATAAAGAATTCCCAATTTTTACTTTTCTGAGTTTCAACTTATTTTGGCCAAAACACACACACACACAAATGATTTTCAGCTTGGAAGACTCATTTTTACGAGGCATTCCGGGTGCACACTAATGTCCTTCCCGGCGTGTAACATGACCTCCGAACCCAAATCTCTAATCTCGGGCATTTTTCAAAGTTTTGGCCCTTAAAACAAAAATGGCGTGGCGACTCCATTTTCCGGTTTTATTTGGTTTTCAAAGAAACGAAAAATTGAATTTTTCCCGCGAATGGCAACATCATCACAGGCGGCTTTCTTGATCAATCGGGGACCTTCGGTACCATTGGGGAATGGAATTCCAGAGGAAGCTTGGAGTGGCAAGCAGGTAAATCTGTCCTTTCTTCGCATATTTGGCTGCGTTTCTTATGTTCACATTGATTCTGCTGAGAGAACTAAATTAGATGCAAAATATGTTAAGTGTACATTTATTGGGTATGACAGGGATGACTTCGGGTATAAGTTTTGGGATGACCTAAACCATAAAATTATTCGTAGTCGAGATGTGGTATTCAATGAACAGGTTTTGTACAAGGACAGAAAGGGGGCATCTGATGATACCAGTTCGGAACCGGAGGTTGTAGAGGTGGATATTCCAGACTCGGGTGGGAGCAGAACAGTTCATGTTGACCATGGTCAGAAGGTCACTAAAGATGAACCACGTACTCCAGAACCGGATATTCCGCTGCGTAGATCCAGCAGATTGCGTGGATCACCTGACAGGTATACTCCTTCGAATTATTATTTGCTGTTGACAGATAATGGGGAACCGGAATGTTATGCGGAGGCTGTTCGTAGTGCACTTTGTAACAAGTGGAAAGCTGCGATGGATGATGAGATGGACTCATTGAAGGCCAACAAAACTTGGGAGTTGACTAAACTGCCTAAGGGGAAGAAGGCACTGCATAACAAGTGGGTTTACAGGATCAAGGAGGAAGCAGACGGTAGCAAGCGTTACAAGGCAAGATTGGTTGTAAAAGGGTTTCAGCAAAAGTACGGTATTGACTACACCGAGGTATTCACTCCGGTTGTGAAGATGACCACTATCAGAATGGTTCTGGGGATAGTAGTGGCGAACAACTTGTTGCTTGAACAGATGGATGTGAAGACAGCCTTCCTTCATGGGGATTTGGAGGAAGAAATTTACATGGTACAGCCAAAGGGTTTCTTGTCTAAGGGTAGCGAGGAGCTAGTTTGCAGATTGACTAAGAGCTTGTATGGCCTTAAACAAGCTCCTAGGCAGTGGTACAGAAAGTTTGATGGAAGTGGCGAAGCCAACAGGGACGCCATTGGGTTTGCACTTCAAGCTATCCGAGAAAGACTCGCCTAGGGGCAAGGAGGAGCGTGACAAGATGGAGAGAACTCCATATGCTTCAGCAGTAGGGAGTCTCATGTATGCAATGGTGTGTACAAGGCCGGACATTGCACATGCGGTGGGAGTAGTCAGCCGGTTTATGGGCAATCCAGGAAAGTAACATTGGGAAGCGGTTAAATGGATCCTACGTTACTTGAAGGGTACTGCTGGTAAGGCTCTGTGTTTCTCGAGCAAGGAAGTGGGATTAGCGGGTTATGTTGATGCGGACTTGGCATCGAGTGATCTTGGTAAGAGGAGAAGTACTACGGGTTATGTGTTTACATTGGGTGGTACGGCAATCTCCTGGGCTTCTAAGTTGCAGAAGATCGTGGCTCATTATGAAGCAGAATATGTGGCGATGACGAAGCAAGTAAAGAGATGGTATGGCTGAATAATTTTTTGGGTGAACTTGGGAAGACGCGAAGTGGTAACGTTCTCTACGATGACGGACGAGTGCAATTCACTTGGCTAGAAATCCGGCGTTTCATTCGAGGACGAAGCACATTGAACTGAGGTTTCACTACATCAGGCATCTCTTGGAGGAGAAGATTTTGTGGCTAGAGAAGATATTGGGATCGGAGAACCCGGCTGACATGTTGACAAAGGTTGTGAACCTTGATAAATTGAAGCTGTGCAAAGCTTCAATTGGGCTTGGAGAATGAGAGAGGAGGATGGCACTACCATGATCGAGGTGAGCACTAGGAGGACACCAATGATGAGTTGAAGAACGGATACGGGGCTTGTATATGCGGTTGATCTCTAGGTGGGAGATTGTTGGGATATGAATAGAGGACCAACCAAGACAGTTTTTGGGGAGCATTCTAAGGCGGGCGCCTGGGGATGGCGAGGCGGGCGCCTCGCGTTCCGTGGTCTTGGCGTTGGTGAAGGTTGCTTGGGGCGGCCGCATCACTCTGGCCATGGCGGGCGCATCAAGCACCGAGGGATAGGCGAGTTTGGAACAATTCCAGGCGTCCGCTTGGAGCACCTTGAGGCGCACGCCTCAAGGCCGGCCGAGGGGAACCTGTTTCACGGGCCTATGGGTTTACTGGGCTTTGTGTTGTCCTTCTAGGGTTTGGTCTTGTTCCGGTGTATATACATAAGTAAAGTTCCGTCTCTTTTTCTCATTTGTAACATCATATTTACAACATAGTGCAAGATTCTGGCTTGGTAGTGCCCCCAGACGTAGCCAATCATATTGGTGAACTGGGTTAACAATTTCTTGTGTCTTTTCTGTGCTTTTGATTTTCTTGTGCTTTGTTTGTGTGCGATTATTATTCTTGTGGTTTGCTTGGGTAGTGGAGGGTTATATTCACAACATGATACGGCTGCCAAAGAGAACTAAGATTGAGAGTGAACACATTTGCGGATTTGGGTTGTGAGCCCTAGATTGAGATTTCAGATTTCAATTAATCAGTTTTTGAGGATTTTTTTTTTTGAAATTTACATTAATAAAAAATGACACCAATTAATTAAAGACGAAATAGTATTTCAAAAATTGTGCTAAAACAGCATTACGGGTCTCAACGGTAGGTGGCGCCCTGCTGAACTAGTAAGAGCCAAGGGTGCCTAGGCAATGATTTTCAAATTTTTTATTTTCGATTTGATATTAATCGCAACATTTTATGGACGTCTAGCGGCTAGGCACCTAGTCCAACTAGTCGACGTCTAGGCAACAATTAACGCGTTTTTTTTTGGCTGCCAAGCGTTTAGCCAGACTAGTCGGCGCCTAAAGCGTCTAGTTGGCAATTTCTTGAAACACATTTTCTGATCAATTAAAAGTTAATCACGTCATTTTATTACCGACTAGCTAGCGCTTCAGTATCTATAAATAAAGTAATCAGGAGGTTGCTATAATATACTGATTTCTTAAGTGAAATACATGTAAAAATTATTGGGAGGAGAAATAATATTACTTCCATTCCATGACGTGAAAAGAGTTCATGATTTAATTTGTCCTTCTAATTTTGTACGTTATTGGCTTTGTAGTTTTTATAATTTGTATCAATGTTAGTTTTTTATTCAGTGTGCAGTAAAATTCTCATATCTTGAACAATAAACAAAAAAAAGAAAAATGAGCTCAAATATAAATATGTACTCCTTCTACCCAAAATAATTGCCGCAGTTAATTATTCGTTTTTAAGACATGTACTTTAATTATTTGTATATTGCTTATACAAAAAGTGAAATTGACTAGAACTATTTTCTACTTAAGAAACACAATACTTATTTTAGAACAAATTAAAAAAAAAAAAGATATTTATTGTGGGACAAAGAGAGATGCATTCTCCGGGTCAGAAACTTGAACGGTTTGCAATCGAACTACTGTTGTCATGTAGATAAATAATTTAGTTAAAAAATTGATGAGCCCGGATATATCGGATCGGGCCAAAGCTCGATCTCGCCCAGAGACCCAATATGACGTGGCATATCATAGACCGTGATCTCCTAAAGACGGCTAGAGTCAAGACCGCGAATAACTAGAGCGCTAGAGTCAAGACCGCGGACAGTCAGACCATCTGTAAGATGACCGCGCCAATCGTGACCACGATTCCCATGACCGCGCCAACAATGTTGACCGCGCTCAATGAATATTGATCACGGCACGGGCTCATATCAGACTCCGGGTTATTTTCACCAGACTCGTGGTTAAAGCCAAAGCTAGTCAGCCGAAAGTCTGTACCTACACTGACACCAATAAGCCGGCTTGTACCCATCGCATTAAATGGTGGCTCAGGCGCCTACTATGCATAAAAGGTGAGGCGCAAACTATCCTCTGTATATGTCCTTTCAGCGACATCCCTCTGCAGTAAATCTTGCTTTATAGCAGAGTCCATCAGGCGCGGACACGTGTCCTAGGTCAAAGACAAAAATATCCTCCAGGGCTGACATCATCAAGCAGCTCCCACACTATAAATATCAGCATTTGTCCCCATGAACAAGATATGTGCCAAATTATCATTTATAAGCCACATTATCTAAACCCTAAACACACAACTCACTAAGACAGGGCCGGCCCTTACTTAAGACAGGTGAGGCCTGGGCCTCAGACCCCCTAAATTTGCCAATTTTTTGGGGCCCCAAAATTTAGGGGCTTAGTGGTAATATATCGAAAGTGAGGGACCTCATTATAAAAAAAAATTAATTATACCCCCGAAAAAATACACAAAACCCCCTCAAAATATATAAAAAAATCACCTATATAATGATCTGAAATTGCAAAAAAAGTACGCAGCACACATTTACAAACCTCACCCACGATTCGCCCGCAATTCGCCGTTGAAGATGCCGCACGAAGACGAAGGTCGAAGGTCACGACTTACGGAGGCGCTCCTTCTCCGTTCAGGTGCTCCGGAGGACCAGAGCTTCTCCCTCTCCGTTCACACTTCACGGCGTGACGGCGTCTGCCCTGTTCACACTTTTCCCATCTGGGTTCTCTTCTCTCCTCAATCGACAATTTTAATCAAGGTAAGTCCCCATTTTCAATTGATTGATTTTGTAGTTTGCAATGGGTCTAGACGTCTCGTGTTTTTTTTTTTTTTTTGGGTTCTTTTTGTTTAGTTTTGTGTGAAATTATTTTAGATATGCATTTTGGTGAATCTTTAATGATGACTTTGTAAAATTAAATTTATTAGGCAGGATGAATTGATGATTTAGGATATTTAGGGTTAGGGCTTTTTATTCTAGATTAGGAATTTAGGGTTAGGGCTTTTGATTTAGGGTAAAATTAAATTTATTGAATGTGAATATCCGAGGGATGATTCAGATAAGAAGCGACAATCCTAGAGCATTTTACACACCTTGTGATTGTCATAGTTTCAATGATGCTTTAAGAGAAGCAGTGTCATACATTGTACACTAATCTCTGTAAGAAATAATAATACACTAAAGATCTTTTTTACAGTAATCAGAACCCTAGTTATGGGTAAGTTGAGTTTTGTTATACAAAGACTTATCTGATTGAAATCATGAGTAATGGCACTGCTTCGTTAGTTTCAGGTTTTGTTTATCTTTCTAATTTAATTGGAATATGTGTGTTTATGCTGGTCTGTCTGACTAGGTACTTGGAGCAGTAAAGTATTTTTGCAGGACTTTCACTGGCTCCATTTTTTTTTTGGCTCTTATTGTTGTTAAGGCTGTATTTAAACATAGATAATAGTACTAAAATTGAAGCTTGAGGTACATGATGATTTATTGAAATGAGATTCTTGAACACATAGGTAGAAGTAAGAAAACATCAGATGCAGATGCAGAAGGAAATGGTCATAAACTAGGCACTTAAAGAAAGATGGCCTTGCTCCATCATTGATTTTATGCGGTCATCAAAAATTTTGCAGGTCTGAGACTATGGCCCCGAATATCGAAGACCCCATTTAAGTTATCGGCCTAGGGCCCCGAATATCACAGGGCCGGCCCTGCACTAAGACATTTCAAGTCTTAGTCTCAGTTATAAACCTCAGAGATCTTACGTATTCTCACACCCGAATATCTGAGATGAATTAAACTATGACTTGATCTCTAACGATGCTCATTCTCTTTGTTATGTTCTGGGTATAATTCAACATACAAGCCAAATAAATTGAGGTAAAAAAAAGAGTTAGATAAATTGAGTCAAAAATATGAAGAAATCCAATATTAAGGTCCAAATTTTCAACTGAAATACTATATGAACTCATTAGGTTCCTGCAGTCAACGTGACTACGTGGTCAATGTTTTTGTCTTTGCACATAAAAAAAAGGTTAGTAATTTAGGTTGGTCAAACATATGTGCTTTATTTATAAGGATTTCTAGTATTTCAAATTATAAATCAATTGCTAAAAGAATGCAAAGAATTGATTTTTATTTTTTGAGACATTTACAAAAAACTACTTTAGAAAGATGAAAATTACAAAAAAAAAAAAACACATAAGTTTGAAATTACAATTTTTTTTTGTTATCAGTTTTGGTCAAGCAAATAATAATTTCAGTTATCAGTTATTCAAACAACTGATAATTTCAGTTATCACTTGTTTACAACTGATAACTAAAATTATCAGTTGTTTGAAGCATAAATTACTCTTCAAACAACTGATAATTTCAGTTATCAGTTGTTTACTGATAACTAAAATTATCAGTTGTTTGACCAAAAATGATAAAATAAAAAAAACCAAAAAAACAAAAAAAAATTTGTAAAAAAAGAAAAAAAAAGTAGTTTTTTGTAATTTCCCATCTTACATGTTTTTTTTTTTTATAAATGTCATCTTTTTGAGTGAATTTTTTTATAATAAACCCTTATTTTTTTTGGTACATTTGGAAATGCAAAGAATTGATGGAGTAAAATAAAAGGTCTTTGTTTTAGGTGTTTCACGAAAAGATACTACTCCGTCCAATACTACTAAATATCGTATTTTACTTTTTGTTTTATCCTAAAATAAATATTAGGATATTAAATAAAATATTTTCTTCGTCCCGATTTAAAGCTCTTGTTTTTCTTTTTGATTTGTCTCAGTTTAAAATTTTTAGTTGTTTTATTTCCTTAAATGGACAAAGGGACTTATTGTCATTCTCATAATAAAAACTCCCTCCCCACTTTATATTTCCTACTTTACTTTTTATACTCACAACATTTATTTTTTCTTAATACCCGTGTCAAGTCAAACTAACAATTAAATCGGAACAAAGAGAGTAAATAAATTTAATGAAATTTTACAAAGGTACTCAATGAACAATTAAGTAGAGTATATTTATTTAAAATGTTAAAAATTCAAATGCAACATTTACTATAATATAAGATGAAAGGAATACCCCTCAAACCTTCTTATGAGAACAAAATAATCAACTTCACACAAATTATAAATTAGCTACGCTCCTTTACTTTTCTTGATTTTATAACCAAAATGTGCTATAGTTTCTAATATATCCTAATATTAAATGTGTACTTATCTAAGGAAAATGGAAAATTAATTAGGAATATTTCTAATAAGAGAATATCAAATACAATTACATTAATTGATTTTTGCATATAGATTGATGAATTTTGCATATATTTGACGGCCAAAATCTTGTAAAAAACTAATTTTTTTGTAACATAAGAAAAAAACTAGTTTTAAAACACCAATTATAATTAATAAGAGTGATGAACGGTTCTAAAAACTAGTTTTTTTATAACATTTGAAAAAAACTAGTTTTTCACAAGAGTTACTCTATTTACGTCAAAGAATTCAATTTTATTGTTTATATTTGAGGTAGGAGGAAGTATCATTCTAGTATATCTTACATACATAACACTCTTCTAGTGTAGCGGTTTAAGGAATAATAACCTTTTCTGTGAATGTATTTTATAAATTTACACATATCATTGTTTTTTTCTTTTTGTATATTTTAAACAAGATTTTTAGAGGAAAAAAAATCAAAAACAAAATACAGTGTTCAAAAAAATTAATCATGATATACGTGACTTCTCCAGTCAACTCACATTGACATCAATAAATACAAGTCAATCTCCGCAAGTATTGACTTATCAAAGATATTTTTTAGAACGTAGAACTACACCACTCGTTTCGAAATAAATATCATTTTTATTCTTTTATTCTTACTCAATTAATATGATAAAAAACAAAAACTAAAATTTGTTTCGGGACAAAATAGAATTTATCGAGGTTAGCAACAAACTTGTAATTCTCCATTCGTTTCAGAATGATGTTCTAACCTTTTTTTTTTTTTTTAATTTTGAATACTCTTTGAACAATAATTTTAGTTTAATTTAATTATCTAAATGAAAATCCAAAACTTGTTATGTATACGCCACTATAAATACTAATAGTAACAATTTTTCTTAACAAATAAAAAATGAAAACATCCCGAGATGATGGAAGCATAATATTGTCCAAAGTCCTAACCCTAGTAACCTTCTTAGTTGCTTCTGTGACAAGTAATCACGTGATCAAGTTGACTTTAACAAATAATTAAATGGTTAAGACGATATTCCTACAATTTAAGATGATACTCCCCCACCTAGAAACGATTTTCTGCAGATGTATAGAATATCCGAATAATTAAGACTATTGAAACGGTCTTCAGGAGGGAGAATCAGTAAGAATTTTAATACTGCTTCCGTCCCAAATGATCAAAGTTTTTAACTTTATTTATCAAGTAAAAATTCAGTGAACATTTATTTTAATTCTGAGACGAAAATACTACTAATACTACGTATATAAAAAATAATATCGATTTTTCATTCAAGAGTCGCATTGCATTTGAGAAAGTTTAGTAGTGAACAGCATGGACGAAACCCTTAAGGGACAATGGGGTCAATAGACCCCATGAACTTTTAAAAATTATATTTTAACCCCTTAATTTTATAAAATTTACATATGTGTACTTAATCATGACAGAAGTTAAGAAAGTTAAGGTGAAAGGGTTATATTGTGTATTTTAAATCAAATTTGGCAATATTAAACCAGATTTTTGTTAATCAGTTATATAGTGTATTTTTCATGCTTTATACTTCCACGTACTACCTCCGTCCTACTTCAAGAGTATTACTTTTCATTTTGGCCCGTCCCAGATTAAGAGTCCTACTTTGCTTTATTCCCAAAATGACAAATAATGAATAGTGTTTTGAACATTTATACCATCTTCTTTTCATAGAACTACAAATAAACAAATACTTACTACACTACTTTTTATCCACTTGAATCATAAATAGTATTTTGGACAATTATACCCCCAACCCACTTGTTATTGTTCATTTATTTCTAAGTGTTTTCTTAATAAGCATGCAAACACTAGGTAGTACTTTTAGTCCGGGAAGGAGGAGTACTGTTTAGAAAATATTGTTATACTTTTTGTTTTACTTTGTCCAAAAAAAATTGTTCTGCTTCTAAATATAAATATAAAAATAAATATACTGTTATTTAACCAAAGGACAAACAAATATTTCATGAATATCGATTTTTTTAACTAGAATGAATTTTATAAAACATAATTAATATTTTATTTTATTTTATACTTTGACCTCTCACTTCAATTTCGACCTGTGTCTCTAATTGTTGAATTCTCCAAGTTGACATCAATTAATGTACACCAAGTCAATCTCTACAAGTATTGACTACTCAAAAGATATTTGATTCTGATCTTATATCATACAAAATATATATATATATATATATATATATATATATATATATATATATATATATATATATATATGGCAATTAATGGTTAAAATTTAATGTATACAGTCTCTACAATACTTGACTCATTCCTACACTAAACCCAGGGGTTCTATATTTTGGCTAACCCAATTGCTCCCAAATAATAAAAATGTATTTCGCTTTAAATAATATTTTTATCAACTTCAATAAACTTTGATGAGGAAAATAAATTCTAATGAAAATTTTAAAATTGTTATAAAAGTTATTATTAATCGGGATAATAACAATTTTTAAATTTTTATTAGAATTATTATTTTATATTTAAATTGTTGGTCAAAATATAATCAAATTTTCAAAAATTATATTTCGAGTGGAGCGGATGGAGGAAATATATACTTGCCCCGTCCTTTAAAACTTAATACTTAATGAGAACCTTTTTCGTCTCTATTTTTTCCTAAATTCAAACAAGGACAGTATTAGATGCTATTTAAAACAATAAACTACCATCTCAATAATTATGTTTTTTTAGCAGTGTCTTTTGATAAATTTGACCAAAAGTTTATAAAAAAATATTTATTCTTATAAATCTTAGGAACTTTATTGATGATCTATTAAAAATAATATTACTCATGTTTGTTAGAAATATTGTAATTCTTAATAGACAGAGACGAAACAACGAGGATTGGGTGTGTTCTTCGTGATGCTAATTAATGGTGGATTTGTAAGAGCAGGATCGGAAGCTTTGCAAGGACTTCTTAGGGTAAAAGATGGCGAGGCTATCCTCCTTTGCCTTGTATTTGTGCTTAATAAGGCTCATGATTTGCATTAAAAAAAAAAAAAACACAAAGATCCCAACCCCTAACCAACTCACTATTGATGAAATGGATTATCAATATTTGAACAAGTCTAGGTCAAGAACATCAATCTTCAAGAGTAATTAATGCAGTAACTTTTGACTTCTAAAAGTCAACGTGATATTGACACCAAATATATCAAGTCAATCTCCACATCTATTTCCTTCATCATACAAGTCATCTTAATATCTGAGGACAAAGAATTGATCAACCCTAACTTAATAAACCTTCAATCTGTATAATATAATTGACATTTTCGTTTTTGTCCGCTAAATGAAATTATAGAAAGAAGGAGATGCGTGACATGCGTCTTCATCAAAGCTAAGTCGTTCTCTGTGACATGCGTCCTCATCAAAGCTAAGTTGTTCTTTGCTTTAAGAAAATGGATCTAAAACCTCTTCAAACAAAACTGCATAGCAGTCCAATTTAAATATTACAGTATAAGAGTTACTTTTTATGCTAATAACATGATTCATATATATCTTACAATAATATAAAAAAAAATTATCATTATAAGATAACATATAATGTTACTTGCATTTTATAAATTTGTAGACTGCACAAGCCCGAAATTCAAGAAAATAATCGTATTTTCATTTTAAATACTGTCATTAACTGTCTCATTTCCTCGCAACCCCGTCATTATCATTCTTACTTTCTTCCATAACAAGTAATCGCGAGTTAAGTTTGGAAATGGCCAGGTCAACTAGAGATGATGCAATAATAGATGGATATGAGTTGACTTTAACAAATTCCGACCAACAAAAGTCAAAGGATATTCTGCATGCATGCATGGATCATATCATGGTAATTAATTATGTTTATTGATTTGGTCTTTGGGAGAATCAGTAATTAAAGTTTAACTTGTGCAAACTGATAATAGACTGAGACGACTGACTCCAAGTTCCACCTTATTAAAAAAAATGATTTTTTATTTTATTAATGATAGAGAAAATGTCAGTTAGGCTACATCAAATCAAATGGCTTATAAATATGTCTTTTGATAATAGATAAACTTGTCCTTAACTGGATTCGAACTCGCTAATAAAGTAATAACGGATGCCACATAACTAAATTTTATTTTATTAACGGGTGCTACATTATCCAAAAGGATGGAGAATTAGATGGAGATGTGGCTCATAGGATTAAAGCAGGTTGGTTGAAGTGGAAGAGTCTTTACGGGGTTCTACTATGTGATCGCGGCTACGCCCAATAGATTAAAGGGAAAATTCTACCGCACGACAATTAGGCCGGCATTGCTTTACGGCACCGAATGTTGGGCCGTGAAACAGTGTCATGTGCATAAGATGAATGTGGCGGAGATGCGTATGCTTCGATGGATGTGCGGTCATACAAGAAAGGATCGGTTGGGGAATGAGGTGATCAGAGGTAAAGTAGGAGTTGCGCCCATTGAGGATAAAATGAGAAAAAATCATCTACGGTGGTTTGGACATGTGAGAAGGAGAGGATGAGTGATGCACTTTAGGAGGCCGGAACAGTGGAGAAATGATAAAATGGCGAGGGGTAGGGGAAGACCCAAACAAACTTGGATTAGAGTAATTGAAAATGATATGAATTTACTTGGAGTGGATGAAAGTATGGTGTTGAAGAGGCCGGAGTGGAGGGTAAAAATGTGGGGGTTGATTTTTTTTTATTTTATTTTTTTTTATTATTTTTTTTATTTTTTTTAATTTTTTTTTTTAATTTGTTTTTTTTTTTTTTATGCGATAACATATGAGAATTCATTGTAATTCCAAATCAAATTATTTTGGACTAAGCGAACTTTGTTGTTGTTGTTGTTGTTGTAACGGGTGCTACATCAAATGGCCTATAAAATGTCACTTAAATTTTTTTATTATATTAACGATAGATAAACTTGTTCTTAAAAGGATTCAACTCGCTATCTCCACTACTAAACCTAATAACAGATACCACTACAACTAAATTTTCACCTACATTTAGACCATTTTAGAGCGATAAAAAGTATAATACTCCCTTTTATCCCGGAATGATCTCCCCCGCCCCTCTCCTTCTTTACTTTGAAGGAATTTTAAACAATAATTTTGTGTTAGTTTAATCATCCAGATTAAAATCCAAAATTTAATACTGATAATATATTTAATGATGTATCAATAATAAAACTTATATTTTCGTTACGATAATTTAAGTAATCCAAGATTATTTTTTTAAGTTCATACGAAGTAACAAAAAAAAAAGTGGGAACATCGTTCTGGAACAACAGACGAATAATATGCCCCCCCCCCCCAAATGACTACTCCTTCCGTCCCATGTCATTGTGAACCATTTTTTCGGGCACAATAATTAAGGAGTATTATTAATATAATGAAAATGTGTGGTAGGAAATGAAGAGAGAGAATGAGTGGAGTTAATAGTAGGTTGGTTGAATAAATTGTATGGTGGAAAATGAAGAGAGAGAATGAGTGGGTGGGGTATGGTGAATATAAAATAATAAATTTGTTTCCATTTTGGGCAGTTTGCATTCACGTGGGACGGACCAAAATGGAAATAAGTTTGCATTCACGTGGGACGGAGGGAGTATATATTAATATTAAAAAGTTGTCTCATTATATTTTTTGAAACAAGTGTTAAAATATATAATGTCAAAATTTAATTTGCGCAAAATGTTTGGAAAATTCTTGGACGATTATTTTCTAGACGAAGAGTGTAATAAAAAGGATAAACATGTCGCGTTGTATATCAAAAATCCGTAATTTAATTTGAGTAGAGTAGAGTCAGAGTCGAGTTGTATGGAAATTGTATATAGAATATTTATTTTAGTAAATGTTGAGATTCAGATTTAATATTATTTCGAAAGATTATACTCTCGCAGTTCCATAATAATAAGTCGTTCTTTTATTTTTATTTTTGTTTCAAAATATGTCGCGTTTTGAAATAAGGAAATAATTTTACTACAAATTTACTATTGTACAATTATTGCATAAACATAACAAACACATTTGTTAAAAACATTGACATGTAGTCAACATTTATTATTTTATTATGGCACGAAAGAGTAATATACAAAATGTTTTTATTTTATTTATTTTAAGTTGAATCTGAAACTAAGACATGTCTCAATCCGGCCAAGGCTAAGTTGGATTTCAGCTTTTTTTTTTTTTTTCACAATTTTGAAAATTATTTGTAAAAAGTTTCGAGCGATAGAAAAATGGGTAAAAAAGAAATACTACCTCCGTCGCAAAAATGAATGAATAATTTTATTTTTAAACTTGATTTTAATCAATAGCAAATTTATCATTTATTTTGGGATAGAAGAAGTAAGAAATAGGCTGTTTCCCATTATTATTTTGGACTTAAACTGTGATCAAGTTTGGGTAACTGGACCCACATGAATATGGATGGACAAGGAGACAGAAATGGGCCAAATTGTCCAAACCCAGACCTAAAACTGAATCCACAAGAAATTGGACGGGTAAAAAGCTATAAATGGGCCAAATGGCCCAGACCTCATGTGGCGGCTCTAGACTTTTATAGAGGACAAAATTTCTATTTTTGCCTTTTTTTTTTCTTTTTAAATAAATTTTAACTATTAAAATAATAAGTATTTTGAAACATTTAATTTTACGATAAATGAATAGCAAAAAAACTGACAAAAAATATTGAAGGACAATTTTTTTTTTGAAAATAAGATACTCCCTCCGTCCCGCTAATATTAGCACACTTTCCTTTTTGGGCGTCCCGCTAATATCCGCACACTCCCAAAAAGGAAACTTTATATTAATAAAATATTCACCCAACCCCACTCATTCTCTCTCCTACATTATTTTAATACTCACAACACCATTATAATTTATTACACCCTCCACTCATTCTCTCTCCACTCATACTTTTACACTCACAACATTTTATTAAAATATCATATTTCTTAATTCCCGCGCAAACAGTGTTTGTGCTAATATTAGCGGGACGGAGGGAGTATTTATTTTGGGATAAAAATTTTGAATTTAAACAATCATTTAGGAAAAGAAGAAGTAACTATTTTGAAAAGGGATATGAGATTTTATTTTGATATTTATAGCATCACATAATAAAGTGGTAAATACAATAATAACGTGGTAAATACAATGATGGTTATCATAGCTCATAAATCCTCATGGTGCCAAAAAAATAAAAAATACTCCCTCTGTCCCATACCAAACCAAGAGTACCATTTTTGTTTCTTTTGATCCATTCCATTCCAGATCAAGAGAGCATTTTCTTAAATGACAAATCTTTGAATATATTTATATTCTTATAAATTAATATATTTACAAAAAAATCATTCATTATATCATTATAAAGTTAACATATTTACAAAAAAAAATCAATCATTAACTTATTATTCCTCCCACTCATTCTCTCTCCTATTAAAAAACCAATTATTAACTACTATTTCCTACCCCATATTATAAAAAAACCATTCATTATACCCTTATAAAGTTAACATATTTACAAAAAAAACAATCATTAACTATTATTTTCTATCCCACATTTAACTTTTATTCATTTTTTAAAAAAAATTTTAAGAAGCGTGAAATTCCTCAGAAGACCCTTGGTCTGGACGGAGGGAGTAAATGTTTTTCTATTTCATGGTTTGATAATCATCGCGATAAGAAACATATAGTACACTATACTCCCTCCGTTCCAGAACAATCTTCACACTTTCCCTTTTGAGCGTCCCAAAACTTACTTCACACATTTAAAACTTACCTAAAATGGAAAGGAATCTTTACTATTCCCTCCACTCATTCTCTCTCCTACATTATTTTAATACTCACAACACCATTATAATTTACTATTCCCTCCACTCATTCTCTCTCCTATTTTATTTTCACACTCACAACATTTTCAATATAATACTCCCTCCTTAAAACCCGTACAAACAGTGTTTGTGAATTAAGCTCCGGGACGGAGGGAGTATATCCTTAAAGATATTTCAATTTAGTTAGTCAATTTCGTTGAATTTTAGTAAAATATTTATTAGAAATCTTTGGAAAAAAAATGTTATTTTTGAGACTCAAGTAAAATTGAGTAGGTCTGCTGAGAAACGCGTTTCTCCATAACTATGAAGAAACGCGTTTTTAATAGCCAGAAGCTATACGTTTGATAACCAGAAGAAAATTTCTGGATATCAGTCTCAAAGGGTTCTGGATATCCGTAGCTTTGGAACCGATATCCGAAGCCTTTGGCGGATATCCGTGGAAAAATAGATTTGAAGCCAAATCCAAGGCCAAGACCGGAAATTGCTTATTTGAAGGTTTTCGGATATCCAGAAACCTTTCAAATGTATATCCGTAAACCATCAAATGAATATCCATAAACATTTTGAAAAGTTTCTGGATATCATTTTGAAGGTTTCTGGATATCACTTTCATAAGCTTACGGATATCCTTTTCAAAGCGGTTCCGGATATCCGTAACCTTTGAGATCGATATCTAGAAGTAACTACAAGCGCGACATCAATACAAAAAGTTTCTGGATATCCTTTCAAAAGGTTCTGGATACCCGTAACCCGTTTCTCCATAACTTATGAAGAAACGCGTTTCTCCCTAGATTTTACGAGTAAAAGATAAAATTAGCTTTTAAAAATAGGTGGATACATTTTCGTAAATGTTGTAACTAGAAGAGAGAGTATAACAGATAATAATTAACATAATCAAACAAAAATGTAGATATACGTGATTAACTATCGTTAGTTAGCAACGTCCATGTACAAAAGGAGAACATATTTTATTAATTAGATGTGGAGTGAAAATAAAGATGTACAATCCAGATCTAACTAGACTATTGCCCTTGACAAAATTAGATTGGGTCTCCTTTTAGATCTCTAAAACAGACTTCACAAGATATTGGATTTTCAAATTGTACAAAATTAGCTAGTTTTCAATCACGAAATCCTTGCTTCATATTTTCCAACTTCAAATGCAGATATCAGACTGCTAGATATCGGATGTGTTCCAGATGTATACTAGGCCTTCTATCTTGAAAACAAGATGCAAAGTAGCAGGTGAGAATCACAAGATTGATAATCTCGGATTATCACAAAATTGACTCTAGAATTTCTTCTCGAAATTTGTCTTGAATTACAGAACATGTTTGTATTTCTCTCTCCGAGTCCCTCAGATTGTATCTTTCAATAATTGTCAGCTTTTAGGGATAACTAATATTTATACAAGTTAGCCATAATTCTGATGTTGCCAGGAACTTCCTCAAGCAGCAACACACCGTTGTAGTCCAAATGTGATATCTCCGGCTCCTTCTTCTCCGATTGATCTGCACACACTCAAACGTTAACTAAGCCGGGGGCGGCTCCGGCGTAAGCCCCTCCGGCGTGAGGATAAGAATTTGCTTGACAAAGAGGAAAACCAACAACAATGGAGGTGTCTGTGTGTGTGAAATGGACGTATCTTTGGAATGAAGCCTTCCTCTCATACTTATACCCCCTACCCTCGTGCCTTGCATGTGACATCCTCACATTCCATGCCTCCTGCCACGTGTCGCCACTCCATTGGTCCTTTATAAAATTAAACCCTTAACACGTGATCACCAATCCCAATGCATAACCGTCTACTGGTCCCACTTCGAAGATATTTATATGCCGCCTCTGGTAAGCTACATCCATTGGGATTCATCTCTCGCCGGATAAGGTTACCTGTTAACCTGTCTCGCCTCCCCACGATATCTCGCCTTTAGTCTTTATCGTAATCTCACCGGCTTTCCTCATAATGTCTCGCTCTTTATTGTCTTGGTCTTCCCCATTCTTACTGACTCTAGCGGGATATTTCCTATCTCGCTTTCTTATGACCCTCCTTGGGCCGCCTCTGCTTTTATCTTCCTCTTGGGTCTTATCTCAATTTTGGGCCTACTTGCTACTTTCTCGCCAATGGACTTGGATCAGGCCCAACCATTATTATTGGACAGCATCAGATGCCCCTAAGTTTATGGCGAGATTCATTTATGGTCTCGCCAAAAACTTGATGTTTACCGTCTCCTCAATCTGCGATATATAAACCCTTCTTCAATAAGCTACCATTGTAAATCCCTATCCATACACGTGTCCCTTTCCTGGTAACCCTTAAAATTTTAATGAGCCGTCATTTGGGAATCGTGCCAACTTGTGAGGGAAAATTTAAAAATTTTTCTCAAACGTCACATCAATCATTTCCCTAAAACCTCTCTCATATAAATACCTAAATTACTTCCCCCATTTCCCTTTTTACTCTTCTTCATCCTTGCTCGAGCTCTCCCAAATTCCGGCGAACCTCAACTTTGACTCCAACGATTCTTCTTCACCTTTCACCGTTTATTCGCGGATTACTTCCCCAAAATTGTCTCTTGATCATTATTACGTTCATCTTCGGCCATTTTGAAAAAGATTTGGTGCATCATTCCTCAATCCCCAAGATTCTACCTTCTTTTCCGGCGCCTGTTCATCTTTTCCGGTGACTCCTCATATTTTCCGACCAAGATTTTCCTCTTTATCAGGTAACTCTTTCAAAAACCCTTCACATTCTTTAAACCTTCAAATCTTGATCTTCCCTTTTTGTTTGATTCCTTGCACTTTGTATTTCCCTTTGTCCCATAAAATTTTTTCCCAAACTACCCTTCATGGCGAGATACAAAAACTGTGCTAGGAGGGTTAGGTACGGAAGATGTCAAATTTCAGGCGGCTTATATAGGCGCCTGCAAACTGCTTGGGCAAGACTGCCCAAGGCCGACATAATTAGGTTGTTGGTTGAAAACTGGGTAGATCCTTCCATTATTAATTCCCTTGAAATCAAAGGTCGCATTTTCCTTTCCCCTTCAGCCCCTATGTCTCATATTTTCACTTCCCATAGAGAATTGGTCAGGTTTATCAAAGATAAATATGACCCCAATTTAAGCGACTCATCCGAATCTCATTGTGTCGCTGACCCTTTTTTCAAACGTAGAATACATTATAAATCTATCCTATCTTCTTCTTCTTCCAGTGATTCTCGAGAAATGACTGATCAAGCGACATCTTCTCCCGCGGCGACTTCCAGCAATCCCCCTTCCACCGGGGTTCAAAATCTCAATCTTCATGAAGGTACCTCTTTTACCAATCCCGCTCATGCTGAGGCGGGATCTTCCCTTGCATCAGACACCAGCTCCCTTACTCCTAACCCCATCACTGATTGGCATAGAGATTACCACATTGATAGTTCAATATACCGCATTTCTGATTATCAGGGAGATACCTCCCTTGCCTACTTAAGGGAGATGAGAGAGGGCATAGTAATCTTTCCTTCCCAACTCAAAGCCGGCCTTAGGATTCCCCTTGATCCTTTTCTTTGCGAAGTCTTATATAAGGCCCAAGCTATGATAACCGAAGTTCATCCCAATGCCATAAGAATAATTACCGCTTTCATTACCATATGCCGCTCCCTGAGAAAGGAACCTACAGTCGCTGCTTTAATTTCTTTGTTTCCTGGATACAAGCAAACTAACAAACTTGCCAGCGGGATAGTGGAAACTCGCCTTTCCCTTCAATATCATA
Source organism: Adenophora triphylla var. japonica (assembly GCA_022495995.1). Taxonomy (NCBI): domain Eukaryota; kingdom Viridiplantae; phylum Streptophyta; class Magnoliopsida; order Asterales; family Campanulaceae; genus Adenophora; species Adenophora triphylla. The sequence goes on along the minus strand of JAFEMH010001899.1, from coordinate 382,715 downwards.
GAGGTCCCAAAGTTCTTACTCCTTTGCCTACAAAAGTTCATGAATGGATGAGCGACCCACTCTTCGTTGTCTCTCGCGTTGGATGGTCTCATCCCGCTGACCTTCATCCTATCAAGCCCCACATTGAAACTAAAGATGCCTCTACTGCTGGCGACATTGCCCTTTGTACCGCCATTCATGCCCTTGTTGCCTTACCCGAAAATTCTTCTGATGATACACCCCAACCTCTCATCTCCTGGAGAGGCATTCTGCGAGATAGAGGGTTACTTGATCAAGTTGGTCTCGCGGACAACTTGCCTCGCATCCTACCTCGGGTTCCATAAGCCACGTTTACTTCGATGGATGGGAGCGACACTCTGGCAACAAGTACGCTCATAAATGCCACCCCGGTCAAGAGGTACTGTAATCGTGGCCACCGCAATGAATACGCTTCTTTTGTATGTTTCCTTTTTAACCTTATTCCTTCTTTACTTTGGCTCACATTTGAATCACTATAACTCATGACTTCCTTTTATTTGCTTTCAGATCATCGTGCCAAATCAATGGATAGTCGCCAAGCTGCCAACCTGAAAACCGACAAAAGAAGAAAACAAATGGCCAATGCTCGCGACATTGCCCTTGCTCTTCTTCCTGACAATCTTCCGCTGCCAATTTCTCGCGACGGAAAAGATACTGAAGAAATAGCCTTGGAAAAAGCTCAAAACACGGCTAAGGGCAGAGCTAGGCCCACTAACCCAGCTGCCCGTGCCAAACGACAAAAAAGAATCGCCTCTGTATCAACAAATGTCGCCCCTCCTTCTCAAGAAACCATCTCACCAAATCCTATCGCCGTCTCAGCTCCTCCATCCGCTGAAGCTAATCTCCCACCAGTTTCTATCTCGCCAACTACTGAGATCAATGTTTCACCAACTGTTATCCCGCCAATCAACATCACACCAGCGACTGAAAATATCGAGATTCTTCCCTCTGACCCCGTTCCATCCAATTCTCCCTCTTTGGAAATCAACACTAATGAGCACAATCAAACTGCAATTCCTCCTTCCCGCGAAATGGAAGTTTGCGACCTTACCAATGTTTCCAGTTCTCCTCCCACTCCTCGCGACCCAAATACTCCATCCGCTCTTCCTCCTCCCAGCTGGCTTCAAGAAAACTTTTCGAAGCCCACTGATTTTGCAGGGCTTTTCGAACTCAGTAAAGAGATTGCTAAAGTTCCCCACATAAAGGGACTTATTGATGAAACTCGCAGCTCGGAGGAATGCATGTTGGGTAGCTCTGCCTTGATTAGAGCTAGTGATCAACTCCAAGTTCAACGTGTCACCCACATAGATCCCGACCATGCCGCTTGTCAAGCTGGACTTTATTTTTCATTGGTACGTTGCTCTTTCTTTCCTTGATTAACATTATCCTTATTTTCTGTTGCTTTTTAACTTTCCTTTGTTACCTTTTTCAGCTTGGATCTTCTATCATGGGTATGAGTGATGAAGGCCATTTCGGGCTAAAGCCCGTGGACAAAAAAGAGGCCCGCAGCCCGAAGCCCGTTAGGCCCGAAGCCCGCCGCCCGTGGACCAAGCCCGTGTCCGGCCCGCCTTCATCACGGTACAGGCCCGGCTTGAATATTGGGTCGACGGGCGGCCAAGCTGCACGCGGCTTCCAAAGCCCGTTTGCCCATTTTCCGTTTGGCCCGTTTTTTATTTTTATACTATATATTTAAAGTTTGGATAATTAACACCAATAATATCCTCGTCCAAGTGGTAAAGTGGCACCCAATAACCCCATTTCACCTGTGTTCGATTCCCCCAACCCCTTTCGGCTTCAAAAGAAAAAAAAGGTGAAACCCGTTTAGCCCGTGGATCCTTGGATCCGGGCAAAACGGGCGGGCCTTACCCCCATGAAACCGACGGGCCGGGCCGGGCTTTAGCCCGTTTCTCCTCACGGACGGGCCGGATAAAGCCCGTTTATCCATTTAACCCGTGGTTGACGGGCCGGGCCTGGCCGGACTACCCGTTTGGACATCATCAGGTATGAGCGAGCAAAATACTCGTCTTGATAATGAATCAACGAACTTAAAGGCTACAAATCAAATATTGAAGCGCGATAAAGATATCCTCAAAGGTAGAGTCACTCGGCGAGAAGCTACAATCAAAAACTTGGAGGGAGAGCGCGACAAATTGAAGACCGACTTGGCTACTTCCCAAAATCAACTTGATCATACCCTGACTGACCTTAATGCCGCTAAGTCTGATCTCGCCACTGCTACCTCTGAACTCAACTCTGTTAAGGAGAATGCCGCCAAGTTGAGGAGCGAGAATGAAGCTTTAAAAGAAACTCATGCATCCGACACTCAATCTTTCCAAGACGAGATTGCTAGGCTTAAAGAAGAGCTGACTGGGAAGGCCGCAGAAATTACTTCTCTTAATGCTGATGTGGCTCAATTAACAGATGACATTGCTGATATTGGGAACCAGACTTCCCTTCAAGTTATGCGAGCCGCAGCAGCTGATATCAATGATATTCCCGCCATTACAATCGAACGGCTTGCCCACTGGGGCTCAGAACCCATTTTCAGCGAGGTATGTCGCCGCGGTCATTCCTTGGTTCCTTTTACTCCCGAAGAGCTTCAAGACCTTGCTGATGAAGATGCTTTATTGGGTAAGTCGCCTTGGACTCCTCCTCCTGTTAAAAATCCAAATGCCATTGCTTTGTGGGGCGACTTACTCGATCATAAGCACAAACTTTTAGATGACGCCAAAGCTCTTGCCCTAGCGACTTCAAGCTCAACTCAAGCCGCACCAACTGATGATCCCAATGCCTCAGCTTAATTTTCCTTTAATACTTAGCTTACTTTGAACAATTTTTGTAACTTGCCATGGTGGCTAAACAATTTACTCTCTTTTCTTTTGGGGCCTGCGTGCCTTTAAACAATGTATATTTGCGACTTTTGTGCTTGCCTCTTTACTTTCATGCTTTACTTGTTTCATCATTCATTGTTTTGATAGTTCATCAAAAATCTCCTTTTTCATGACAGGTACCCATACACATATACTCCCATCGAAAAAGTGAAGTCGTCTTTAGGCGACTTTACTTACCATGCATATTATGCGACTCATATTGTCGCTGACTTTAACTCTTTTTTGATCTTTCTTTGCCTCTTAGAAAAATTTCCTTCTTTTTACCTCATATCTTTACTTGAAAACCCTCTTTTCCTGTCATTCAAGCGAGATAGAAATCTCTTTCATAGCGACTTATGTTCATGCCCTTAAGGCGAGATGAAACTTTTCCTCATTTATAGTCCGTCGACTTTCATTTTTATAGTCCATAGACTCTCGCATATTTATAATCCTTAGATTGACTCGCATCTTTATAATCCGTAACCTGACTCGCATCTTTTATAGTCCGTAACCTGACTCGCATCTTTTATAGTCCGTAGACTGACTCGCATCTTTTATAGTCCTTAGACTGACTCGCATCTTTTATAGTCCGTAGACTGACTCGCATCTTTCATAGTCCGTAGACTGACTCGCATCTTTCATAGTCCGTAGACTGACTCGCATCTTTTATACCGTAGACTGACTCGCATCTTTTATAGTCCGTAGACTTTCTTTGCGACTTACCTTGACTCACATCTTTTATAGTCCGTAGACTTTCTTTGCGACTTACCTTGACTCACATCTTTTATAGTCCGTAGACTTTCTTTGCGACTTACCTTGACTCACATCTTTTATAGTCCGTAGACTTTTTCTTTCCTCTTTTCTTCATCCACTTGTTTCAATAATTCATCAAATATTGTTTTGATAATTCATAAAAAAATTCTTTACCTTCTTACCTTTGGCGAGATATCACCATACACATATACTCCCATCGAAAAAGTGAAGTTGTCTTTAGGCAACTTTACTCTAAGCAATTTATTTACCATGTTATTGGCGACTAATTACACATTATCATAATCATAAAATTTAATCCATGTAAGATACATATGAGGAATAAAATTTCATACTTTCATTGAAAAATTCATAGATTCATCACAATTACTATGAAAAAGACTTTAGTAAGAATAAAATAAGCAAATTACCCTTATTTCTTCAATGATAATACTTCTTTAGATGATCTATACTCCATGCATTTGGAACATCTTTGTCGCCTTCTTCCTTCAAATGATATGTCCCCTCTCGCACAATCTTGGCAATTTGAAAGGGACCTTCCCATTTCGGGTCTAGCTTGGCAAATCCCGCTGTCGCCCCTTTAACTTCGCGGCTTCTCAACACCCAATCCCCTACACTGAATGATCTCTTATTCACCCGTTTGTCGTGCTGCGCCTTCATCCTCTGCTTATAATTGATCATTCTCATTCTCGCCCTAAGCCTTTTTTCATCACTCAGATCCAATTCGAAGCATCTTCTGTCGCCGTTCATCACCTCATCATAATAAGTTACCCTGTGGGTCGGCAAACCCATCTCCGCGGGAGCCATTGCTTCTGAGCCATAAGTCAATGCGAAAGCTGTCTCGCCAGTCGACCCCTTCACCGTTGTTCTAACATACCATAAAGCTGTGGACAATTCTTCTAACCAAGCCCCTCCTCTTTTTTCTAAGTTCTTACACAAAATCTCCAAAACTTGCTTGTTAGCGGCCTCCACTTGTCCATTGCACTGCGGCCTATAAACTGCGGACTGCCAATGCTTGATACTCAAATTCTCGCAAAAACCATGAAACTTCTTCCTGAATTGTGGCCCGTGATCAGAAATAATTGCCCGCGGCATTCCATGGCGACACAGGATTTCTTCCGTTACAAATCTGATAATTTGGTCTTCAGTGGTAGAAGTTAGTGCTCTTGCCTCTGTCCATTTAGTGAAATAATCAACAGCTACCACCACCATCTGAGCTCCTCCTTTGGCCTTAGGGAAAGGTCCTATAAGGTCTATCCCCCACATATCAAAAGGCCAAGCCGCAATAATTGGAGTCTGCTCAGTCGCAGGTTGCCTAGGAATGTTGGCATGTCGCTGGCACTGGTCGCATTTCCTCACATACTCTTCCGCGTCTTTCTTCAATGTTGGCCAGTAATACCCATGAAACATGATTTTATTGGCCAATGTTCTTGCTCCTGGATGTCCCCCACAAACGCCCTCATGCACTTCAAACAAAACATTATCAACCTTTCCCGGCTCTACGCATCTCATCAAAGGTCGCGAGAAAGACTTGCGGTATAAGGTCCCATCTTGTACAGTAAACCTTGGCGACATTTTCTTGACAATCCTCGCCCTGTCTTCTTCTTGAGGCAGCTCCTCCTTTTCCAAATAGTCTTTCATCTCGCTTACCCAATCTTTCTCACCCACTTCAATCTCCATTATTAGCGGCCTGTCAAATGCCGGCTCTTCAATAAATTCCACCACCACCTTCTTGGGCAACTCTTCAATTTTGTCACAGGCAGCTTTACTCAACATGTCGGCCCGTTCATTTTTCTCTCTGTCAATCTGCACCAGTTCCCAATAATCGAAGCTTTGCAAAATTTGCCTCACCATTTCACAATATTTCGCCAAAATTGTACTCAATACCCCATATCTACCTTTTACTTGGTTGACAATCAATTGAGAGTCAGAATGAGCGACTACCTGCTTTACTCCAATATCTCGGCATAATTCTAATCCCGCAACTAACGCCTCATATTCTGCCTGATTGTTTGTCATGTTGAACTTAAACCTCAGGGCTTTCTCATATATGCAATCCTTTTCTGGCGAACTCAACGAAATCCCAGCTCCACCTTTGTCTTTAGCTGAAGATCCATCAACAAACAACTCCCAACATCCTGCTGGTCTTTCTCGCTCCTCTTCCACCTCAGGGTCCTGCGACTTGGCCTTCCTCTTCTTGGCCCCCTGAGTCTCTATCTCCTCCCTTTCATACGTAAATGACGTTTCGAGAATAAAGTCCGCCAACGCCTGAGCCTTAATCGCCTTTCTCGCCTCATACTGAATATCAAACTCCGTCAATTCAATCGACCACCTGTGATGATGTGTATCCGAAAATTTTCCCATTTTTGTGTTTGAAAAAATCAACGAAAACGGAGTCGCCGCGCCATTTTAATTTTGAGGGCCAAAACTTTGAAAAAAGCCCGAGATCAGAGATTTAGGTTCGGAGGTCATGTTACGCGTCGGGAAGGACGTTAGTGTGCACCCGACGCGCCTCGTAAAACGAGTCTTCCAAGCTGAAAATCATTTGTGTGTGTGTGTGTGTGTGTGTGTTTGGCCAAAATAAGTTGAAACTCAGAAAAGTAAAAATTGGGATATCTTTTTAAGACTTTAAACTGATCCCATGATTTTTTGGAAGATTTTTGGATTGAGATTTGGTACTCAAAAGACCTTTTGAAGTTGAGAGCCATTTCTGCCAGAATGAAAAAGGCAGTGGACCTTTGATTTTGAAATGGATTCAAGGGTCTTAAAACTTCATAATCTGGATAAAATCAGAGAATGAAAGTTGTTCTATACACCTTGAATAAAGTTTGTGCGAAGGAATTTTCCATTTTGGAGAATATTTGAGGGGTCAAAACCTTCTGGAAACCTCAGATATGAGATCTGGATTCTCAGAAGCTGATGAACTAGCCTCTGAAAGGAAATTTGAAAAGAGGAGTTTTACTCACCCAAAAAATAAGGTAAAAATATGTCTGGAAATCTCTGGATGTTGGCTACAAAAAGTATTTTGTAGTCAACACCGAATTCCAAGTTCATCTGTGTCCAAAAATTAAGACCATGGACTGAGGTCTGAGAAAATTGCTACTGGACAGCAACTTCTCAAGAAAGAAAATATGATTTTAAGGGGGGTTTTGCATCCATGCTTGTCCCCATTTCCCTAGGTTTTGGTTAGTGATCACTAGACATTTTAGTGGTGAATCAACTATACCAAATCATCCTTGGGGTACATTAGGACTAAGCATTTCATTTGCTTGGGAAGGGGAATTTTATCCTTTGAAATCAAGATTTTATGCTTGAAAATGGTTTTTAGGGTTTTGAAAATGAGTTTTCTTTGCAAGAAAGTAAGAAAACTTGAAAGTAATTTTGATCTTTGTAGAAGATCATCCATGGAGATGGTCTTCCATGGTGATCTTCTTAGATCTAAAGCAAGAAGATGAAGGAACTACATTTTGTAGTTTGAAGATGCATGCATGGATGAGATTTAGGGTTAGGAAGAGGAGGGTTTACCAATCTTCCTTGTGTTCTTGAGTGTTTGGCTTGAATGTATGAGTGTTTAGGGCTTTAATATGAGAGTAAGTGGATGAGTATGAGTTGGGAAAGATTGGAGAGAAAAAGGTGACAATTCAAGTGAATTCTCACTGTTTTCTCTCTATATTTCGCCAGAGGTTCGGTGCAAAATGTGTTCTTCCTTTTTATTTTTGTGACTGGAGGGCTCAATTTATAGCCCTCCTGAAGATGCAAACTCATCCGCGCGGATGGATCCAGGCAGCGTGCACTGTTCATTAAATGCAGCTTTAGCTTTGGACAAGAAGAATATTTCTTTTCAAAATTCAAATTAATGCAGCTTTTTGTGTTTCCAGCCATTGCCATTTTTGGTTTTCTTCTTTTGTTTTGCTTTTTGAGATTCTTTTTAAGGTTTAACCTTAAATAACAATGCCCATTTTACCCTCACTTTGTTAGAAATGTTAGGATAGTTAGGAATTGTTAGAAATGTTATAACTTTCATTAATTTTCTAACGAAAATTCTAACAAGCTCAAATTGGAGCACTTACAAGTAGCCCTCGGCGACGGCGCTTTCGAAGGAAGCGGGTCGTCGATAAGAGTAAGGCTCCATATTTGGCGAGATGATCGAGTGATCGGGTGGCCGAACCTAGCGATAGGCTACCTACGTATCCCGAATGGGAATCAAGCTGCCGTAGTTCGGGTCTTCGACCCCGGAGATGATGGCGTTTTAGGTGCCTCGAACTCCGATGAGCGAGTTCTACTGGCTGCTGGAAAGAAACTCGCTGGGATAAGAGATGACCATTTTCGGTCGATGGCTATCCGCTCCGCTGGGGATAGGGATGACCATTTTCGGTCTCTGCTGGGGATGATTGCGATTTATCGCTTTCCTAGTGATAGCGTCTTAGGTGCCTCAAACCTTGGAGATGGCGTTTTAGGTGCCTTGAACCTTGAAGATGGCTTCTTAGGTGCCTCTGGACCTTGATGATGGCGTTTAGGTGCCTCGAACCTTGGAGATGGCTTTTAGGCGCCTCGGACCTCGGAGATGGCGTTTTAGGTGCCTCGAACCTTGATGATGATGGCTTTTTAGGCGCCTCGGACCTTGATGATGATGGCTTTTTAGGTGCCTCTGGACCTTAATTTGAAATGGCCTTTTCGGTGGACTTCGTCCGCCGCCGAAGGAGAGGGTGACCGTTTTGGTCGAGGGCCGGACCTAATGATAGGCTACCTACGTATCCCTAGTGGAAAATCAAGCCCTTTCGTAGTTCGAGTACTACTCGAGATTCCGTTGGCTTTGGGATTCCGTTAACTTTGCTGGGATTTCGTTAGCCTTGGCTGGGAAAATCGACGTATTTGTCCTGGGAGATCGGTCTTACGTTTGACTGCCGGGGGATGATTTTGATGAAAGATACGGGATCTCGTTATCTTTCTCGGGGAGATCGGACTTACGTTTGACTGCCGTTGGTAATTTTGATGAAAGATACGGGATCTCGTTATCTTTCTCGGGGAAAATCGGTCTTACGTTTGACTGCCGGGGGTAATTTTGATGAAAGATACGAGATTCCGTTATCTTTCTCGGGGAAATCGGTCTTACGTTTGATCGCCGGGGTAGATTTTGATGAAAGATACGGATCTCGTTATCTTTCTCGGGCACTCGGTCTTACGCTTCGATCGCCGGGAAGATTTTGATGAAAGATACGGATCCGTTATCTTTCTCGGGTCACTCGGTCTTACGTTTGATGGGAGGATTTTGATGAAAGATACGGGATCTCGTTATCTTTCTCAGGCACGGCCTTACGCTTTGACCGCCGGAAATGATTTTGATGAAAGATACGGATCTCGTTATCTTTCTCGGGCACTCGGTCTTACGCTTTGACCGCCGGAATGATTTTGATGAAAGATACGGGATCCGTTATCTTTCTCGGGCACTCGGTCTTACGCTTGATCGCCGGGTAATTTTGATGAAAGATACGGATCCGTTATCTTTCTCGGGCACTCGGTCTTACGCTTCGACCGCCGGGTAATTTTGATGAAAGATACGGATCTCGTTATCTTTCTCGGGCACTCGGTCTTACGTTTCGATCGCCGGGGTAATTTTGATGAAAGATACGGGATCTCGTTATCTTTCTCGGGGCACTCGGTCTTACGTTTGATCAGCCGGGAAGATTTTGATGAAAGATACGGATCTCGTTATCTTTCTCGGGCACTCGGCCTTACGTTTGATCGCCGGAAGATTTTGATGAAAGATACGGGATCTCGTTATCTTTCTCGGGCACTCGGCCTTACGTTTGATCCGGGGAAGATTTTGATGAAAGATACGGATCTCGTTATCTTTCTCGTGGCACTCGGTCTTACGCTTGACCGCCGGGATAATTTTCTTTGACAAGGGGCCGACTTTGGTTAACTTCATTAACTTTGTCAAGTCGGGACCGAATTGCGTAGTCCCGGAATTTTAAGGGGCAAAAGGGTCATTTTGACTCCTTGCAATCCTATCCGCGCGGATAGGGATGGAAAGTCGTGGGTATTAATTAGGGCCAACGCCCTTTTCTTCTTCCCCATTCAAGCTTTTTGAAAATTACGAGAGAGAGAGAGAAAACCGCAAATCCGCCATTTTTGGCCAAAAGCTTCAAAATCTTCCGATTTTCTTCGATTTTCGAGCAATGGAACACGGGAAGGCGCTTTTCAAGGCCAAGGACGTGGCCCGGTAGCGGAGAGGCGATTGGAGCTCGTCCGAATGAGGAGGCATTACAATCTTTCGCAATCGGTTGAGGAGGAGCATTACCCCGATGCTTGGCAACATTGGGCTTCGGATCCGCATCTCCGAACGGTATACTTTGAAACCCTTTGATCCCTTTGTTGATTTCTTGTTTGAAAATTTTGGGTGATTTTTGAATTTTTTTTTTTTTGAAAATTCGAATGATTGATGTTCTTGGCTTTGAATCTTGATTTTGATGCTTTGCATGTTGTAATGAGTATATGAGTAACCCAAAATGTGCATTTTGCTTGGGAAAAAGAATTGGCATTTTTGCCACAATTTTTTTTTTTTTTTCAATTCGAAAATTACATGTGAAAATTCGAAGAATTGTGATTTCTTTTTTTTTTTTGAAATTGAATATTGCATGTTGATGATGATGATGATTTTTTTTTTGATATTGATGAATGATGATGCAATGCATGCATTTTGTTTGGAAAGAATGGGCATTTTGCCAATATGAGATGTATGTATGTTTAGGATTTTTTTTTTTTTGAAAAGTGGGACGGATTTTTCCTCCCGTTGCATGTAAGATGGATGATATGCATGTATGCATTTTTTTTTTTTTGAGATGATGCATGTTATTTTATGAAAATGGGACGGAGTTTTTACTTCCGTAGGAATGCATCTTTTTTTTTTTTTGATGAATGCATTGGGACTTGCTGAAAACTGTTTTCTTTCATGCGAGAAAAATGGGGCTATGCTCATGGTATGCGATTATGCTGTCGAAATTTTTTTTTTTTTTAATGCATGTGTATGCAAATGCAATTTTTTGACATTTTCTCTCTTTTTTTTTTTTTTTTTTTACAGGCGGAAACCGTTTTGTGACGGAGCAACAACAAAATGAAGACTCGAGGATCGGTGGAGTCTCGTGATTGACTTGTGGGACCGGCTTCCTGATGCGGGCCGAGGAGCTTTGCCGAGTCCGAGACAGCATTGTTGTCGAGACGGGGCTCGGGAGTTCGTCGAGTGCTTCGAGGGGACCGGGTCAAGTTCCCTAAGAGCAAGGGCTTCGATGTTTGCTCCGGGCGCAAAGATCGGTGGGACGCGACCCACACCTTCCACTTCTTCCGGGGCGAGGCTACGGTTACGCCCTCCGATTACGCCGCGATCACGGGCCTGTCTCTTTAATGGACGCAAAGATTGAGTGGCGGGATGGCTACGCCGATGCCGATCTGTGTGCTCTTCTCGGGATTTTCCCCTATTCCCAAAAAGGGGATGGGGATGGAGTATGCCGTGGTCTACGGCAAGATCGTGGAGACCATAGCGAGCTATGAGGCCGGGAGGAGAGGATAGGCGCCGATCGATTGCCGTGGCCTTCTTGTGGTTTGCTTTCTCGAGCACGCTCTTGGACATGCCGAGGGGACGGCAGCCTTTGCCTTGCCGAGGTCCTTGGAGGACATGGAGACGGCCGGAGATGTCTCGTGGGGAGAGGCCGGGCCGGGCAGAGCTTTATTTTGCTCTTGATAGGTACAAATGAAGGCCGTGAGCTCTTGTACCGCTTTGAGTTTGCCCCGGAGGTATAAGCTCTCTTTTGCTTTCCTTTTTTTTTTTTTTTTGAGCACGCACTTTTCTTTTGCACTCGGATTGATTGGATTTTTACCTTCGTGTGTATGGGCGTTGGAGTTTTTCCATCGTCACGGTGGCGGCAAATGCGGAGTACGCCGGGCGTATCCGGCCATGCAGCCTTGGTCCAAGCATGCCCGGGAGAAGATAAGCTCCAGGGGGCGTACGACTCTCGTGTACGCGGATTGCCTTCCTTCGACGGAGGCCGAGACAGATGAGGGGATGATATTCTTCCCCGGGATCGCTTTGAGGTAGCGCACCGAAGGGCGCCGAGATCCGGACAAAGGCAATGGAGGATTTTGAGGGGTCCGACTCGCGATGCCTATTATCTCGGGAGAGAGGGTGACGCGCCAAAGCATGGCGTGAACTCGCCTTTGAGGACACCGGTGGAGCCTCCCGCCGATATGATGCACCCGAGCGATCGGTCCGTGACCTGGGATGATTACCGACCAGGCCAACACTTCTCGGACTTCGTGGCGATTGAGACGTATGCAACATTCTTCTTGAGGAGGCTGAGGATGCCTCAGGTTCTGGATAGGGAGGGGCTCGGGATCCCGCGGTACCCTCGGACGGATTTTTCCTATATCCAGGATGGGGTCCGATTGAGGGTGCAGATCCCTCAGCCCGAGCGACTTCCACGAGCTTTCCGGCCTCGTCCGGGTATGAAGGTATGGTTTCACCTTTTCCCCTTCTTTTCTTTCTTTTGTTTCATCATCTTTAGCATCACCTCCTTTTTTTTTTTTGACGCTTTTGCTTTTGTGCAGTTTTCGGAGGTGGTCGTCGAGAAGCTGACGAAGCAAGTGATCGGGGCCAAGAGATTCATCAGGAGGATGGTCGCTTGCGGGCTCCTCGTGCTAGAGCGAGGCGACCACGGCCGGCGCCCGTCGACGGGAGGCTTCCCTATTCGCTCGTAGACTTCTTCAGTAGACTCCTCTCGTCTCCTCTCCTTGATCCCCGCGCGGTGCTGCCTTCGGATCACGTCATTCTCGGGGATCCACACGGCAGTGGACACGTTTGGCAAAGATGGCGGGTCGTCTTCGTACGTCCAGAGTCCGACGCCTTCACCTTTGGATACGATTTTTCGCAGATCTCGGCTTGCCCTATCGTAGCGTGCCGGTTGGTCCCGACGAGCCTCTCTCGGGAGACGAGGACGATTCTCGAGCCCGAGATTTTCGTGGCTCCCGAGGAGGCGGGCCCGAGTCGCAAGAGGGGCCGGGGAGACATCTGCCGGAGACTCCGATTGATTTTTTTTTTTTTTGATTTGATTGAGATTTAGATTTGTACAGATTATGCACATTTTTTTTTTTTGATGTAATAATTTAGGATTTTATTTATGTTTGCTTGTTTTTTTTTTTATGCATACTCTTTTTTTTTGGAATGTAATAATTTAGGATTTTATTTATGAATGCAATGCAATATGAATGCAGTGTTGCATGAGCCTTGGTTTTTTTTTTTTTTGCAAGGGTGTTTGGTGTATGGACTGGTTTGGGGAGGTTTTTGCACAAGTTTCGAGCAACCGGGACGGAATATTCCTTTTTTGGCGTAGCAGCTTGGACTGTTGCAGATTTTTCTGGTGGAAAACAATCTCATCCGCGCGGAGGAATCCTGCATCTGACAGTGTCCTTTAATTTTGGTTCAGCACTGGTCTTGCTTTATTTCAAATTCAAATATCCTCTTCAACCTCCAAATTCAAACAGCCATTTTCGGGGAGAAAGAGAGAAAAACCATGGAAATGGCCAAAAATTCTCCAAAATTGTCCAAAGAAAGGCAAATGTTGTTCTTTGAAAAGTTCAAGGAGTGGTGTAGGGAGATCATGCATGAGAGAAGATCATTCTTTGAAGAAAGGTACAAGATACGATGCTTGTGGTCTCTCAAAGAATTAGTTCCGGATTACGACCTCTTAAGAGCTTCTTCTTCGTTTTGGGATACTAGAAGGCATGTCTTTTGCCTTTCCTTCAACGAGATTGTTCCGACTGTCGAAGAATTTCGGGCCTTACTGGAGGTCCGGAGGTGGAAGAGATAGCGGTTCCCTTTGCCCGAGGGGCTTCTTTGTCGACAGATTGTGCGTCCTCCTTCATCTTTCCCCAGAGGAAGCGCAAGGTATGATCCGCGGTCCCGATCATCTCGATATTTCCGGTCTTCCCGACAGATTTAGGGGCCTAGGTTTGGTGGATGACGCCTATTGGGATGCCTTTGCACTTTGTATGTTTGGCACCCTGTTCATGGTCTATTCCTTCGGGATCCGCCATCGGTCTTTGCCGGATGTTGTCGTTCACCGTCGCCCGGGCGTAGATGTCGTTCCTTTGATTCTGGGGGAGACTTTTCATGCTCTCGATGCATTAGCTACGGACGGCGGTATATGCACGGGGCAGCCTGCTCCTCTTGACCCCGTGGCCGATGGAGCGTTTGGGGGTTCTTTTTCGGGAAACCTCTCGATATGATCGTGCCTCGGACTTTTGCCAGGAGAGGTGTTGATGTAGATTTTGATGATCGTGGCTCGTGGGAGCGCTGGATGGCGGGTCGCCGACCGAAGATATCGATGGTTGGTGCCTCATTGGCAAGGGTGGAGACTCGCAGAGTGCTTCAGATCGGGTCCCATGTGGTTATGCTTCCGGGCTTTCTCACCCAGCTTCTACATTCCGGCTCGGTCCCGAGGCGCTTTGGCTTGGAGCAGTGTTCCTTTGGAGGGTTTTGATGATATAGCCACCAGTGGTGGTGGCTCCTCGCTTTCCATGGATGATCCCTCGGTGTTTCCATTTCTTTCCCGAGCATGGAGGTATGATGCCTTTCCTCCTCGGGTCATTCTCGCGTCCGAGACCGGTGTTCCCGACCACTTGGTACCCGGATTGGTACGAGAGGCATCCGGGAGAGACTCAGTGGCTATTTTGAGACGGCGTGAGGCCATTGTGGGTGCGGAGGACCCGATCGCTTCGAGAGGAGGAGGGCCGAGGCGAGGGCCAACCCTCATGACAGGAGCGGAGACGTTGTGACCGACTATGAGGCTTACGTCAAGAGACAGAGAGGAGGGCTCCTATGCTACCGCCTAGGTTACAGGAGATGAGGGATGACGCTAGGCTACTAAGGCCCCGACAGAGGCCGGTTTGATAGACCCCGTTCCTATACCGTAGCTTGGTAGGAGGAACACCGACATTTTTCCCGTCCGTAAAAGAAAGACTCCTGAGGGGGAAGAAAAAGGGAGAGGCCAAGCACGAGTGGCTTGGAGTGACTCCGAGGTTTCCGAGTATCCCTTTCTTGTCCCCGGCAGCACACATTAGTTTGATTATGTATCTTAGTTTCTTTTAGCAGTTGCCGCTGTAGGAATGAATCGGGCTTAGACTCATCAAAGAGCTTTTAACTTGTAATGAATATTTGAATTGCTTTAGAGTTTTTCGAGACGCTTTCATGGTCTCGATCAATTGTATTGATGCCAAAGTATGGCTTTTATTTGTGCTTTAGACCGAACCGTTTCCGCCGCCTACGTTCCTCATTTTGAGGAGCTCAGTCTTCGTAGTTCAACCTCGGTGAACTCTTTTTTTGTTTTTTTTTTGTTGTTTTTTTTGTTTTTTTTTTTTTTTGTTTTTTTTTTTGTTTTTTTTGTTTTTTTTTTGGTGCAACCCTCGTTTTTTACCTAGGCCGCCTTCTCTCGGGTTTCTAACCTAGTTGGGTATTACTCTTTTAGCACTCTTTTTTTTGTTGTTTTTTTTTGTTTTTTTTTTTTTTTTGTTTTTTTTTTTTTGTTTTTTTTTTGGTGCAACCCCGTTTTTTACCTAGGCCGCCCTTCTCGGGTTTCTAACCTAGTCGGGTATTACTCTTTAGCACTCTTTTTTTTTTTTTTTTTTTTTTACGCGTAGTATCTCGCGCAGCCTTGTCACCATTCACCGGGTGTACAAAGGGATTCCCGTCGAGGTCCGCAAGTTGCATGAGCTCCTCCGGAGAAGATCTTCTCGGACTACATATGGCCCGACCCATACAGCTCCCATTTGCCGAGGGGGTTGATACGGATCGGGGCTTTTCTTTAGAACGAGATCACCTTCTCGGATTTCCCGATGCTTTACTTTCTTGTCGAAGGCTCTAGCCATTCTTCCTTGGTAGGCTCGGATGTGTTCCATGGCCTTCGCCGGCTTCGTCTAGTAGGGCCAATTCATCATGGCGACTCGGAGCCATTCGACCTCGTTGATCCGGCTTTCCAAAGAAGATACCTGAGCGAGGATTTCCACTCGATTGGGAGTACGGCTTCCATTCCGTATGTGAGGGCAAAAGGTGTTTCCCAGCTTGCCGTTCGACCGATGTCTCCGTAGCCCCGCAGTGCCAAGTGTAACTTCTCGGCCAATCTCTCGCTGGGATACCCATTTTCCTGATGATATTTTCCAGAGTCTTGTTTGCCGCTTCGACGGCTCCGTTGGTTTGGGGCCTGTAGGGAGATGACTTGTGACGGGTTATTCGGAATTCCGCCAAATAGCTTTTTCACATTCCCCTTCGAAGTGGGATCCATTATCTCGAGATGATTTCTACGGCAACCCGTATCCGCACATGATGTTTTCTTTGATGAAGAGGGCTACTTTCCTTGAATTGAGGATTTTGTAGGACTTTGCAGAGCATCCTTTTCGATTCCTTCGAAGAAATCGCCAATCAAGGCCTTTTAGGCTCTTCCGCAGCCTCCCAAATTCACACTTGTCAAAATCTCTTCGGCAGCTGGGCTCGATTTTCCTCTTCCTGACAACCTCGCTTAAAGATTTTTTTGTTGTTTGATTTTTTTTGTTTAATGTGTCTCGCTTTTTATCTAATGAGTTATTATTAAGTTTTTTTTTTTTTTTTTTTAATTCGTCATTAGTTAAAGTGGCAATCAAGGGATACTCGTAAAGGTTCGTCATTTCATTGAAAACGAAAGGGAATACAAGCGCTTGCTGCACTCGTAGTCTTCGTGCATAAGGCCGTCTGACGACCCTAGAGACTCGATCTTAACAAAGAGAGACTCGGGAGGACTTGTCCTAGATTGACACAAAGGGACGGGGGACCAATCCAAGCTTGGTGATCATTTCCTCCTTGGTCGCGGACGGCCCGAGAGGTTTTCCCAATTCTTTAGCGGCATCGCTGCTGGTGGCCTCATGACTCGGAACTGTGGCCGTTTTTGTTTTCCTTTCTCAATTGCCGCTATCATCTTTTGGACCGAGCCGAGATCAATCAGTCCGGCACTGGACTTCTTCTTCGAACAATTGCCGCATAACCGCACCATCCCAATCATCTCGAGGGAAATTCCGTGGCCTTAGCTTTTGGCACCGCGCCCGAATTCGTGTTTCGGATCTTCCCGGGCAAGAGGGAATAGTGGTTGTGAGCTTCTCGAACCTGCTCCACTGTGTCGCACGCCCGAAGGTATACTCACTCTTCATGGTAGTGGTAGCCCTGTGTATCTGGGTAGGTCCAGGAACATTCTACTGACCGGGTTAGCCTTGGTTCCTTCCGAACTTGTTGAGGCTATCCTCGTAGCTTTAGCCATCCCGCCGTAGGAGTGGGCTCTGTGATGTTTCCCGGTTGTGTGGGACCCTTTACAAAGTAGTCACCAAATTAGGACTCGAAGGGGAGAGATTTAGGATTGTCGGCCGGACCTTTCCCCGTGGCAGCCTTCAAATCTTTTTCCCTTGCAGTTGTCCACCGGGAGGCCTCATATCCTGTGCCATGGCGAGTATTCTCGTCCTTTCACTTCGATGAGTTTGTGAGTTCCTTGTTGGTGCTTCCCTGCATCGAGGCCAGTAGATAGCTCATTTTTCTCATCATTTTCAAGACCGGTGGGATTTTATCCCGAGTGACCGTCGATCTATGTTGCACACTTGGGCCTCGGGAGGCTCGACCGTGAAGCCCGTTAGCATGTGACCTTCCTCGTCATGTTTGATTTCCGTAATAGGTATTCCGCCCGTATCCGTGCCCTCTAAAGTGACTAAATCCCCGTAAATGGTCGTCGATCCCCATTCGAGACGAATTTCACACACCGGTGGAGGCTTCGAGGCGACCCTTCGACTTGATGGAGCCAAGGTCTTCCCAAACAGGCATTGAAAGTAATCGGGATGTCGATAACCCGGAATTCCACAGTATCAATTTCGTCCAAACCAGAGGTCTAAAGTGGCGACTCCAAGGACTGCCGGGATGTTGAGTCGTAAGCTTGATCGCAGGGAGGAAGGCTTCAAGTCTCGTAGTCTTGATATCAAGCAAGCTCATGATCTTTGCCGGAAGAATGTTCATTCCGACCCATTATCAACCAGGACCCGAGGGAGGCGTCGTTCATCCACTGGACCGTGATGAAGAGAGGCTCATTATGATCGCCCCAAATTGAGGGAGGTCGAGATCCGTGAAAGTGATTATATTCCCGTAATGGATGTTTCCAATTAGCTGTACCACATCATCGGAGTAGCATCAATAGGCACGAGAGTGCGAGCCAGCTTTCTTCCGCCTTCACTTATGGGGATAGGACGAGGTGAGTAGAGACCAGAGGGAAATGTTGGCCTCGTGTTTGCTTCAACCGGGTGAGCACGGGATCCTCTTTTTCGGATCCTGGAGTTTCGCTGTCTTAGCATAGGGCGGCGATCTTCTTTCGGTGCTTCGATCTCGCGGCCTTCTTATCTCGCTCTTGGGATTTCCTTGGAAGATCTCGCCCGCATCGGGTCAACAGATTAACTTCCTCATCCGTCGCCTCTTGACCGGATTTCTTCAATGCCGCTAAGGGTCAATGGGGAGCCCTTTGGCTATTGGCCACCGCCCGACGGAGTCTAGTGACAGGAGGGGCCGAGCCAGACCGGCTCCTTCCCCGGGCGGCCCTTATAACCGCTTCCCAAGTCATGCTGTGCTGGGTTTGGGGTTGTGTTGTTGCCCTCGGATGGCCCACGTAGCTAGGGCGTCCTCCGATTCACTCTCATGGCCGGCCTTGCTCATTGTTATCATGCAACAAGAGTCGCTATTGTCGGACTCGGCGGCTTTTCGATTTCATCCCCGGATAGTGCAGCCATTCTCGGTTCCTTTCTCGTAATATTCGTAGTTGGAGATGATTATAGCACTTTGTTGGAGGCGCATCCGGTATCATGCCGCCCTAGGACTTCTCTGAAAGCCGACATACATTCGGGAAAGGTGACCTCTTCTTGGGTAACCCCGATAAGGATCGTTACCTTGCTTTCGGCGGATTTGATCTCGACTGTGGTTATTCTCTCATTTGGGAGAATGGGAGTTAATTTCCTCTTTCTAGCAAATCTTCAACTATCCGCTTGGATAGGATGTCTCGAGAAACCTTTCCCCAAAGCATGGTAGGCAAGTGTTGAATTCTATGACCTCCACATACTCACCAGAAATTTCATGGCTTTCATGTCCCTCGGTGCCTCATATTCGTCTTCCGAAGTTTCGTCGTCGCTTGCCGACAACCAACCATTGTGCCTAGCTCCCATGGGCTCATTTTCGCATGATTGTTCCGCATTGCTTCCGGATCGGGGCCTCGCTGACTCTTCACTCGTCATCATCATCATCATCGCCGTCATCTAATCCTTCTTCCCATACTACCGGGATTTCTACCGAGAGGGAACGCCGATCAAACCCGTTAGGAATATGGGTGCGTGCAACCGCAAAATTGTCATATGTTCCCATTCCCTAAGTGGTAATTGTGACTCAGCCTTCTCCTCCCGTAAATTGCGGGGAAGAGTGAGAGGGTGGCACGTATTTGACACTGTGTAGGATATAGAAGGAATCCTCCTCTTCCGATTCTTCACTGTTTCTGGATCATATTCGGGCTCTCCCAAAGCCAATTTGCGTAAGTGTACTAGCTCCGCACGCTCTTCGGCCTCTTTGCCGATAAGCCCCAAGACAGCGCTCGCCGGAAGCTTTCTTGTTCGATTCTTCTCGATTGTTCTAACCATCTTGTGTAAATGGTTCTTTCATGTTCTCGAGCGGAATGTACCCTCAGCTTCTTCTGCATCGGTTTTCCCTTTATCCGAGAAATAGCGGGCCTCGTATTCTTGCAAGGAGTCTCTCGACATGAGACCAAGATGGGTTGATTCGCTCGACATCCTCGAGGCCGAGGGGGAATCCGAATCTCAGGATCCTCGACGAGGTTGGCCACGGTATTTGGGGACCTTCATCGCATTTTCCCGGGCGTGTGAAGATTCTCCGCATTCAATCATATTCACTCGATTATGGTTCCGTGGCAATGATTTTTGATCGTGTTAGGCCCTTCTGGGCCTTCCAACTTTCCTTGCTCTATTAGCCCCGGATTGCCTTTTTCAGAGTGAAGCACTGTCGCCGATGTCCGTGAGCTTGATGAAAGGCACAATACTTTGTAGTATCCACGGGAGCATTCGGATTTCTGGGTTGGAAATTTTCCAAAGGCCGTAGCAAGCCTTCTTTCACCAGCCCCTAAAGATGTCATTCAGTGGGCATTCCAAAGTTTTCGAGATTTATGACCCGCGGTTCGGGCTCGGCCGGTTTCCCCGGGAGCAAAAGGAGTCGTGTTATTGCATTCCCGTCCCGCATAGTTAATCATCTCTTTGCCTTTAGCAGAGCAGGGGCGGTGTTTGCAGGAGAGGAGCCCGATATTCGTAGGTGTGTGCAGCAGCCTGGCTGCTGATCAGTAGCCTTTTCAAACTTAGCCGCAGAGTTAACCATGGCCCGTAAGTCCGAGTATGGGAAGTGACCGAGGGAGGCTCTTAGATGTGGTTTCAAGCATGACCGGAAGATGTCCAGCTTGTTCCTCTTCTAAGGAGGGATGGCCATTTCACCGAGTTTCGCATTCCACCGCTTGTAGAAGTCCCCAACATTCTCATCGTGACGCCGCACCGTTGCTTGTAGGTCAACCCTATTTGTTTCCCATTCCAAGTTGGCCTTATATTTTTCTCGTGAAAGCATTGGTAACTGTCCCATGTAGCCCTCGGCTTCGTGTTTCAAACTAAGAACCACTTTAAGGCACTCGGACTTCAAGGATAGATCGAAATAGTCGCCCAACCGCCGATTGGTACATCCTTTGGCTTTCATCGCCAAGGTATACGTGTCCAAATGGGTTTTCGGGCATGCGGTCCCATCAAAGAGATCCAGATTTGGCATCACGAATTTGTGGGGCAGAGGAACAATGGAGTCCGGATCCGTAGGCCTAAGGCGTACTTCTGCGCCGCTCAAATGACCGCGCTTTCATTTCTTTCAGGTTGTTCCATGAACCAAAGCCAGATGAGGGTCTTGTGGCGGAACCATGGCATTCAAGTTAGTGGCCGAGCTAGAGAGAGGAGCTACCACTGGAGGCAGATCCGGTGGAGGGAATGGCCGATCCGGACGTAGGTGAAAACCGTCCCGGGCCGAGTTACCCTCGGGAGCATGAGTAGGAGCTCGAGCAAAAGGGTAGAACTCGAGGCTTGCCGTTGATTTTCAACCGGCAAAGTAGGCGGGGGCATCCCCGATGTAGCCGGATAACTTGGATTTCCAGAGTGGGGCCCGTAAGTAGGCTTCGAGCGCGGGCCGCCGTCCCTGATTGTTGAATTGCATGGCCGCTCGGCGAAGGTTTGTAACCCGGGGTACTGCGGTCCCGGTGATTCGATGACACCGGACGGAGGCTTCGTAACCCATAGAAGTCTCGAGCGAGGAATGGATTTGTGTGAGGAGCAAGCAACTAGTACTCGCTCCGAGGAGGGGCTCCCGATCGTGGTCCGTAACTGCCGCGGCGGCATTCCGAACCGTGGCCGTTGCCGCGAAGGTCCGGATTGATCGGCTCCGAACCGAGGCGGGATCCCGATTAGCCGTGGCATTCCGAGATAGCCCCAACCATGAGAAGACATTCCGTACCGATTTTGCCCCCACCGATTTGGCCGCTTCGGCCGCATGGATCCGGTGGTCTCGTGGTCGGGAGCCGGGCCGACCCGAAAATCGAGGAGCACGGGTTCTCGTAGTGGCACCATAGAGGCGGCGGCGGCATCCCGGTGTAATCGTGGCGACCGAGAGTGGGGTTGGCATCCTCGTCTTCTTCCACGGTGAAGGTGCCATCCGGATTGAGGCCGGCGGCCGCACCGTGACTCTTAATAGCCTCCATAAGGCCGTTTAGCCGTGCTTCCTGCCGTAACCTCATATGTTCTCGCTAACCGATTCCACCGTTGCTCGTCTCGAGGGGTCCCTGAGGCGGAGCTGACGTTATCCCCATCATTACCGGCCGATGCAGACATTCTCAAACCCGAGTCGGAACAAATGGCGAAGCCGATGACGCGCTGACTCTTCCTAACCGGACAAACGGTGACCCGTGCCCGAAACCAAGCTTTGTGCGTGAGCCGCGGGGAAAGGACACGAAGGTTCTGGGATGTCCTGGGAATGGAAGGAGGGTAGGTGTTCGGGCTTTAGGCTCATGCAACATGCAGCTTATTTGTTCACGCTTACTTAAAACATGTTTTATTAACCTAATCGGTTGGAAAAGATTGCTCTTCTTTTTCGCAAACTACTCGATCCCCTCGGATCAGCTGGGCCCCGTCACTACGTCTATAAGCCCCTCGTATTCCACCCGTATTTCGACCTCCCAGGGTGGACAGGCGAGGGTCCTATAGGGCAAGCGGGTCCCACCGACCGAAAGAAAAACGATCCTAAAAGTCTCGGGTAATCGAGTATTAACGAGCATTCGATGTAAATTACTGACAAAGCCGACGTCGAAAGTCAAGATCATGTCCGAGGGCTCGACGAAAAGTCCGCATGATTTGACCGATAAGCGTCCACAATTGATCTTGACTTGTCGTCGCTTAAGCCGTAATTAGGCATGGAATAATCATTAATCCTCGATGACTCGGGTCAATGCCGGGAGCCGTTGTATAATTTGTGCCGCCGAGCCGAAGTCAAGGCGCCTGGCCAATATCTGTCAAAGTCTCGCGGCGGAAAACCGGCGTAACTTCGACCGATTAGGGACCCGAAAGATATTGAGTCGGTATGCCGACAAAGGCTTGAAAGGAAAGGTCTATACACGGACAGTGGCATGACACGCACTGCACTAAAAACCAACCGGGTCTCTGACAAAGTGTGTCACTGACAAGTGCATGGTCGACACGAGGCTCCATGGGATGTTTGGGTAGTCCCGTGCTCATCCGAGAGGCGTAATAAGACCAAACGGACCGCGACAAGGATTTCCGTTAAGGACGTAGTGTGCAAAGTGTACGGTCACGTGCGCGTAGTGTGCAAGGCCTATATTCTTTTTCCGAGTAAAATAGAGATTTTTTTATGTGTCTTAAAAATATGATGCATGATTTTTTTGGAGAATTTTCTTTTTTTTTTGAAAATCCTTTTTTTTTTTTGATTTTTTTTTATGAGCACATAAGCACGTAAGCACGGAAATTCCGACATTTAGGGACATTATTCCGATACCAAAATTTTGACTTTCTCCGAGGCGGCCAAAACAACATGAAAACCGTGCAAAAATCAACACACACGCAAAATGATTTTCAAAGCCGGACGGAAGCTTGACCCTCAAAAGCTTTTTTTTTTTGAAAACGGTGATACCGGTACGTGGGATTGTTAGACCACAATTTATCCCCGACTCGTGTTAGGAGGCGATAACGGGAAATTTAGTGGTTTCCACCAATATACCAAATACCATTTTTTTTTAAAAAAGCTTAATCCCCAAATGGAGTCGCCACTGTGATGATGTGTATCCGAAAATTTTCCCATTTTTGTGTTTGAAAAAAAATCAACGAAAACGGAGTCGCCACGCCATTTTAATTTTGAGGGCCAAAACTTTGAGAAAAGCCCGAGATCAGAGATTTAGGTTCGGGAGGTCATGTTACGCGTCGGGAAGGACGTTAGTGTGCACCCGACGCGCCTCGTAAAACGAGTCTTCCAAGCTGAAAATCATTTGTGTGTGTGTGTGTGTGTGTGTGTTGGCCAAAATAAGTTGAAACTCAGAAAAGTAAAAATTGGGATATCTTTTTAAGACTTTAAACTGATCCCATGATTTTTTGGAAGATTTTTGGATTGAGATTTGGTACTCAAAAGACCTTTTGAAGTTGAGAGCCATTTCTGCCAGAATGAAAAGGCAGTGGACCTTGATTTTGAAATGGATTCAAGGGTCTTAAAACTTCATAATCTGGATAAAATCAGAGAATGAAAGTTGTTCTATACACCTTGAATAAAGTTTGTGCGAAGGAATTTTCCATTTTGGAGAATATTTGAGGGGTCAAAACCTTCTGGAAACCTCAGATATGAGATCTGGATTCTCAGAAGCTGATGAACTAGCCTCTGAAAGGAAATTTGAAAAGAGGAGTTTTACTCACCCAAAAAATAAGGTAAAAATATGTATGGAAATCTCTGGATGTTGGCTACAAAAAGTATTTTGTAGTCAACACCAAATTCCAAGTTCATCTGTGTCCAAAAATTAAGACCATGGACTGAGGTCTGAGAAAATTGCTACTGGACAGCAACTTCTCAAGAAAGAAAATATGATTTTAAGGGGGGTTTTGCATCCATGCTTGTCCCCATTTCCCTAGGTTTTGGTTAGTGATCACTAGACATTTTAGTGGTGAATCAACTATACCAAACCATCCTTGGGGTACATTAGGACTAAGCATTTCATTTGCTTGGGAAGGGGAATTTTATCCTTTGAAATCAAGATTTTATGCTTGAAAATGGTTTTTAGGGTTTTGAAAATGAGTTTTCTTTGCAAGAAAGTAAGAAAACTTGAAAGTAATTTTGATCTTTGTAGAAGATCATCCATGGAGATGGTCTTCCATGGTGATCTTCTTAGATCTAAAGCAAGAAGATGAAGGAACTACATTTTGTAGTTTGAAGATGCATGCATGGATGAGATTTAGGGTTAGGAAGAGGAGGGTTTACCAATCTTCCTTGTGTTCATGAGTGTTTGGCTTGAATGTATGAGTGTTAAGGGCTTTAATATGAGAGTGAGTGGATGAGTATGAGTTGGGAAAGATTGGAGAGAAAAAGGTGACAATTCAAGTGAATTCTCACTGTTTTCTCTCTATATTTCGCCAGAGGTTCGGTGCAAAATGTGTTCTTCCTTTTTATTTTTGTGACTGGAGGGCTCAATTTATAGCCCTCCTGAAGATGCAAACTCATCCGCGCGGATGGATCCAGCAACAAGGTAATCGTTCATTAAATGCAAATTTCCACTTTGGACAAGAAGAATATTTCTTTTCAAAATTCAAATTAACAGCCAGTTTTTGTGTTTCCAGCCATTGCCATTTTTGGTTTTCTTCTTTTGTTTTGCTTTTTGAGATTCTTTTTAAGGTTTAACCTTAAATAACAATGCCCATTTTACCCTCACTTTGTTAGAAATGTTAGGATAGTTAGGAATTGTTAGAAATGTTATAACTTTCGTTAATTTTCTAACGAAAATTCTAACAAGCTCAAATTGGAGCACTTACACCACCTTAAGAGCCTTCCCGCTGAATCAGGCTGTTGTAAAATCTTCCGTAAGGGTGCATTGGTCAACACAGTAACAGGATGAGATAAGAAATAGGCCCTCAACTTCCGCGTCGCAATCACCAAAGCATAAGCCAACTTTTCTGCGTTAAAGTATCTCGCCTCTACTTCACTTAATGCCTTAGATACATAATACACCGGCTTTTGCATGCCGCCATCTTCTTTTATCAATACCGCTGCCACTGCTAAATCTGAAGCCGCCAGATAGACATACAAATGATCTCCTTCCTCCGGGCTACATAAAATTGGCGGCTTTCCCAAGTATTCCTTTATCTTATGAAATGCTTCTTCACACTTTTCATCCCAAGAAAACTTCTGATCTCCTTTTAATACCTTGAAGAACGGCAAACATTTCTCAGCCGACCGCGACACAAACCGGCCCAAAGCTATCACCCTACCATTTAACCTCTGAATCTCTTGAATGGTCCTGGGCGACTTCATATCAATTAACGCCTGGATCTTCTCCGGATTTGCCTCTATCCCGCGGCGATTTACCAAGAATCCCAAAAACTTTCCCGCCGTTACTCCAAAAGTGCACTTACTTGGATTAAGCTTCATGGAATTTCTCCTCAAATTCTCAAAAGTCTCAAATTTGTATCCACCAAATGATCCTCCCTCGGGTTTTGATTACCATGTCATCAATATAAGCTTCAACATTCCTTCCAATCTGCGATTTGAATATCTTATTGACCATCCTTTGGTATGTCGCCCCAGCATTCTTCAAACCAAAAGGCATCATTCTATAACAAAAATTTCCAAGGGGAGTTCTGAAAGCTGTTTTGGCCTTGTCTTCTTCAAGCATCTTAATCTGGTGATACCCTGAGTAAGCGTCGATAAAACTAAACACCTTGTGCCCCGCAATGGAGTCCACCAATCTATCTATCTTTGGCAAAGGATAACAATCCTTGGGGCATGCCGTATTCAAATCTGTAAAGTCTATGCACATCCTCCACTTCTTATTTGCCTTTAACACCATGACAGGGCAAGCTAGCCAGACTGGATAAGTGATTTCTTCAATGATTCCCGCCTTTAATAACTTCTCAACTTCTCCAATCACCGCCTTCTCCTTTTCCGCCGACAGGTATCTCACCTTCTGCTTAAAAGGCTCTACATTTGGATCGGCGTTCAGACAGTGTAGGGCGACCTTCTCATCAACTCCGCACATATCCTCAGGTCTCCAAGCAAATACATCAATGTTATCCCGCAAAAAATCAATCAACATATCCCGCTCATCCTTTTTCAACTGTTTCCCGATTTTAACTTTCTGCTCTGGGTATTCGCCATTAATAATTACCTCTTCCAACTCCTCTGCTGCCTGAATATCCGGCTCATCCCGCATTTGCAACGTATCTACCTCCATTTCAGCCGCCTTCTTCTTCTCTACACATCTCTTTATTCTTTTGTCGCTGCTTTTCCCCTTATCTCTCCCGATAAGCGACACACCCTCAGGGGTTTCCATTACAATCTCTTCATCACATTCTTCACTTTCGGAATCCACTACCTCCTCAATAAGGGGTTCCTTCATCTTGACAAATTATGCGGATCTCGACCAAGCTATCTCTGCTTGCATCACCAACAACGCCATCAAATTCTTTTCTGATTTCTCCTGCATCATTTCTGTCTCTATATCTCGCTCCTCACTTCTTTCCTGCGCAACTTCATCTTCTGTTCTTTTCTCAATAACAATGATCGCCGACTTATTTCTCATGCTCTCCATTTCCTCCCAGCTCTCACACCCTCCTAAGTCGGTGATCATATTTATTCTCACATCCCGTACTGTCAAAGCGGTAGAAAGTGAACTCGTACTCGCCCTAGCCGCTGTTTGCATCTCAATCTTTTTCTGGATAACTTCCTTCACCTCACTTTTTAAACATGCTATCCCCTTTGCCGTAGGAAACTTGACCCGCTGATGCGGGATGGACACAACCATCTCAAAACTTTGCATAAAAGGAATGCCTACAATAGCATTGTATGGCGACACTAAGTCAATAACCATAAACTCCACGGTGCGAGTTCTCACCTTTTCGTCCTCTCCTATTTCTATCGCCAAAGAAATTGTCCCCTTAACCCGCACAGTGTGGTTTGTAAACCCTTCTAAAAATCCTTTATATGGTACCAAATTAGCCTCTGTATATCGCGTCTTCTTGAACGCTTCATAATAAAGGATGTTTCGGCTAGCTCCTGAATCCACCAATACTCTATGCAAAATACTGTTCCCCGGAGCAATAGAAATCACAACTGGTTGGCATCCATGGCTTGGAGTTAAAGCCAATTCTCGTCTAGAAAAACTGATCATCCTTTCCTCACTGGGTGGGTAAGCGGGAATGTGACAAGTATGAGAGAGCGACATGATCTGGTTACTTAAACAAGTAATACTTGTTGGCTCGTGAATCACCATAATTTCATTCCTATTGCCATTTCCTCCTTGAGCCGCCGCATTTGGCTCTTGCCATACATACTCCTGCAGCTCACCTCTTTCAACCTTCCCTTGAATAACTTTCTTCAAATTATAGCAATTGTCCGTATCATGACCCCTATCCCGATGATAATTACAGTATTGGTTCATATTAATCCTCCCCAAATCATTCATTTCAAAAGCTGGCGGCAAATCAACAGCCCGCAAAATTTCACTTGGTGTAGCGGTAAACCTTGTGAATCTTACTATCCTCCTTACTCCACGACCTCCATTGCGACCTCCATTGCGACCTCCTCCTCTACCGCCAGCGGGATTCCCTCTACCACCTCCTTGAACTGCATTTCCTTCCTTTACATATTCAATCCTATCCTTAACACTTTTCTTTCCAGTGTTAGAAATTCCTTCCTCAATATCCTCCCCACCATAATATGACTTGACTCGCTCGTGCAACTCGCTCAAAGTCGCAGGTAGCCTCATCCTTAACTCCCTCCTGAAAGATTCAGACAGCAGGCCCGACATATACATTATTATGACATATTTGGGATCAATCTCCGAAATTTGATTGGCAATTAACAAAAATCTGTTTGTATAAGTGACAAGGCCTTCTCCCGCCTTCTGCTTGATTCCAATCAACTCCTGTAGCACTACTGGTTGAGCTCCCACTGATCCAAACCTTGCTAAAAATTTTCTCTTGAAGTCTTGATACCCCA
This sequence comes from Adenophora triphylla var. japonica, assembly GCA_022495995.1. NCBI lineage: Eukaryota > Viridiplantae > Streptophyta > Magnoliopsida > Asterales > Campanulaceae > Adenophora > Adenophora triphylla. Next base: position 354,674 of record JAFEMH010001899.1, on the reverse strand, counting down.
ATATGGAATTAACAGGCAGCTGCACAAACCAATCCAAAGCTTGAAGTTCTAAGGTGCTAGCAAAGGTCTTACATAGCAAAGCGTCGTCCTTGGTTAATATCGCCATTGTGACTTCAAATCCCGCCACATGAGTTCTGGCGGTAGTCACTCCGGCATACTTGGATAGAGCGGGCAAACGAAAATCCGGAGCTGGCTCGGCCTCCTGGATATACTTAGCGAATGGAGCGACAAAAGAGTCCTTCTCATTGTCAATTATACCACCCCTTTCCAACTCAGCCAATCTTCTTGCCATCTCGGCCATCTGCCTCTTTAACCCATCCTCTTCTCCAAAACGACTAACTCCTACACCCTTTCCCTTCTCTACCGACTTAGGTTTCTCGCCTTCTTTAAAACTTCTCAACTCTTTCTCGCCATCTTCCGCTTCATTCGACGCAGTATCTCCATCTTCTTCTTCACAATAAAGAGACGACACCTGGGAAGTGTGTGGCCAATGATAAACTTGAATCTTTCGTCCATTCTCCATATACTCTCCCATCTTCCGATTTTGCGACCCTTCTATTCTCGCCTTTGTTTCCTTTGGCTTCTCAGGCTCCACCTCCTTTTCCCGCTCATCATTCACCACAATTACCTCCTTGTTTGCTCCCTTATTTCCTTCTACTGCTACTGTCAACAAACCCGGCGGGATTGGAGTAGGCTTCTTCTTCATTGCCCTTAGCCGCTTATTATTTTCAATCAATTGCAAGATTAAATTATTATGGATCCTCAAACTTTCTTCTTCATTCTCTGCTTCCTCCTCTTGGGGTGGCGGCACTATATTTCTCTCTCTTTCATCACCAGTATCTCGCTCCATCTCCTCTGGAATCATTTGCTGCGAGGAAGAAGTATCTCTCGCTCCGCCCATTCCTATACTTCCGTACCCCGACATTGGTGTAATAAGATTCCTTCCAGCCACAGTCTTCTGGCCCACTACACTCTTCTCAGGTGTTGACATTCTTTCCAACTACGTAATCAAACTGACGAATTTCAACTATGAAAATCTGCAAATCTTACGAATATTTGAAGATCTTGCCCAGAAACCAAGAAACAACCAATAACAACCCAGCAATCAAACCTTTCAACACCAACCACGAACTTTCCAAAAATCTTCAACAATTGCTTCACCTACACATTATCACCAAGAACGCCTAAATTCCAACTACCCACAATCAAATGAACTCACAAAATCCAAAACTATCAACCCCACTCAAACCTCACAAACAAACCCAGATTTGAACAAACAACTTCAAATCCACTGCAACTCACACAAACACTTTTGAAATCAGAAAATCACGCCAACCCAATCAAACAATATCAAACTCTCCAACTATTTCAACCCAATAAACACCAATCAATTCCAACAACAATTACAACACCAATCGACTCCAACAACAATAAGAACAACAAGTTTCAACTTATAAATTGGAAATCAAACCAATTCGATCCGAAATTCAACACACCCACTGAATCGTCCTCAACACGAACCCACCTTCTAGATCTCCGAACAAAATTCTCCCGGTATCAAACTACCTCCGACGAAACTCCAATCCTTGAAGAGAAAACAGGTCCCGGCAACGGAACCAAGATGTTGCCAGGAACTTCCTCAAGCAGCAACACACCGTTGTAGTCCAAATGTGATATCTCCGGCTCCTTCTTCTCCGATTGATCTGCACACACTCAAACGTTAACTAAGCCGGGGGCGGCTCCGGCGTAAGCCCCTCCGGCGTGAGGATAAGAATTTGCTTGACAAAGGGGAAAACCAACAACAATGGAGGTGTCTGTGTGTGTGAAATGGACGTACCTTTGGAATGAAGCCTTCCTCTCATACTTATACCCCCTACCCTCGTGTCTTGCATGTGACATCCTCACATTCCATGCCTCCTGCCACGTGTCGCCACTCCATTGGTCCTTTATAAAAGTAAACCCTTAACACGTGATCACCAATCCCAATGCATAACCGTCTACTGGTCCCACTTCGAAGATATTTATATGCCGCCTCTGGTAAGCTACATCCATTGGGATTCATCTCTCGCCGGATAAGGTTACCTGTTAACCTGTCTCGCCTCCCCACGATATCTCGCCTTTAGTCTTTATCGTAATCTCGCCGGCTTTCCTCATAATGTCTCGCTCTTTATTGTCTTGGTCTTCCCCATTCTTACTGACTCTAGCGGGATATTTCCTATCTCGCTTTCTTATGACCCTCCTTGGGCCGCCTCTGCTTTTATCTTCCTCTTGGGTCTTATCTCAATTTTGGGCCTACTTGCTACTTTCTCGCCAATAAACTTGAATCAGGCCCAACCATTATTATTGGACAGCATCAAATCCTTAAAGTTACAGAAAACCCTAACCATAATTCTGTCTAGCTTAAAGCTAAATCCGTTGCACGAAGGTGCCTTTGTCCTGGCACAATCGTGTGAAGAGAGACCAAATTTCTAGCTATGCTAATTTAACTTTGCACGACCGGCCGTGTATTGTGAATGGCAGGAACCATACCAAAGTCCTGTGCACAAAAGTTTTGTCTTCACATTCAAATTCAAGTCATTATCCAACAGTAAATAATCAGAATTTCACTTAAAATGCGTGGCAATGTTTTTGTAAATAATTAGAGTATATTAACACACATTGTTACTATTTAATACTATCACTAACAATATTTAAAACTATCACCAAGACTTTTTTGATACCACCATTGACACTCTTTAGCATTATCATTAACATTGACACTTTTTAACACATACACCGACACCCAATAATACATGAATTAGCCTTTTTATACAAGAAATAACAGTATTAGGATCGGCCAAATGCCGTCCCAAAAAGACATTTTCCCGTCCTTAATACTTTTAAGGACGGTATATAAGACGGGAACAAGCGGTCCTAACTAACATGCGTCCTAAATGTTATAGGACCCGTCACCGTCCTGATTATGTTTTAAAGACTGTAATTGCCCGTCCCTAATAATATTTATAATTAAATAAAAATTTATTATTTATTTTTTGCGGGAAAAAATTGGCGGCAAAAGAAAAAATTGGCGGGTCAATTTTTGGAGGCAAAACATATTTGAGATGATTTTTTTGAGACGGCAAAGCCTACCCTAATAATATTTGCCGCCAGAGAAAGAAATATTGGCGGGTAATAATTAGGGACCTGGTCCCCGTCTCAAATGTCATTTTGGGTTAATTAAAATGTCTCCAAAAAAGTCAAAATCTAAAATATTTATCATTCAATAATTGACAATATCTCCTAATTTACAAGATCCAAATTAGGGGTGTGCAAACCCGCCCATCGGCCCGCAAAGCCCGCAAGGCCCGCAAAAACCCGGCCCGCAAGGCCCGCGCCTGCAATGTTTGTAACCCTGCTGGGCTTGACAGCTTGAAGGCCCGCGGGTTCGAGCTGAGATCGGGCTCTTATTGTTCTACAGCCGGTTAGGGCCCGACCCGTCTCTTTCAAAACTACGTCGTTTCATTCAAATAATTTAATTAACCTAAAATTATTGCTCAAAATTTTTTCGTACTAACATACAAAAATGTGTTACATTTGTTTTGGGCCGGAGGGAGTAATATAAACACTGCAATTCAATCAGAATGAAGTTAAATTACAAAACAGAGACTAGATTATAACTAAATTTATGTATGCCCTACAAATACAAATTGGAGGGTTCTAAAGTGTTAAAGCTGAAAGGTATGGTTGCTCCAGATTAGGGATGGCCAAACCGGATCGGAATCGGACCGGAATCGAAAAACCGGACCGGAACCGGCCCGAAAAAGCCCGGAACCGCCATGAATCGGGGAGAAAATCGGAACCGGGGTAACCGGAACCGGTTTGGAGGCGGGCCGGTTAAGGTTCACCAAATTGGTGAACCGGACCGGAAAAAGCCCGGAACCGGATGAAAATTTGTTGTTTTTCAATAGAACCGGTCCGGAACCGGACCGGAAAAGCCCGAAACCGGACCAAAACTGTGAGAAAACCGGAACCGGATAACCGGAACCGTGAAAAAAGCGGGCCGATTAAGGTTCACCTCCTCGCCGAACCGGAACCGGCGGTTCAAGGCCCGGAACCGGAACCGGACCGGATTTGGTCATTCCTACTCCAGATAGAGGATTGCAGTCAAATCAGACCAAGAGAAAAACTATTGGAACTGCCACCAGAATAAGCCTTCATATTGAAATATTGAAAGGTCTTGCAAAGCTTGTCATATCAAATTTCTCAACAATGCTAGATAACTTGACATGGTATCACAACTCTAGTGGGCTCGGGCTTTGAATAATTAGGCTCCAAAAATTTTATGGCAAAATGATAAAGTGGTAAAGGATTGATGGACTAAAAATAATTGAAAGTCTAAAATGTAATATGTATAAAATTTTCAAAATACAACATCTAATTTGTAAGCCCGTCAAGCCCGAGCCCGCTCAATACCCGTTTAAAGCACGCAAAAGCCCGTTAATTTGAGCCCGCATGAAGCCCGCTATGTTGGACTCTTGAAATTGAAGTCCGCAACTAAATGGGCTCATACCGGACTTTGCCAAAACCCGCGGGCTTTAGGCCCGTGCACACCCCTAATCCAAATACATAAATAAACGCACACAAACCCACGCATACGACAACACCATAATCAAGTACATTACCCAAAGCTAATCAACTACATCATCCAAATAAAGTCGTCAATTAACCAAACAAAATTAGATTCTTTAGAAATAGTTCGAATCTCCATTTGAAATAATTTGACTAAATAAGTTTCTAACTAGTTCTAATCATCTAAATTGCAAAAGATGCAGTCAAACAAAGTATTTTCCAAAAAATTGCTTCTTCATCATATCGTGCCTTGATCGAGCTATTCATGTAAACCAATATGCAACTATTAAGCAATGAAACATGTAAAAAATAAAAATATTACGTTAACGAAGAAATAACTAACCATCATGACATATCTGAATATATTTTTGAGTAAGTGACATATGAGAAAAAGAGACAATCGTAGTAAAACTGAGCAGTGGTTGTGTTCGTGATCATGAACAATAAACATTCCATTTTAAGTGCAGCAACATTTTGCAGATTATTTTCAGCAATTGCAGTCAAGGCATTAGCAGATCAGAGGACAACATATTTAAACTTCTGAAGTGCATTAATTTTGAAGTACAACAATTGAAGCACATGAACTACATTGCAACAAGTTTAAGAGCAACAATCTGATTTCAGCAAGTTGAAACTTGGAGATTGAAGCAGCAATCTCCAGTCAAGCAAGAGGATAGACAAAAATGGTTATAATGTAAGTGAACTTCAAAGTGTAATGGTCTCTTGGAAGGAAAAAAAACGGCATGTAAGTTGCATGGAAATGCCATTTTTCTATAATATTTTTATAGAAAATATAGTGTGGGCTACTAGAGATGCACAATTGGCACAGCCTTATATTCTGCTTGGGTGTGTGCAAGTCCTAAAACAAACTATCTATTGGCAGAAAAAGGAAAAGAATGAACAAAGAAAGTGGAAAAAGAAGCTCACCTGAATAAGTTGACTGATTAAGGAACTACTTATATATTGCTAAAATTAGTTGTTCTATCACTTCTTGAAACATATGCTCGTCTTATAGGTATCCAGATTTCTATTTGAGAAAAACTAATAACATATCAATTTCAAGGTGCTAGCATACCAATTTCATCAAGTTTACAGAAGGTTTTTACAACAGGAGTTTTCATAGTCCAGATCACAACAATCTGAAGTGTAGAAGAATATAGTCTGAAGGTTTAGATAACAGACAGTAATGCAGTTTTGTCAAATTACAACATTTCAAATACAACGTATAGAGGAGGGGGTTCGAACCTTTGAGGATCAAGACTTCGCTTTATAACTTCTTCGGGGGTGATCATTACACGCTTACATAATGCATCTTCCAAGGCCACAGGATCACACCTGAAGTAGAAATAGCAAGCTTATACTTCTCTATTTCCTGGAAGCACAAGGACCATTAGAAACACATTGGAAGAGAAATCCTATTCAAGCAACACAGAAATGATAAAACTACCATAGCTACCATTGCAGCAGAAAAATACCTCCTGTGGTGCTGCACAAAGAAGGTAAAAGCAGTGGTAATTTCGCTCGGGGTCATTAATTTGGCAAACCCGAGATCTCTCCAGAAGGTAAGTCCTAATGGCTGCTCCTGATATTCTCCCATGATTATCAAATTGAATCTCAACGAACTTACCAAAGCGGCTGTCAAATTGTCAAAGATGAGAGGTGTTTAAGTCATTTTACAACCAAAAGTGAAGAAGATATGAGCTTAACATATGAACTATTTGCAATCAGCAACTCGTATAAGTTAAAGTAACATGCTGATGCTAGAACAAATTGGTAACAGGAATAAACCACACAAGTACAATTTCTCCAGTAATATGGAGTAACTAATCTTTGAAATTGTACCAAACATGTTCAATTATTGCAAAGAGAAGTAAAGATATGCAATAAATCACATTACTTTGCAGCAAAAAAATAAATGTATCGGAGTCACACCTGGAATTGTTATTCCTAACAGTCTTTGTATTACCAAATGCTTCAAGGACTGGATTGGACTGCAACAATTTAGTTGGGGAAGGCTTAGAATGCATATAAATATTGTATAATACATAAGTAATGGAAGCTATAAAATAATTCAAACACTATTAAAAATATAGAAATATAAGTCATGTATCATACTTCAAGGACTTGTTGTTCAACTGTTCGACCTTCAGTTGCTTTCCGACCGCCCAAGAAGGCAAGGTACTGCATAAGCATTTTAGTGGTCTCAGTTTTACCTACTCCACAGATGCAAGAAAGGAGTTCGTTCCACCCATGACAACCACACAATATGATTATTTCCCCAATTGTTATACACAATGGAGGGGAAACCATTCAAGCCGAGCATGGAACAATTATGAGCTACATTATTATGATCCACCGCAACCTAAAAAGCGATCATGGGAAGAGGCTCTGACAAGTTTGAGGGAGGAAAATCGTCAACAACGACAACAATTTGGTGCAACCATGGATAGGTTGGAAGCACAAGTCACTATACTAGTAGAGGCCTTGAGGGGTTATGAGCGAGATACTAGTTCTATCCAACTTGAACGTTATGAATGGGAGGACGCTTCCATTAGTGACGAACTACCGATTCTCTCTCCGTCTCCTGCTAGTGATGTTGTGGTTGTTGATGAAGAGTTTGATTGTGAAGAAGATGGGATGGAAGAGAAATTAAAAAATGATGAGGGCGTTAATGTTGATGAGGTTGGGCCCGACCAAATTGACGAACAATGCCTCAAAGAAGACCTTATCCATCCCATTGAAAGTGTGAAAGATTTTGTCTCCATCATTCTTGTACCTCTCCCTATTTTTGAGGGTGGAGAAAGTGGCGAAGGTTTGAAAGAGAAGAAGCCCAAAAAGCTGAAACGTCAAAAATTTCCTTTGGCACAAAACAATATCAAAGCTCGAGGAATATATATGGGGCATGATCTGAAAATAAGGACCCGCGAAACCATGAAGTGGGCCAAAGGACGGAAAGTGAAGTCCAAACGAGAACAACGGTCGGGCTAACGACCTTAATCAAATGCGCTAATTGGGAGGCAACCCAAGTAGGTATGTTTTATTTGATTTATTTATTTGTTTTGTTGTGTCATATCGTCCTTTGAACCCGAGGCATGTTTTTGTTCTCTTTGCTATGAGGACATAGCATGTTTTGAGTTTGGGGGTAGATATCTCTCCGAGTTTGTGGGTTTATAGGGGAGTGTATATAGTGTCACCCTAAAAAAAAAATAGAAAAATTTAAAAATTTTGTTTTTTTATATTTTGAATTGTTGGCTAAAGTCGATGATGATTTGAGAGTGCTTTAATTTTAAAATCTTAAGTATTGTTGTCAATATGGTTGATACATGTAAAGTATGATTTCTCCACCTTTCATTTCCATATTTTTTTTTTATCATTGTTACCAATTTAGGAGACCTTTATAGGATTACTTTGACATTCTCGGGGTCCCTAGAACATGTTTGCTTGACTGTCAATAACACATCAATTAGGCTATTCGGGAAGTGATATTTGGCTATTTTCTTTGAACCCTATTTGTGAGCCTTTAACTTTCTCGTCACTTATATAAAATTTTCCGCTAGAACCCCTTTTGAGCTTGAAAAAGAATGGAATCTCTCATAAAGTGGTAGGTTATTTTAGACCACCATTCGCCTTCTTTTGTACCCTCATTGTCCTACCCTTTTAACTTATACACTATTTTTCTCACATTTTCAAGAAAGTGAAACTAGGGAATGAATGTGAATTGTGGGTGAAGTTTGGAAAATCAAGGATTGAGTGGAAAGTGGTCATGAAAAGAAAAAAAAAGGGTCATGTTATGTATTAAAAAGAGGGGCTTAAGCAAAAAGTATTGAATGCACATTCTCCGTGATATATATGTGCAAAGAAAAGAAAAAAAATGAATGAAAAGAAAAGTTGAAAAACAAAAAAAACCTGAGCCCTCTCTAATGTTGAAGTGAAAAGTGACCAAAAAGAAAAGAAAGAAAGGTGATCAACCCCAAAGTGTGAAAGTATATAAAATTATAAGTTTTGGGGTTAAATCAACGGGTTGACATGGAGCGGAGTGATAAAGTTCAATGGGAGGATATATGATGAAGACTTCTTAGTTTCACTTCTTAACTTCGTATGTCCTTACCTTCTTTTGTAACCGTGAACCTAGCCCGCGTTTGTCGTGATACATTACAAGCCGTTAAGCCATATATGATCCCTAAAGAGTAGCTGGGTTGACAGTTGTGTCTAACACATGCATATGAGTGTCCTTGTGAAATTTCATCTTATTATCATTGATTTAGAGCATGTGGTTAGTGACCCTATAAAATATCTTATTTTGGTGACAATGATCTCTCATTTTTCATTCATCTTTCATTATGTGGTGGAGAATTGTAAGTTAGATGCATCCGTGTAATTATAGTCCCATGTTCATGATAATGCTTGTAGATTATGTGTATTGTAAAGATCTGAGACTTGTTGTGCCAATGGCCTATTATATGAATTGAACAAATCTCAAAAATATTTTATTTTGTTTTAATTAGTTAGTTAGTTTTATTTTATTTTAGTTTTGTTTTACTCGAGGACGAGCAAAAGATAAGTTTGGGGGTATTTGATGGATGTGGTTTTACCCATCCAAAAGATATGTTTCCTAGTTTATTTGATGCTCGAAATCTTGGAAATTTAATGTATTTTGTAGTGTTTTGAAAGTACAGGGGTTGAATTGCAATTACAGAGAAAACGGAGGATTTAAGGTTATTTTTATTTTGGAAATTCAGGGACCAAACTGAAATTATGAAAAATTGGGAGGACTTTGATTTTATGAAAGTTCATGGGCTGAAGTGAAAGTTTGGAAAATTCAAGGAGCAAAGTGCAAAAGAGAAAAATATAGTGACTAAAGTGCGAATGTGCAATTGCGAAACGAAACGAATACAAAATGGGCCAAAAAGCTAAATGGGTGGCTGGGCCAAGGCAGGATGTGGCCGAGGCAATGCAGGCCACAAGCAGGCAAGTGGCCGAGACAGAAAGCAAGGCTTGGCCGAGAGTTGGGCCAAGGCTGGGCTGTATTTGGATTTTGGGCGACCTCTGGCCAAATCTTGGGCGGCCGCTGAAGACTAGCATTTCAGGCCGAGAAAAGACTGTACAATTGGGCGGGCGCTGGGCCATTATGGGCGACCGCCGGCCAAGGTTCAGCAACAAAATCTTTGACGGATTCATCCGCCACAAATAATAAAAACGAGATTTTCGCCAGAATCAGTGACGGATTTTGGCAGATTTCTAAATTTGACTAGGATTTTGACCAGATTTTGATTTCCAAAAAGGATTTTCACCTCCCTCCTCCTATAAAAAGAACCTTAGACTAGTTTTTGAAGAATATCTCATCTCTCATTATCTATCATTCTCTCTCTATATTTTCTTCCCCTTTATCATAGTTTAGGTTTTTATTTATTTTTGAAGATTAAAGAACAAGGTTTTGATTTATTTATTTTAATGGTCATTCAAGGCTAATTAATTTGATTCGTGGATTGAGGTAAGTAACAATTGGATCTTTATGCTAGGATTTTAATTCTTCCTATCTCTCTTTCATTCTTGTTCTCTCAACATTCTTCAAGATCATTCATAGGCTTCAATTGTATGTTAAGATACTTTTGGCCTATGAATCTATTTGGGTATAAATCGTTTCAGTAACTCGGATGATTTATACATTGACCATTGTTGAGAGAATAGATTTAATTGAGGACATAACTGAATCAATGAATCTAGGTTCTTATGTTCTTGTGATTTGAATTGAATCTCTTGATGGTTTAGATTGACATAACTGAATATATAAACGAGATAGAAATATTAGGGTTTTAATGTTCTTATCGACGTAACTGTGATATTAACATCTTAACCCTAGGTTTTTGTGAACAAACCCAAGAATGAGATTGAATTATTTTTACATGAAATAAAAAGCATAGAGTGATAATTGTTATGATCCCAATCCATGAATATCTTGTCTCTTGATATCTTTAATTTATTTATTTTGCTTTCTTAGTTTAATAGTTCAACCAATCAAACCCCTTTTTTCCTTTGTTACTTTTCACACTAATTAAATCAATTTGTTCAACACACAAATCTATGTGGTTCGACCCTTACTTTTGTATATTGCTACTTCAGTAACTTGTACACTTGAAAGGAATTTTTATTACAAGAGGATTTTATCCATCATGTACAAACCCTACAAGCACCATAAAGTCTTCCGCCTCCCTTCTTACAAACCCACCATCGGTGAAACCCTAAATCACCCTACCCCTTGCTTCCGCCACCCACCATCAAAAGTCTCTCCTCCCCCCACACCACCCTCGGCTTAACCACCCTTAGTCGAAACCCCTTCACACATACACATCTTCACAAACTCCGTTTCTCTTCCTTCAAATACCACCCTCGGCTCAAAACCCTAAAATAAGTCGAAACCCTATATTCTATTTTTAAAGGCAAAACCCTAGTTGTCCCCCCACCGTATCTTCTCCTTTCTCAACCAACACCCCACCTTCACTCTCCTTGTGTTACTTTAATTTCTCCATCCAATGCACCACCACCCTTAGCCTCTTATGGATACCACCTGGTGCTCACCACCCTCGACACAACCCAATCGCCGAGACCCTCTGCTTCTTCCCATACCACACCACCATCATATCGCTCCTTACAACTCTTGACACGGTCTGACCTCCCATCTAAACCACATTCGTCTCAAACTCCTCTCACCAACTAGCTGATGACACCTCTGATATGATCAAACCGGCAATCACATTGTTGGAACTTATGTGAATTTGTGTGGTAAAAGATGAAATTTAAAGGTGTTTTTTGAAATATAGAGCTTTTGGTAAAATTTATGTGTGTGTGCTAAAAAGAGCATAACTTTTGATTTCGGATGAACCATGAAACGCACTGCATATCAAATCGAAGTTCTTTTCGAGACGGACAAAAGTCATGGGGCATAGCCCCATGACACAGGTTTTTATAAACATAAAGCTCGAATCTTGGCAGTCAAATGATATGCTGAACTAATTTAATTTTTATAAATTAATATTAAAAAATTTTAATATTATTTTTAATTATTATTTTAGTTCTGGATAATGTTATATTTGACTTTTGAAATAACAGTTTCAACTGTCATATCTGTTGGAAATATGTGTTTGATTTTGAAAAGACATGTCTTTTCAACATAGTCCTATATAAACACACATCCAGATTGTGTTCCTGAAAATACAAGTTTTTTATCTTCTCTTTCCCTTCTATCCTTCTGAAAACATATAGTACATTCGCCAGAGAACAAGTTCTTCTGCAAGAACTTGTTCCGAATAGTTGTATCCTCAAGTCAGACTTCCAGACTGTTGTAGAAGCGGGAAAGAATTTTCGTCTTAGGACACTGTCATACATTGCATGCCTCTATTCTAATTGTGTCGTTCAGGTTTTATCTTGATTCTGTAACTTTAATTTGTTTAATAATTCATTTATATCAAATATACATTCTCATCTTGGACATTCATTAATTTATTGGATTATATAATCTAATTTCCTTTCTAAAGTTGATATTTTTTCTTAATTGGATTTTTCATAAATATTTTTTTAGTTTGAATTATTATGTTGGTTGTTTTTATCAATTTGCCCCTTTTATCGTTAGAATATTAAAATTGCATTTAAAAAATAAGTGTTTTAAAAACTTGCCTTTAGAAAATCAACAAAAATTATTTACCATTTTAAAAAAATTGTGTTTAAAAAACGTGTGATAACATTATTGTAAATATTTTAATCGAGTCGATCTTATGAAAAAAAACCGTTTTACACTAAAAAAAAATGAAAAAAGACATTTTACTTAAGTGTCAGTTCTAATACTATAAAGTGAGAATCCTAATATTATAAAGTGCCAAATTTCAAGATGACACTCAAACAAAAAGTAAAGGCATGTTGACCTGTCATTCAGATATGAGTCTAATCTTCCTGTAGAAACTGAGGATGTAAGTCAAGATGTGACCACATCTGGACATATATATATATATATATGTGAGGTTTCTATTGCTGCTCAGTTGGAAGCCTTTGATAATGAGTGATGGATATGTTTTCACCCATCCAAATAATATGTCTTTATACCTATTTGATGCTCAACCTTGGGTGTTTTGATGGCTTTTGAAGTGTTTATGAGTACATGGAATGGAAGAAAAAGGTTGTAGATTATAATTGAAAAGGATACGAAAAAAGAATGATCAAGAGCGGAGCGGAAAATAGGAAAGAATGGAAATTACATGACCCTGATAATTCATTATCATTGGATAGTACCCATCGATAGCTTTCCAACGATATGTGGCATGTCTCAATCAGAACAAAAAAGTTATGACCTCTGAAAGTTTGTCGAATAATACACAAAACCCCAATGCACGAAGGGCGATTGCACAAGCGAAGGAGAAGGGTGTCCGCACAAGAGAGGCGATCATAAATTATATATCCAGACCCCTGTGCGGTCGCACAACATCACTCTGTTGGGCTGCCTGAAATGTAACACTTACTACGAAGGAAAGTAATTGTTAAAATTCTGAAATGTAACAGTTTTTACGATAAAATGTAACTGTAGTTTTGCAGAAAATTTAAATAGCTTGATAGTTTTTTTTAGAGAAAGTAATAACTGAAATGTAACAAACTATATATATGATCATAATTTGTTCTACAAATAAATGTAACAGTTTTTTTTAGAGTAAATGTTACATTTTTTTAAAGAGTAAGAATTTTTCACAAATGAATGTAAACTATAAAATGTAACAGTATTTTGCAGTAAATCTTATGTTATCCTTAATTATTTTTCTGCAAAACTATGGTTACATTCCAGAATAAAAACTGTTACATTTAAGAAAAAAATTATAATTCAGAATAAAAACTGTTACATGTCATAAAAAAAAAAAGATTACATTCATTTATTATAAAATGTAATAGTAGTTTTGCAACAAATCTTATGTTATTATTAATTCATTTTCTGCAAAACTATGGTTACATTGCAAACTAAAAATTGTTACATTTCAGAAAAAAAAATGTTACATTTTTTTATAGTAAGTGTTACATTTGTTGACAAGGAAAAAATGGCCGGAAAAAATGGAGGAAAATAATGGCAGGAAAAAATGATGGGGAAAAAAAAGTATGGATCGAAGACATATTTCACAGTACGAAACCGTCTCACAAAAGACTACCTCCAATTTCTTTCTCTCTCTGCCTAGTGGAATGCCAATGTAACAAAAACCCGCCCATTAACCCCTTCATATTACCTTTCATTAGAGCAGAAATACTCTACCAATTTTTTATTTTCCTATTTATGTTTTGGGGCAATTATCGATTGGCCTCTGATCCTAATGAATTCAATCAGCTAGGACATGAAATTTGGAATTCGACCATCAGGTCCCTGACTTAAATATGGACACGCGTGTCCTTGGTAAATTGATGAAAATTACACTTGTGCCACTCAATTAAATGACATGGACGGACGTGCGTGTAGAATTTCAGCTCTATGTCATTTTCTCTCTCCTCTTTCTTTCTCTCTCTTTCTTTTTTTTTCCCTCAAAACTTTAAAATGAAATATCTTAAGATCTAGAAATCAAAAAAAAAAAAAAACTGAAATCACCGTTGTGTTCGTATCGTTAATACGAATCAAACTAGTAGCATCAACATATAATCTGGAGCAAATTTGAGAAGTTCACAGTTTTTACAAGTTCACAGTTGTTTTTGATAAGTTCACAGTTATTTTTTACATTTGTTCTAATAACAATTAAGAGAAGTTCACAATTGTTTTAGCTAAATTCATAATTTCTGCATGAAAATGACTATTATTTACAGATTTTTTAGTTAAGTTCACAGTTGTTTTAGTTAAGTTCACAATTGTTTTTAGTATTTTATAGCCTTTATTTTTTTTCAATTTTATGAAATTATTTGACCTATTTGTTAAGTTCACTGTTGTTTTTTGTTAATTTCACAATTGTTTTAGTCTTTATGGCCTCTATTTTTGCAATTTTATGAGATTATTTGACATATTTATTAAGTTCACAATTGTTTTTAATTAAGTTCACAGTTATTTTAGTTAAGTTTCCAGTTGTTTTTAGAATTTTATAGCCTTTATTTTTGCAATTTTATGAGATTATTTGACCTATTTGATAAGTTCACATTTATTTTAGTCCTTTATGTCCTCTATTTTTGTAATTTTATGATATTATTTGACATATTTGTTATGTTCACAGTTGTTTTTACTTAAGTTCACTGTTGTTTTTTGTTAAGTTCACAGTTGTTTTAGTCCTTTATGGACTCTATTTTTGCAATTTTATGAGATTATTTGACATATTTGTTATGTTCACAATTGTTTTTACTTAAGTTCACTGTTGTTTTTTGTTAAGTTCACTGTTGTTTTAGTCCTTTATGGCCTCTATTTTTTGAAATTTTATGAGATTATTTGATATATTTGTTATGTTCACATTTGTTTTTACTTAAGTTCACTGTTGTTTTAGTCCTTTATGACCTCTTTTTTTGAATTTTATAAGATTATTTGACATATTCGTTAAGTTCACAGTTGTTTTTAGTATCTTATTGCCTCTATTTTTGAATTTTATGAAATTATTTGACATGTTTGTTTAGTTCACAGTTGTTTTTAGTTAAGTTTACAGTTGTTTTTAGTTAAGTTTACATTTGTCCAATTTTAGTACTAATTATTGTACAATTAAGAAAGTATGTAATATTTATAATCAAAAGTATTGTGAATGAAAAATGGGTTATGAGTGTTATAAGTGGATGCAATTTACAAGTTGAGCCAACATTTTAAATATATGAGTATGACAAGTGGGGTAGACCCAACATTTTTTTTTTTTTTTTTTTTTTAAATTGATCATATTCATTAAAATATATTTGAAATTTTATTCATCATTGAATTGGATAAACATGGTATAGACAGCAATAGAGATCAAAGATAAACATGGTTTACTTCTTTTTGTTACCAACTCTCCACCAAAAAAGGACACATGTGCATACCTAATACGAGCCCACGTATATTAAAATTACTGGAGTGTGACTTTAAGGAACTCTTGAGCACTGAGTTTTTATTTGAGGATATCTTCTCAAAAATTTCAGACATATTACCATAACTCTTCAAAGCATCCCAGCTCGGAGATTCTCACAACAAAATTGAGGCAATCAAACTGGAGGGGTTGCCGGAGAAGAATCCAAGAAGGTAGGGATGGTATCGAAAATGCGAAATAGAGAGAGAAGGTGTGAAGGGGAGGGGAGGAAGGGGTGTTTGGAATCGCTCGAAGAGGGGAAGGGGGGTCACCGGAGATGGGGGATGAGAGGGGTCGCCGGAGGGGAGGAAGAAACAGTCACAGGAGGTGAGAAATAAATAGAGAAATGAGAGGGATGGATCGTTAAGAGTGTCATCGTGTATGTGAGGAGATCAGAGCATGAGAGAGAGAGAGAGAGAGAGGACGGTAGTTTGGGTAGCGGGGGACCGGGTGGAATTTTGATTATGATGTCGAGAATTAGTTGGTTAAATTTTAAAATCTTTGTCTAAATTGATCTTTTCATTTGGGGCGAAGGACCCGGCGGTAATTTTCCCATATATTTTTTTACTCTTTATATTTCTTTATCTCACAATTTAAATATATGAGTATTACAAGTGGGACTAGCACCACTCATGTGGCTTGTTGCGACCGTGCTATTGCAGGTCGTCTCGATTGTACCACATACTCTCATTTTTCAATCAATGATTAATATAATTTTATTTTGTGTGAATCTCACTTATATTAAATTAATCATGGACATCCCCTGTAAATCAAGGGCTTATGTCTTAATTCATTGGCTGGCAAGAGGGCAGGAACAAAGCGGAGGCAGAAGCGGTGCTAAATTTATAAAATGTGGGGTATATGTAATATAGTAGTAATAAAAAAATTTCCTTTTGGAATACTAACATTTCAACAACATCCACTAAACGGGTAAGTGTGCTCATAGAGCTGGGACAGAGGTAGTACGTACTGCATACTCGCTTTGTGCCAAAAAAGTTTGCACCAAATTTCTGATAACACAAAAATTAAGAAAAAGTAAGTGATTGTGAGTACGAGAAGTGACATATAAGAGAGAAAGTCGGGTAATATATAATAAATAAATAGTTGATGTTGTATGATAAGTGAGTCTCATTTAATAAAAAAAACTTCGTCCTACTTCACTTGAGGCTAATGGTCGACTTGATTAAATTGTGATCAAATATTTAAATAAAAAATAATGATCCTAATGAAAAATTGAAAATTGTTATTGTATCACGATTGATAATGCATTCATTTATAATTTTTAATTTTTCATTAAAATAATTATGTTTTATTCAAAATATCATATACACGTATTTTTTTTTCAAAAAGTACGAGTGATTTGAACAATTTTTCCATGCAATTTAATTTTTTCCCACTTAAAATATTTTCTGGATCCATCACTATGTTGATCGATTCCAAATCCAGCTTACATAGGTTGGAAACTGAACTATTTTGTTTTGGGCCGAGCACCTAGGGCCCATGGGCGAGACATTAAAGTTATAAAAGCCCAAGCGAGATGCAAAATTTCACATAAATCCATGCTTACATATACCCCTCCCATGTTGCCCTTATACCCAAAGGTATAAGAGTTAAAATACTCTTATACCTAGGTATAAGAGTGTTTTTTTTCACATTTTTTCATCTTTTCTTAATAAAAAAAAGACTCATATTTTATTAAACAATCTTCTCCTACACCTTCTTATACTTAAATGTATAAGACTATAATTACTCTTATACCTAGGTATACGATAATTTTTTTTTCCAGAATTTTTCATCTTTTCTTAAAAATAATAAAAAAGACTCATATTTTACTAAACAATCTTCTCTTATACCTTTCTATACCTAAATGTATAAAACTAGAATTTTATGTAATTTTTCATATATTTTTTAAATATAATAAAATTCACTCCTATACCTAAGGGTATAAGACTAGAATTGGAAAAATTCTGGGAAAAACTAAGGGTTCGATCGCACCCCTTAGACTGCGTGGTCGCACCCTTTGTACAGAAACTTCACGCGATTGGGGTTTTATGAGATTTTGATATGAGCCTTTATTTGTGTGTGAGTTTTTTGATCTCGCCTGAACATTTATGAAGAATGATTTGAGGTGCGGTGGCCTCATGAAATTAAATGTTTGGGCCTTAATAAAGCCATCTTCTTCTAGTAATTGACTTTTCATTTAAATTGCAATATAGTACTCCGTCTCATTTTATTTTTTATGGCCAACTCAATAAAATTTTAATCATGATTTTATGAAAATTTAATCATCGTACATAATAATTTTTTTTTGATATAGATAGTATTCCTAATAGTGAATCAATAACAATTCTATAATTGCATAAAGATAGATAGATTTTCATAAAATTGTAGTCAAAGTTACATTTAGTTGATTATGAAAATTAAAGTTGAACAAATTTTTCGGGATAGAAAGTGCCGTTATTTATTTACCTTTCTAAAAATGGAAACATAGTATTAGTTTAAAATCTCTTTTATTTATTTACCTTTCATTATAATAGAAATACTCTACCAATTTTTCTCTTCCTTATTTATAAATTTATTCTCCTAAGATATCTATTTCTTACTCTTTTATTTTATTTTATTTATCTTACATACACTACATACTACTTCCTCCATTTTAAATGAATGTCCAAATTCCAATTTATTTGAAAATATGTGTGCTTTTTTATACATTTTAATTAGGGATGTAAGTGGTTCGGTTCAAACTGCGGTTCGGAACCGAACCAAACCAAACCATGCAGCTTAGTTCAGTTTGCAAGTAATCGTGGTTTGGTTCGGTTCCAAAAATTGTCAAACCATGTGGTTCGGTTTGGTCTGCGGTTTGGACCCCCGAACCACGGTTCGAGACCGCGAGACCGAACCACCAAACCGAACCAACAAACCAAACCACCAAACCGTTCAATATTAATCGTAGATTTGTATATTTTTCATTTTCACCTTACATTTAGATTTGAAAACCCCTAATTCTATTCATGGTTTTAGCCCATAACCCTTTTTTTTCTTTTGGTTTATATTCTTATAATAATGTTAATTTACTATTTAGCACATATCATTACAAGTACTCAAATGACATGTTGTTATCATAAACATTGAAGCACAATTTCAAGTTGTGTTTAAATACTGAATCTCTTATTTATGTTATGTTTGGAAAATTCAAACAAACATGACAATGAATTGTGTAGTTTGAAACCATGTTCTAATTAATGGTTTAAGCAATGTTCTATTCATGGTTTGAATCGTGGTTTGAATTGTGTAAACCGCGGTTCGAACCGTAAAATCAAACCGCGGTTCGATTTGAATATTTTCATGGTTTGGTTCGGTTTGAGATTTTTTCAAACCGATTACTAGTGGTTCGGTCCGTAAATTGGCCCAAATCGAACCAAACCGAACCATTTACACCCCTAATTTTAATAGCAAAGATGCATGATTATTCTTGTTATCCACTTTCTAAATATTTAGTTTTATAATAATAAAATAAGAGCCAAATTGATTATTATTATTATTATTATTATTTTCGAACAATCATTTTGGGATAGAAAGAGTAAATAAGCAAACATAAACAAATTATTCACAAAAAAGACATTTAGGTTGAGAAAAAAAATCAATTTTTTAAACAAATTTGAACATTTTTTAAGGACATAAAAATACTCACATTCTTCCACTTTAATTAAGAGACCCATTAGTGGACTACATTTATGTTCAGTCTTACTCTTGTGAGTCCAAAATTTTCATATTGAGCTTTTTCCCGCTCTTAGGTTGATGTGAGATCTATAAAACCTTAGATTATCCTCATCAGTGACCCTGATCCAATTCAACCTCAAATAAAATATTAATTTTTCTCACTTTCATATACACTACTCCCAACCTTATATAATTTATACTCCCATCAGTGACCCAACCCCAACCCAACATTTTAATAAAATATTTATTTTTCTTTACTCCAACTTACCTAAAATAATTATGATTTTATTTTTGTAAATAATGTATTAGTAATAATATTTCTAAAATTACCTGTACAATTATTAAAAATAATTACCCATACAATTATAAATTAATAATTTACTTGACAACAAAATGAAAATAAAATAGATAAAATTAAATTATAAAAGTTACGAATACAACACTTGAATTTTAAATTACGCATACATAATATGCAAATTACATTGATGAGCGGATTTGATACATATATTTTGCCTATGTTTCCGGATTATTTATAATGATTTTTGATGTATTTAGTTTAGTTTTGATGTATTTGAGTGACATTTTGTTATGTGAGGATGTGTGAGAAAACAATGATCTTTGAGGTTATTTTTGGCTTTTTATTTGTATTTGGATTGTGAAATCTTGTGGAGCGTGCAAGTTCATTATCAGTGGAAAAAGGGCAGCAAATTGGTCAAGGTTCGAGCTCGGGGTCAAGCACGGTCAAGGGACGAAGGCCAGGTCAAAGCTGAGTCAAAATGGGGCAATTCTGCATTTGGCACGAGTGGAGCACGACTGAAGAAGGCCAGAGAACGACTTGGGAACGAATGGAGTCAAGCCAATTTCAACCGGCCTACTCAAAGACGAGTGGGCACCTATGGCACGACTCGTTCTCACGAGTGGAGGCCATGGCTATTTCCAGCATTGTTACTCAGAACGAATGGAGGGGTCTAGCACGAGTCGTTCTCACGACTTGAACTGAAGGGCACGACTCGTGCTAATTATCACGACTCGTGCCAGGACGCGTATTGTGACGTCAGCAAGGATTTTGAAGCAGATTTTGAAGGATTTGGTTAATTGGTTTTCCTAATTAGAGTAGGATTGCATGAGAACTATATATATTCCTATTATGATTATTATTAGGTATCTTTGGTTATTATTTTCTTGCCTAGGCTTTTGAAGGATTGGAGGATTTCGGATTTTGAAGGTTTTTGCTCTTTTTCTAGGTTTGATGCATTGTTATTATTATTCATATTTTATGGTTGTGATCATGAATATGAGTAGCTAATTTTCCTTTTCATGAATTGGATGTAGTAATTGTTGAACCTCTATGCTAATTCAAGTTTGAATTCTTCCAAACTCTTTCATTCTTATTTGATGAATTAATTATCATTCTTTAATTTGTTTTAGACTGTTGCACTACCGTGGACGGTTTATTTAAAGTACACTAATTCATCAATTAGGTTGGATTGTTGACCTACCGGAATTCAAGACAACCTAGACTCATATATTTCTTGTGAACTTAATGAATTTCTTGAATGTTATTTTGACCTACCGGAATTGATAACAAGATAGAAATATTGGGGTTGCAATCCGCACACCAAACGTCCCAACCCTTAACCAAGTGAAAGAGTCTTTGAATGAAATTGTTATTTTTCTTAGCAAAATCATTAGCATAGAGGGAATACAATTATGAAATCCAATCCGTGAATTCCTTTGATCTGATTTAATCCTTGTTTATTGCTTTCTTGTTTTCTTGAATTAAATAGTTAATTTCTTGCTTTAATATTTTAGTTAATAATCCAAATCAAAAACCCCCTTTTTATTACTTTCTGCATTAATTAAATCAACTTGTTAAAGCACACGAGTCTCTGTGGTTCGACCCTTACTTTTGTACGTTGCTACTTCGGTAACTTGTACACTTGCAAGGTATTTTTATTACACAGTGGAATTTTATCCATCAAGTTTTTGGCGCCGTTGCCGGGGACTTGTTGTGATTTTTAACAAGTTTATTTAATCGGTGCATGTTTGGTCGCCGGTCATTGGATCCTAATTTGGTTTCTTTGAACGACGATATAGACAGAATTGAGAGAGGCATTCCCTCTACTCAAGTAAGCGAGACTGATTCGGAAACTTCTGTCACCGAGACAGAAGTGACTTTGAGTGAATTAGAAACTTCTTCCACCGAGGGAGAAGAACTTGAAATTGATATGGCTTTGCAAGCGCCCACCATGGATGCCTTCTCTAGGCCGCGGGTGGACACATCTGTGTCATGCATTATATTGAATGAGGCAACAAAAAGTTATGAGGTAAAAGGCCATCTGTTTAACATGATCCCTCAATTTCATGGCCTTGCCTCTGAAGATTCTTTGAATTTCTTAAGGGAGTATATGATGATTGTGTCTAGTTTCCCATTGAGAGACGGTGTGACTGATGAGCACTTAAGACTAAAATGCTTTCCCTTTGCTTTGAGGGATAATGCTAAGCAGTGGCTCATGTTGCTCCCACCTAGGAGCATTAATACTTGGGATGAATTGCATGATAAATTTTTGAGAAAATACTTCCCACATGCCACGTTAGCCACCTTTAGACAGAAAATCATTGGGTTCACACAGGACTCATTTGAGGCATTTCATGAAGCATGGGACAGATTTAAGATGCTCTTGGTGCAATGTCCCCACCACAATTTCCCTTTGCCTTTATTGCATCAAACTTTCTATGGGGGATTGACACAAGCCGATCAGGCTATGGTGGATAACGCAGCCGGAGGCTCCTTAGGAGCCAAAACTGCGGAAGAGACCCAAGATCTTTTTGAGAGATTATCATCTAATTCGCAACAAAAAGGGTCAAGGGGTAAAACCAATGGTGTGAATGGAGTAGGAATGAATGATGAGCTTGCTAAACAAATTGCACTTTTAAATCAAAGATTTGATACGTTGGCCATGAATAATACTTCCAATTATGCTTCCAATGTGTCATCTGTTGGTAATGCCATGCATGATAGTTGTGTAACTTGTGGATCTAACACCCATTCTTATGAAGTTTGCCCCACCACTAGTCCCCATCTGTATAATCATGAGCAGGTACAGGCGATGCAAGGATTTATGCAGAGGTCCCCGCATAACAATCCATATTCGCAGACATACAATCCTGGATGGGGGAAGCACCCTAATTTTTCTTGGGGAGGTAATCAACAGCCGAATAAACCTCTCCATCCCCAATCACCACCGCAGGGGCCTTATGAAAGAAAGAGCCTTGGGAAGAGGCAATGGATCGGATGAGAGCGGAGCAACTCCAAGCGAGGCGTATCAAAGAAGAAGCAAACAACAATCAAGCTGCTGCAATGAAAAAGTTGGAGACCCAAATGGGTCAATTGGCGGAGGCATTACAGGGACGACAACCGGGTATGTTCCCTAGCCAAGGGGAGCAAGCCAAGGCCATCTTCACCTTACGTGGTGGCAAACAGGTAGACAATCAGGTAGCTTCTCCTTCTTCTCTTCCTACACCCCCTCTTGTTGACTCCCCTGTTGTGGAACCCCCTGTTGAGGAAAATGTTGTTGTTGAGGATGTTGTGTCTAATGATGAGGGTACTAATGGATTGGGACAAAATGTGAATATAGAAAAGTCCAATCCCAAGCCATATGTGCCCCCTGTTCCCTTCCTGGGCAGATTCTTGAGGAACAAGCTTGATCACCAAATGAAAGAATTGATTGACATGTTTTCAAAAGTTAACATAAATTTGCCTTTGTTAAATGTGATCAAGAATGTTCCTGCGTATGCCAAATTCTTCAAGGAACTTAATTCCAAGAAAATTCAAGTATGGGAAAGATGAGAAATTGTTTTTGGGTGAGAATGCGAGCGCCGTAGTAAAACATAGTCTTCCACCGAAAATGAAAGACCAGGGAGTTTTCTAATTTCCATTACTTTGGGGGATTCTCACACGGTGAGAGCTATGCTCGATCTTGGGGCAAGCATTAATTTGTTACCATATTACATGTATCTTGAGTTGGGTTTGCCCGAGCTAAAACCCACTATGATGGCCCTACAACTCGCTGATCGGTCCATAAAAAGACCATTGGGCATCGTAGAGGATGTTTTAGTTCAAGTTGGGTCATTGATCATTCCTGTGGATTTTGTGGTCTTAGAGATGCCTCGCGGTGAGGGTAGTCGCCGTGATTCACCCATTTTGCTTGGGAGACCATTCATGGCAACGACCAACACCGTAATTAATGTTGCTAGTGGCACTCTCTCCATGACTGTCGCAAGTGAAAAAATTGAAATAAATGTTTTTGAGGTAATGAAAAATGCGGTTGGTCATGATGAGTCTTGCATGTTTGTTGATGAGTTTGATGAGGTTGATGATTGTGTGCGTGAGATTGCATGGCATGAGAGGGATTGTGAGGAGTTAGAGTCATTGATTTCAATGGGCGGTGAGAAAGCTAGGGATAATGAGGACGCTCAACTGATGGCTGTGGATAAGGCCGACGAGCACCATCCTAGTGATGGCCCGTTTCACCCCCTAGGCCACTTCAATGAGAAGTTGGCGCCTTCTATTGTGATTCCCCCAGTCCTTGAGTTGAAAGTTCTCCCGTCAAATTTAAAATATGCATTTTTAGGAGAGGGAGAGACATTACCTGTCATAATTGCATCGGATTTGTCCACTGACCAAGAGGCCCAATTGATTGCTGTTTTGTGTGAATATAAAGAGGCCATTGGGTGGACATTGAAAGACATTAAGGGAATTAGTCCCACAATGTGCATGCACAGAATCCATCTCTTGGATGATGCTAAACCTACTAGGGAGACAACGGAGACTGAATCCTCACATGGAGGAAGCCGTGAGAAAAGAGGTCCTGAAATTGCTAGATGCGGGTATTATTTACCCAGTGGCTGAGAGTGAGTGGGTAAGCCCGGTACAAGTGGTACCAAAAAGATCGGGCATCACTGTAGTTCAGAACGAAAAAGGTGAGGAAGTGCCCATGAAAGAAGTGACCGGCCTTAGGATGTGTATTGACTTGAGAAAACTAAATGCTGCGACCAAGAAAGATCACTTTCCTTTGCCTTTTATTGATCAGATGTTAGAAAGATTGGCCGGTCACTCTTACTATTGTTTTCTTGATGGCTTTTCGGGGTATAATCAAATTGCCCTAGCCCCTGAAGATCAGTCCAAAACCACCTTCACATGTCCATTCGGCACATACGCATTTAGGAGGATGCCCTTTGGGCTTTGCAATGCACCTGCGACATTTCAAAGGTGTATGACCTCCATCTTTTCGGATATGATTGAAAGGTGTGTTGAGGTTTTCATGGATGATTTTTCTGTTATAGGAGATAGTTTTGATGATTGCTTAAAGAACTTGGAATCTGTTTTGAAAAGATGTTGTGAAACCAACCTGACGTTAAGTTGGGAAAAATGCCATTTTCTTGTAAAGCATGGAATCGTGTTGGGTCACATTGTGTCAAGTAAGGGGATTGAGGTCGATAGAGCTAAAATTGATGTGATTGCTAAACTACCTCCCCCAAATTCGGTCAAGGGTGTGCGAAGTTTCCTAGGGCATGCGGGTTTTTATAGGCGATTCATAAAAGACTTTTCAAAAATTTGTAAGCCTTTATGTAATCTGCTTGCCAAGGATACGGAGTTCATTTTTGACCAAGAGTGTGTTGATGCTTTCAATTTGCTTAAGGAAAAGTTGACATGTGCCCCCATTCTTTCTAGTCCCAATTGGTCTCACCCTTTTGAGATCATGTGTGATGCCTCGGACTTTGCTATTGGGGCGGTTTTGGGACAAAGGGTAGACAAATTGCCTTCCGTGATTCATTATGCTAGTAGAACACTTAATGATGCACAACTGAATTATACCACAACTGAAAAAGAATTTCTAGCCGTTGTGTTTGCATTGGAAAAGTTTCGTTCTTACTTGCTAGGGTCAAAGGTGATAATTTATTCTGACCATGCTGCATTGAAACATTTGTTGAATAAAAAGGATGCTAAACCTCGTTTGTTGAGGTGGATGTTATTGTTACAAGAATTTGATGTTGAGATCCGAGACAAAAAGGGGAGTGAGAATGTGGTAGCGGATCATTTATCGAGGCTTGAGGACTATTCATATCTTAATATCGAGGAGAGTGTGATTAGGTTAATGAAAATTTTCCGGATGAACAACTTCTTGCCATACATGTCCAAGAACCTTGGTATGCAGATTTTGTCAATTATTTGGTGTCTAACATGATCCCACCACACTTCACTTATGACCAAAAACGTAAGTTCAGGTCTGATGTGAAATACTACATTTGGGATGACCCTTATTTGTGGAAGATATGTCCGGATAATATTGTGAGGCGATGTGTGCCTCGAGCATGAGCAAGAGAGTGTTTTGAAATTCTCGTCACGAGCTCCATTGTGGTGGGCACTTTAGTGGTCAAAAGACCGCTAGAAAAGTTGTTCAATCTGGTCTGTATTGGCCCACAATTTTTAAGGATGCTCAAGAGTTCTATAAAAAGTGTGATAGATGCCAACGTACTGGTGGCATAGGGAAGAGAGATGAGATGCCGTTACAACATAATCTTATTATTGATATTTTTGATGTTTGGGGCATTGATTTCATGGGTCCGTTTCCCCCGTCCCACGGTTATTTGTACATACTTGTTGCTGTTGATTATGTTTCGAAGTGGGTGGAGGCAATTGCCACCCGAACTAATGATGCTAATGTCGTTTGCAAGTTTGTTTGTGAGAATATTTTCAGCAGGTATGGCATGCCACGGGCAATAATCAGTGATCAAGGTACTCACTTCACCAATAAGAGGTTCAATTTAGTGTTGAAAAAGTATGGGGTGGTGCACAAGCTTGCTACATCATATCATCCCCAAACTTCGGGACAGGTGGAGGTGAGCAATCGGCAGATAAAGGGTGTGCTTGAGAAAACGGTGCGTCTCAACAGAAAGGATTGGGCACTAAAGTTGGGGGATGCATTGTGGGCATACAGAACTGCGTATAAAACACCAATTGGAATGAGCCCGTATAGGATTGTGTATGGGAAAGAATGTCATCTCCCGGTGGAATTAGAACACAAGTCTTATTGGGTGGTCAAAGAATTGAACATGGATTTGAATGCAGCGGGGGAGAAGCGGTTGCTCGCACTTGATGAACTTGAGGAGCTCCGACAAGAGTCCTATGAGAGTGCTAAATTGTACAAAGAAAGGACCAAACGCTACCATGACAAACACTTGAGGCCTAAATTTTTAAGGCCGGGTATGAAAGTCCTTCTTTTCAATTCAAGGTTGAAATTGTTTCCGGGAAAGTTATGTTCCAAGTGGTATGGGCCCTATGAAGTGGTTACTGTTTCTTCATTTGGGGCGGTTGAAATCAAGGATTTGAAAAGTGGGAGAACCTTCAAGGTGAATGGACATCGTTTGAAGCCATATTATGAAGGGGTATCGATCTTGGAGATGATTGATGTGGTTGAGTTGGTGGACCCGGAGGAGGCCACCTAGTTTTGTTGGGGCATAAGGTCGAGCTTAACGACTTTAACCAAAGCGCTAGTTGGGAGGCAACCCAATGGAGGTAACACTTATTGTTTTCCGTATTTTTGTTTCAGTCTTATCATCGTTGCATTTGGATTGTGTTGTGTTTTCTTGGTTTATGCCATGAGGACATAGCATGATTTAAGTGTGGGGGTGGTGGTATTTAAAAAAAAAAAAAAATCTTCCGCTTTTATTTGTCTTTTAGTTGTACAGTATTTTAAACCGGTGCTACTGAAGGGTATTCTTTTTGTTTATTGATGTACAGGAAAATGTGCGTGGAAGAGCCAAAGCCAAAGTCCTGGGCCTGAAAAAAAAAAAAAAAAAAAATAATAAATAAAAAAAAAAAAATAAATAAAAATTTTGAAAATTTGAAAAATTGGCCCAGGCAGAGCACGACTCGTGCTCCTGAGCACGAATGGAGCACGAATGGGAGTGACAGCCTCTGTTGCATTCAGAACGACTTGGGGGTACAGGAACGAGTCGTGGGCACGAATGGATTCAAAGGGCACGACTCGTGCTAAATGGCACGACTCGTGCCAAATTCAAAAGTCAACCGTCAGTTTTCAAAACCCTTTCAAAGCCGTGCCCTACCTCCCCATTCACTCCAGCCGCCTCCTTTCTCTCTCTAACCTAAATTCAAAAACCTCCCTTTTCCTCTCTACAAATCTTCCATTATCCCCTCAAATTTCCACCCCTAACCCACCAAATCTTCTTCTCTACACCATTGTTGCCATCTAAACCGAAAGTGTACCCCCCAAATCCTTCCTTTGGAGTGATTGCTTGAAGAAAAATTGGATCTTTGAAAGGGTGAAGTGGGTTTGTTGTTTGCTTGCTTTGGAGTGCGAATTGAAGCAAGTCCCTTTGGGATTGGAGTTGCATTGGTCTTGTCCTTCTTCTCCGGGTATCTTCTCAGATTCCGGCGACTTCTCCGGCCAATTTTTCGGTCAAAATTTTCCGGCGACTTAAGCTCTTAAGAGGTAATTCTACTTTCAGTTTCATCCGTTGTTTGAAGTTGTGATTGGTTGTTGATTTGTGATATTGGTGTATTTGGAAGATTGTTGGGATTATTTGGGTAGTATTGTTTGGTTTATTTGTGTTGTTGATTGTGTGGATTGTTATTGAGTGATAATGGGAAGAACAAAAGATAAGGGTAAAGCCGTTGATACTCAGCCCAAGAAAAGGAGGAATATTGTGATTGAGGAACCCACCCGCACCCCCGATGATTTCATGGGCCTAACTAAATTAACGGATTCCCAAAAGAATAAATGGAGAAATTTGGCGAATGGAAGGGTTGTTCAAGTGACGAGATTCTTGTGCGAGGATACATTGAGGAAATTGGGACTACATGGTTTGGTTTCAGGATTATTGAACAACATTGGATTGGGAGGCTTCTTGGGCAAAAGTGCGGGAGTATACAAGCGAGTGACGCTTGAATTTTTGGCTACTATAGAGTGTACGCTTTAACACAAATGATATTACGAGGACTATGTCATATGCTGCAGCTAGAAATTATTTGGGTGTGAGTGAGCCCCGAGGAGAGTGGTCAGAGAGAGATAGGACCGTCGAGACATTCTTTTTCGAGTTGACAGGGAAATTTATGCAGAAACCTTATGTGGTCATGAAATCTCTCTCCCATCCCGCGTGGAAACTCCTTTATAGGGGTTTATCTATGACCTTCTACGCTAATGGGGAGCCGGCGCAGATGAACGCCCTACAGTTTGCGACTATGGAGTGTGCTTTACCGTCTAATACTGTGATTCCGGATTGGGTTGATCTGTTTTTCAGGAGGTGTGAGGCGTTGGGTGTTAATGGAAATGGGAACATCCCAGTGGGTGGTATGGTGACGTTGCTAGTGGAGAACTTTGTGCGTAATCACCCGCGATCGGTAGGTAATGCGGAGGGACCTCTATTCTATGATCGGTTCTTCTTATACCGATATGATACATTTGAGCGGATCTCTGGGCAGAATGAGGCTTTGACCTTTACTTATGGTGGTGATAGGAGCTTCGGTGCGCACCGGAGTGGTATTTCCTGCAGGCCCATATGCTAGAGATTGGAGGATGCCATTTGTGGCCGACATGACATTGAGAGATATGAGGAGAGATATGGGTGAGAGAGTGAGTGATGATGAAGAAGAGCAAAGAAGAAGAGCAAGAGGGTGATGATCGCCAGGTGGTGAGGACCATCAGATGAGAGAGCCGTTTCAGGCTGGGACTAGTGGAGGCTTTGCAGGCCATGGGCAGGATCAGTCGAGGATGGATGGGGCTTTTGATTATTGGGGTGACATGAGAGCATATTTAGATGCTCAGTACCAGAGAGATGCGAAGGAGAGAGAGAGGAGATACAGAGAGGAGTGTGAGGCTAGGGATGCGCAGAACTTGATGTGGCGCACTCGATTTGACTATGTGGATAGGCGATGGGATGCTCAAGATGATAGACTAGAGGCGTTGGAGGATAGGGTAGAGACCACGAATAGAATGGTCTATCAGCAGCAGCTTTGGATACAGCAGCCCGAGCCCAGACACTTTGAGCCAGTCCCGAATGAGCATTTTCAGGAGATGATGAGGAGAGCTGATAGGAGGAGGCAGCGACAGGCGGCCCGTGAGGCCCAGTTTCCAGATGGGGGCTTCGGCCCGAGATATTGATGGTACCTATTCTTATACTCTTTCCTTTTACATTTAAACTGTCCTATTTTATTTTTGTGCACACATTGAGGACACTGTGGAGTTTAAGTGTGGGGGAAGGGTGGTGCCTTTGTACTATATGTATATGAAAAAATAAAAGAATAGAGTGGCTAAGTGAAAACCCGAAAGGGCACTTAGGCAAAAGGTGAGAATTTGAGCGAAAATATCCTTGTTCACCGGTGTGAAGACATAAGGGGGAGTTAGGAGTTCGGGTAGGATCATTTTTTGGAGATGGAGGTTCGGGATTAGAGGCGTTAGGATAGAAATCCTCGTGCAACTTGGAGTAATAAGGGGGGTTGGAGAATAGCACGAGGTAAGTTTTTGTTGAGCATCCCTTTTACTTAACATTAACTTTTGATCGAGGGTGTACTTAATGTAGTGTGAGCAAGTGTGGGGGAAAGTTTAGGACATTGTAGTTTCCCCCCACTATCATTGTGAGGGCCCTAGTTTGGATGATCATTTTTATCATGGAGTTTGATGTCAAGCTAGGGCCATTGTTTTTCTTTTGAGGAGTTTTATGGAGACGGAGTTTTGTACACTCCGGTATCATTGTATTTGATTAGTATTGGTGGTTAGAGGAGGCTAGGTATCATTTTCTCCCGCACATCTGTTTTAGACCAATTTTAGATTGGAGTTAGGATATTACTCAGGGACGAGTAATGGTCTAAGTATGGGGGAATTTGATGAGCGGATTTGATACATATATTTTGCCTATGTTTCCGGATTATTTACAATGATTTTTGATGTATTTAGTTTAGTTTTGATGTATTTGAGTGACATTTTGTTATGTGAGGATGTGTGAGAAAACAATGATCTTTGAGGTTATTTTTGGCTTTTTATTTGTATTTGGATTGTGAAATCTTGTGGAGCGTGCAAGTTCATTATCAGTGGAAAAAGGGCAGCAAATTGGTCAAGGTTCGAGCTCGGGGTCAAGCACGGTCAAGGGACGAAGGCCAGGTCAAAGCTGAGTCAAAATGGGGCAATTCTGCATTTGGCACGAGTTGAGCACGACTGAAGAAGGCCAGAGAACGACTTGGGAACGAATGGAGTCAAGCCAATTTCAACCAGCTACTCAGCACGAGTGGGCACCTATGGCACGACTCGTTCTCACGAGTGGAGGCCATGGCTATTTCCAGCATTGTTACTCAGAACGAATGGAGGGGTCTGGCACGAGTCGTTCTCACGACTGGAACTGAAGGGCACGACTCGTGCTAATTATCACGACTCATGCCAGGACGCGTATTGTGACGTCAGCAAAGATTTTGAAGCAGATTTTGTAGGATTTGGTTAATTGGTTTTCCTAATTAGAGTAGGATTGCATGAGAACTATATATATTCCTATTATGATTATTATTAGGTATCATTGGTTATTATTTTCTAGCCTAGGCTTGTGAAGGATTGGAGGATTTCGGATTTTGAAGGTTTTTGCTCTTTTTCTAGGTTTGATGCATTGTTATTATTATTCATATTTTGTGGTTGTGATCATGAATATGAGTAGCTAATTTTCCTTTTCATGGATTGGATGTAGTAATTGTTGAACCTCTATGCTAATTCAAGTTTGAATTCTTCCAAACTCTTTCATTCTTATTTGATGAATTAATTATCATTCTTTAATTTGTTTTAGACTGTTGCACTACCGTGGACGGTTTATTTAAAGTACACTAATTCATCAATTAGGTTGGATTGTTGACCTACCGGAATTCAAGACAACCTAGACTCATATATTTCTTGTGAACTTAATGAATTTCTTGAATGTTATTTTGACCTACCGGAATTGATAACAAGATAGAAATATTGGGGTTGCAATCCGCACACCAAACGTCCCAACCCTTAACCAAGTGAAAGAGTCTTTGAATGAAATTGTTATTTTTCTTAGCAAAATCATTAGCATAGAGGGAATACAATTATGAAATCCAATCCGTGAATTCCTTTGATCTGATTTAATCCTTGTTTATTGCTTTCTTGTTTTCTTGAATTAAATAGTTAATTTCTTGCTTTAATATTTTAGTTAATAATCCAAATCAAAAACCCCCTTTTTATTACTTTCTGCATTAATTAAATCAACTTGTTAAAGCACACGAGTCTCTGTGGTTCGACCCTTACTTTTGTACGTTGCTACTTCGGTAACTTGTACACTTGCAAGGTATTTTTATTACACAGTGGAATTTTATCCATCATACATATTCAATTATTAGTGCCGAAATTCTCCCATATGCGCTCAATCAAATCATTCTGAAGAGCGCTATAAGCCTCTTTGTTGCGAAGTTGATCTCTATTAACCATATAAGTCGACAAACTTGCAATGCGTGCAGTAGAGTATTGAGGAAGTTCTGTCTCTCCTCCTGAAGGTACATCCATCAAAAATTCTGTGGGATCATAATAGTTTAGGTATGTGTCTCGTTCATCCTCTACAATCATATTATGCATGATGATACAAGCCATCATAATTTTTCCCATCAAATCCTTGTCCCAAACAAGACATGGACGTCGAATAAATGCGAAGCGAGCTTGTAGAACTCCAAAGGCTCGCTCTACATCTTTTCTAGCAGCCTCTTGACATTGAGAGAACAACTTATGCTTTAGAATCATAGGACTTCTAATTGACTTGACAAATGCGGCCCAAGAAGGATAGATGCCATCGGTGAAATAATATGCCCTATTATTTTGGCGCCATTCACGATGTAACTGACCTTTGGTGTTCGACCTTCTAAAATATCACTAAAAACTGGAGATCGATGGAAAACATTAATATCATTGCATATATCCATAAATCATATGATGCAACAGCTTCCAAAATGATTGTTGGCTTTCCACTTCTCCCTGCATATTGCCCAAATTTCAAGCAAGAGAGGGATGCTTTTTCCATTCCCAATGCATGCAATCAATGCTACCAATCATGCCAGGAAAACCATGTTGTTC
Organism: Adenophora triphylla var. japonica; assembly: GCA_022495995.1. Classification (NCBI taxonomy): domain Eukaryota; kingdom Viridiplantae; phylum Streptophyta; class Magnoliopsida; order Asterales; family Campanulaceae; genus Adenophora; species Adenophora triphylla. Next base: position 322,180 of record JAFEMH010001899.1, on the reverse strand, counting down.
CCCAACATAGAGTAGTCTTTTCAAATCTTGTTTATTAGGCCGTCTAAGGTATGTGTCACCAAAGCAAGAAATGACACCTTCTACGAAATGGATGATAGCATCTCTCGTTACCGTTGCACTCATTCGTAAGTATTCATCAACAACATCTACTGATATCCCATAAGCCAACACCCTCATGCACTGTGCAATCATTTCCCTCTTGAAAATATGTATCGTTGATAGTAACAGCATCAACTATACGAAGAAAAAGCGATTTCTGCATGCAAAATCTACGTCGAAAGAGCTCAGGAGAATACGTTGGATTACAGACAAAATAGTCTTTCATCAAACGTTCCTCACCAATCTCGCGTTCCCTATCAATAAACCTTCTTTTGACTGTAGAATTTTGAGCTCCTACAATCAAATTAGGATTGTTTAGTAGCATATCCTCGATGATGCTATCAATTTGATGATTTTGTTCATGAACTCGTTCTTCCCATTCATCAAGAGTGTTGGAATCAGAAACATCAGAACTTGAGTCTGATTCTAGTGAAGAGTGAGAGTTGGCAGACATTTGTGAAATGGTAAAATATGGTAAACAGAAGTAATACTATGGACAAATATTGAGGATTTTGAGTGAGTTTATTTTGCATTTTTGAGACATATGTATGAGGTTTGCAGTGATATTTTCTTGGTGTGTGTGCATTGTTTGCAGAGAGAAAGAATCCAATGCATGTGATGTTTTTCTGTTTGCATGTGTGTGTGCAAAGAGAAAGAGAGAAAGACAATGACATGTGATATTTTCAAAAGATGAATAGTATTTGCAGAGAGAGTATGGTATTTTTAATTGAGATCATTACGGATCCAATGTTTGAATGTGTGTGTGTGTAGAGAGAAAGAGAGAAAGACAATGACAATGACATGTGTGTGTGTGTGCAGAGAGAAAGAGAGAAAGACAATGCATGTGATAGAAAGAATCCAATGCATGTGATGTTTTTTTGTTTGCATGTGTGTGTGCAGAGAGAAAGAGAGAAAGAATCCAATGCATGTGATGTCTTTATGTTTGCATGTGTGTGTGCAGTGTTTGTAGAGAGAAAGACAATGACATGTGATTGAGATCATTACGGATCCAATGTTTGAAAATGATAATAGTTGCATTTCAACATCTTTCTGGCTCATTCCACTTCTTTTCCTACGATTTGCTTCTTCCAGAGCAGCAACCCACTTGCCTACATTTTCATTAAGTCGTTTAAAACGACCTTTTAGTGATTCGATATTTCTTGGGTTGAGCTCGTCTGGATTTTCTGCTTGAGTTTTGTGATACAATTTGTACACACGTGACCACATCGCAGCCTTTTTTTGGTTTTTTCCGCATACACTATCTTCGCTAACAAAGATATAAGCTGACATAAGAGCTACATCTTTTTTCACAGACCAACTTACATTCTTTGCTCCTTTCTGATTTTGGTTTGGGTGTTGAACATTCCCAAACAAATTGCAAGAGACATTTTCTCTGGTGGGAAATTCTTCAGAGGTAGGATTTTGAGTGAGGTTTTGAGAAAATTGAGAACTTTGATAATATTGAGAATTTTGTTCACCTTCTGAGTTTGGAAAATTTTGTGTGTGGAAGTAAGATCCAAAGTTTGGAAAATTTTTGGAACCCTGATAATAGTTGGGGTGATTTGGATCCATCACTTAAAATGAAGAAATAGAAGTGTGATGGAGAATATGTAGAGAAAAAGAGAGTTGTAGGTTGTTTGCAAAAAAATTAGGCTCTATTTATAGATAAAAAAATTATGAATTTTGATATATTTTTTATTTTATTATTTTATATAATTATATAAAATATATTAGTTTTAAATATATATTTATATAAATACATGCCACCCAATTATTGGGTGACATGTGTCAAAATAAACCAAACAACCTAACCCAACTCACAAGTCGGCCAGCCGCCCAGGTTATGCAATTACCTTGACTTTCTATTTTATTTTATTTTTGGGTTTTGTCTTTTGTGGTGACCCTCCCTCTAGGGTCACCAATGTGGATGGTCTTAGCTTTCAGTCGGTTGGGGCAAAGTCAAATGATGGGGCCTCTAAATTTTTAATTTTGTTTACAAAACTCCAATAAATTTTCTTATTAAATAACTATGGCAAAATGAGTCAACAATAGTAGTGAATTGAAGATATAATTGTCCAAAATATTATATAAAAAGCAAGTGAGCAAAAAGTAGATAGATAAGTATTTTATTTTATTTTTGTAATTATATGAACTTTAAATAAATTCAATGAAGTGCATCTAGGTCTATAAAAAACTACGAACCTTAAGCTGAGACGGATCAAATACAATTTTGCAAAACTCAAATTAGCTATAACAAAAGTTATATTTTTTAAATAAATTCAATGAAGTGCAACTAGGTCTATAACCACCAAAATGAAAATGCTAAAAGGGAAAAAATGCAAAGCATATATCCTAACATTTAAGCATTAAGAACCACAAGAGAAGACGGCCAGGTTCTTGCAGTAGAGCACATCAAACCTCGATAAATTGAAACGCAAACAAGACAAAAACAAGACAAATGAAACGAACACATTATGATCATAAAAACAATTTTTTTTTCAAGGCAAGAAACCGTCTTATACCACTATAAATACAAAGCATATATCTCTTAAATATGGTAACGTATTCTTTGACTCTAAACTGTTGTCGATTGATTTGCTCTCATACAACAATACTTACTCTCACGCCAGATGGACTTTGCCGGTGAAACCTCGACTTAGCTTACGTGTTTGTTCATCTTTTTCAGACTATTCAAGTCACTAAGATTATCCAACCCGCTAGATTTGGGTTGATCCGTCATTTTTGGCATCATCAGAACTGTTCCGTCAGAACGTCCCATCCCGCCTTACAAATAGAACGGGATGAGATAGTATATTCCAATCCCGTATAAAAACGGGATTTTTTGGGACATCCCGTTCAGAATGGAGGACAAATCGAAATGGGATGGAACATCCCACATTTTTTAAAATTTAATTTTAGTTTTAATTTTTATTTTAACCCCAAATCCTTAACCCCCACCCCCTTCCCCCCCCCCTCCCCAAAAAAAAATGTATGTATCTAGGTAAGGATCGGACAAAGACAAACCCTAATCTAGTACGATTACAAATTTACAATTGATTCTTCTCTTTCTTTTTTTTTTTTTTTGTGAGCACCGCTCCGTAAACTGTCATTGAATAGTTTTAGACCTCAGAGCAATTATCAGATGGACATAAACGGAATGTCTGTAATAGTTACTGAAACATATATAACATTACTTTAATATTTAGGTTCATATATATAAATACTTGTTACTTCTACTTATACAATTCGACAATCATCTCTTATGACCACATCTTTTTGGCCGCATTGGCCCGCGTTCCAATGTGAGTTTGGGATGCGATGAAAAATTTCAGACCCGCAAGAAATTCAGGACGTCTCCCGCGTAGTTGCGAGATTTCATAGGTCCGTCCCATCCTTTCCTGTTATCCCAATTGACAGCTCTAAAGGGAAGGGAGGAAATTTAATTTCTCACTAAGGTGTTCCTAAGTTAGAAAGGAAATTGAAGGAAAAAATATAGAATTACGTTTGTACCCTTAAAAAAGAAAAAAGAAAGTTTATAATTACGGGGTAAAATAAGTTTATATAAAAAAATTGTTTTGTAAGGCTTTCTTTCCTCCCAAATCCTCCCGATGTTAGGGAAGATTGGGTAGGACGGTGAGAGGAAAAATCTAAGAAAAAAATGTTAGTACTATCCATTAGCACTACCTTTCCACTCATTTTCTTTCTAAAAAACTCAGAGCAACAAGAAGAAAATTATTATAGAATTTCTCATGTTTCCTTTTCTTTCTCTCATTTTTAAAAACTCAGAAGCACACCCTTAGACAATGAAAAATCTAGGTGGTTTGACTAGTGCGAGACCTCCGGGTAAGGCATACCCGTCTCGGTTTACCTCTAACAGGCGGGCCAAACTCGTCACTAAATTTGGATTTGTTTTTAAAATTGTGTCGGCTGGGATGGTACATACTTCCATCGTTCTATGTAAAATTTCATTATTGCCATTTTGGTGTTTCATATAAAATTTTCTTTTCTTAAAATGACAAAGAATATTTACGATTTCTACCCCTCATTCTCTCTTTTACTTTACTTTTATACTTAGAAAAACAATCAACCCCACCTTCTCTCTCCTACCTCACTTTTTATTCATAACATTTATGCTATAACAGATCTATGAAGAAGATAGAAAATAAATCAATCACACAACACAACGATATACGTGGTTCACCAACTTGGCTACGTTCACGGGCAGAGGGTAAGAATATTATTATCAACTGGCAAACACCAAATATAATATCTCTAATCTAATGCACGAATTCTTGATCATAAGAATTAATAACTGTGCAAGTCCTAGATCTAAAGAAATAGAGAGACAAGAAAACCCTTGAAACACCTATAATTATAGATCTCTATCACACTAGGAATTACAATCATAAAAAATTTATATGGAATAGGGCTTATGTATATTGCATATTCCTAACCATACATGGTTTTAGAGCCCTGCACCAATTCTGCCGTTGATCAGGCCCATACCGAGGTACCACACGATTGCCCCAAATTGAGTGCGCGATCGCGCCCTTTGGACAGTAACTCCGCGCGATCGCCCCCTTGGCTGGGCGCGGTCGCCCCCTTCGATCAGTCAAAGGAATTACAGATTTGCCCTTGATTTGATGCCCTAAGTTGTTCCCAAGTTAGATGACATCAAACCCAACAAATCTCTACATTGACATCTAACCTCCTAATCACAAATCGAAACTACCCACTGCCCCATATGTGTTATTTCAAACACCAAACTTGTCCTCCGGACAACCAAAACTGCATCTTACTAGACACCCAAAACCGTGTTACACCGAACACAAGAACACTTGCTGCAACAGTTGATCAGACTTGTTCAACAAGTAAACAAACGTGTCTATCAGACACCCAAATGTATTCCCCTAGACACGCAAACTGTGCTGCGCCTAGCACACCAATGTGTCTCCAAGACACCCAAATGTGCCACTACAGTAGGCACTCAAAATCGCCCCGACTAGGGGTGGCTTGGTAGGTATACCAATTATATTTTGCTATACCATGTACCTACCAAGTTTAACTTGGTACATGAAAATCTATACCAGTACCAACCGACTAAGTCGGTATACCAACTAAGTTGTTACGGTAGGTACTCGGTTGGTACGGTTGGTACAAGACTATACCAAATGTATATATAAAAATAACAATTTTTATAAAAATAATAATAACAATAACAGTAACAATTAAAAAATTACATTTTTATAAACATAGAAGAGGACATTATTCTTTGCTATAATGTATGATAAGATAATTAATCTTGCTTTCATGGCAGGATGATATGCTAGAGAACAATTTTAATATTTTGCGCATGTTTCTTAGAATATATAGAGCTTCTGTAGCACCAAGTATGCTGGTAAGTTCTGTTTTTCTATTATCAGTATCTCTTGTAGATACAGGCCGCTGGAACTAATAGATAATGAACTCATCTATATTACTAATTTATCATATTATATTCTACCATTGATCATTTATAACTTGCAAAACTCGTCTTTTAAAGTAATAGCATTTCATTTGTTGTTTTGATTTTAGCTTTATCATTTATCCAATATCTAACGTGTTCTTCTGCTCCTTATATTTTGCTTATTTTAAAACCTTCTATGCGATTTTGTTTCGGTATTGGACAATCCCATTACTTAAAAATTAAAATATCAACTTTGAAACATTGCGGCAAGCAGAGGATGAGATGCAACCTGAAATCTTCGAGCTGTCTTTATTAATACAACTGGAAGGGGGAAAGGGATAGAAATACACAACTTCAGTCCTTAATCCAATGTATTACTGGAAGGGAGAATAAAAAAAGAAGATTACATCTTGTCCCATGGCCTGATGTTCCAATATAATACAACTGAAAGGGAGAAAGGGATAGAAAATAGACTTGAAAGATTGAAAAGCCAAGGGACGGAATGCCTTGTTGCAGCGTCGCTAAATCAAGACTGGTGGTGCCGTTGTGGGATGGATTGGAGTCAGCGGCAGCGACGCTAACACTAATCTGTCACGAGGAAGAAACCGAGAGGGAGAGAGAGAGAGAGAGAGATTGTGTTGTTGTGTGAGAGCTGAGAGACTGAGAGTTAGGGTTAGTGGGTGTGGGTTGGGTTAGGGTCAATTAAGTAAATAATACACACACACACACACACATATATATATAAATTAATATTTAAAAAAATTACAATTGGTACTCGGTATACCAATCAATTTAAATTTCTGTACCGAGTACCAACCAATTTGACATAATTGGTACGGTAGTACCGTACCAACATTTCGGTATACCAATTGTCACATACCAATTATAATTGGTACGGTTGGTACACGAGTTGGTTGGTACGGAATGGAAAATTTTGCCAGCCCTAGCCCCGACCGACAATTGGGAAAATCCAGTCGACATTGGATCTTCTCAGCCCAAACAAATGAAGCGACCATATCCGTGGAATCCCCAATAGTACGTACTTTTTCCTCGATTCCTTCATCGCTTCCCAATTTTGTGCGTTGACTTACTAACCGTGGCTTGCCCAGTTCAAATCCACATTGAGTAACTTGCTGCTTCACCTGTTTGTCAACCACCGTACGCGAAGCCATGCAACATGCTTCCTTCAAATATTTCTCTACCATACCGTCTATTGTATGTTACTCGACACCCAAACCCAAAAACGCAGAACCTTGGAGGACGTACAAGGAACCTTATTTTACCCCTTTCAGAATTACATGAACCCCTGCAGACATTTACTACTCCACCTTTACTTTTGAAACTGTATTCCATCTTGTCTAGCCGACTAAGCGATATCAGATTCTTCGTTACTTCAGAAACATGTATGACCTTGTTCAATGTATAAAACTAACCACCCAAAGTTCGCACCCTGATGAAACCCATGCCAACTACCTTGCAGACAAAACCGTTAGCAATATAAATATCAACCCTTTCGTCTCCTCGTACGTTGCAAACCATTCACTGCACGAGCACATGTGATAAAGAGCCCTAGAATCAAGAATACATGTATCTATCATACCTTTGTCTTCTTCGGTTACTAGGGCATAGTCCTCTCCATCGTCTTCTGCCATAGCTGCAGTAGACCAAAATTGCTCGCTCTTATTCAACCTGGGACATTCACGTTTTCAATGCTCCTTTTTCTTGCAGTAACTGCAGACATCCTCAGGTCTTGGACCCCTTTTAGAAGAGCCCTTGTTTCTCCTATCTTGGCCCCTATTGCCTTCTGCCACCAACACTGCTGACGGAGATTCTATAGATAAATCGCTCACCTTACGACGCAGCTCTATGGTTTTGAGATTATTCTTAACCTCTTCCAAAGTAATTGTATCCTTACCATTAATGCAGAAATTCATAAATCCCTCACATGACAGTGCTAAGGAAACACACAACATAAGAGCAACATCCTCATCTTCAACCTTCACATCAATATTATGCAATTCAAGTAATAAAGATGTGAACCGATTTATATGATCCCTAATGGGCGTACCTTCCATCATTCGGTGATAATACATCTTCTGCTTCAGATACAACTTGTTGGTCAATGATCGTGTCAGATACATATGTTCCAACGCAAGCCACAAAGCACCCCCGAAATCAGTATCTGCAATATCTGCCAGAACATCATCATCTAGGCACCTGATGATTTTAGAGTGGGTCCTCTCATCTAGCGCGATGAGATCTGCTACTTCCTTCTCAGCTGCCTTCCTCGAACCCTCTGCTGTTGCAGTCGCTACAACACCTATGGAACCTGCCACTGCTTTACCCGTTGAATCCTGACAATTCCTGATTGCAGCAGCCACTGGAGTCCCCAAACCCTTGTCTCTCAACAAGACCTTCATCTTGATCTGCCAAAGAGAAAACTATTATTCCCATTGAACTTGTCAACGGGTGATTCAATTTCTGATCCCATCTGCTTCTGCACCGGAAAACCCTAGACCTTTATCAACCTGATCGGCTCTGATACCAGTTTGTTATAACAAATATTTGTAGAAGATAGAAAATAAATAAATCACACAGCATAACGATATACGTGGTTCACCAATTTGGCTACGTCCACGGGCAGATGACAAGAATATTATTATCAACTGGCAATCACCAAATATAATCTCTAATCTAATGAACGAATTCTTGATCAAAAGAATTCACAACTCTGCAAGCCCTAGATCTAGAGAAACAGATAGACAAGAAAACCCTTGAAACACCTATAATTATTGATCTCTATCACACTAGGAATTACAACCATAAAAAACTGCTAGGGAATAAGTCTTATTTATACTACTTCTTCCTAATTCAGCAGTGTTTTAGAGTCCTGCACCAATTCTGTCGCTGATCAGGTCCATATCGGGGTACCGCGCAATCGCCCCAAAGGAAGTGCACGATTGCACCCTTTGGACAGTAACTCCGCTAATTTGCCATTTGTTCGATCTACTAAGTTGTTCACATGTCAGATGACATCAAACCTAACAATTTATACTCCCTCCGTCCCAGCAGAAGCGTCACCATTTTTAGCTCGGCACGCAAATTAAGGAAATAGGTGGGAAGAAAAAATGTTGTGAGTGTAATTTGAAAATAGGAGAGAGAATTAGTGGAGGAAATAGTGAATTTAAAAAGTGTTGTGAGTATAGAGGAGAGAGAATTAGTGGAGGGAATAGTGGATGGGATAATAGAATATTAATAAAACATTTCCTTTTTAGGAAATGTGACGCTTCAAACGGAACGCCATTTTGGGTAAAAAGTGACACTTCTAGCGGGACGGAGGGAGTATCACTTATAATTTTTTTTTTTTAATTAATTTTGATGGGAAAATCAATTGAAAAATCTTACACGCGCTGGACACGGGACGGAGGGTGAATTTTATTTGCAAGGCATGAAAAATGCAAGGCACATGGAAATGACGAAAATACCCATTTATATATATATATTTTTTTTTCATTTCTCTCATTCCCTCCAACCGTTCACGCTTCTCTTCTCTCTCTCGTACACGAACCGACGAACGACGAACACGAACGACGAACGACGCTACAATGGTGAGAATGAAAATTCCGGCAGTTAAGTCCGGCGCTTCCGCCGCCGCTACCGCCGCTGCCATGGCCGCCGGAACATCGTCTACCACCGTGCCTGTAAAGAAGGTAATCCCTCCCTCCCCGGCCTCGATTTTCTGGAGTTTAGGTCAAAGAGAGTATCATTATTACTCAAAAATTAGTTTGATGAACTGGGTTTTAAAATGAGATGTTATGAACTGGGTTTGAATTTGTTGTTTCCATTGATGAACTGGGTTTGAAATTGTATTGCGAAATATGTTTCTGGACTGTGATTGTTTCGTGTAATTTTACACGTGCTGTTTCACAACATTTCGTGTAAAATTATACGAACTGGTTCCAAAAATTTCGTATATAGGCACACGAAACACAATGGAACAATGTTTAGTTTGTTTCGTATGCCTATACACGAAACTGGTCATTCTATCTCGCATGAAAAGTACACGAAATTGTTCTTAGCATTTCGTGTATAGGCATACGAAATGAACTAAACATTATTTCATTGTGTTTCGTATGCCTATACACGAAATGATTCCATATGATTCGTATGAATTTACACGAAATAACTCACTACATTTCGTGTATAGGCACACGAAATGTGAACTGTGAACTGTTATATTTAACTATCTTATTAAAAAAATTTGTAGGGACGTGAACGTATGACTGCGTCTAACAGGAAGAGGAAGGCCGAGAAGGCAGCAACGAAATTTCCCGGACGCACCAAAAAGAAACATGACAGGCAAGTTTTGCTTGATGAGAGTTCTGAGGATGATGATGAGACGGGTATTCCCGAGGCAGATGCGGAGGTCTTAGTTTCTGACTCTGATGAGGAGGAGGAGGAGGAGGCGACGGAGGAGGGGGAGGCGACGGAGGCGGAGGAGGAGGAGGAGGAGGGGGAGGCGGCGGAGGAGGAGGAGGAGGCGGCGGAGGAGGAGGAGGAGGAGGCGGAGGCGGAGATACGTGATGTTAGACCATTGAGGCATGGGAGGAGGAGGGGTCAGGATGTGGCTAGAGGGCAGGGACGGAGGAGGAGGCAGGGTGCGGGTGCGGGTGAGGAGGAGCCACCATCATGGCAGATTGTGAGCGACCCAGGTGGCGGCCCTGAGGTTTGTGATTGCACGCATACAGAGCTCTGGGGGACGGATTGGGTTGTCTTCGATTCATGCTTTTTGGAAGAAGTTGGACTAGGTCTTCGATCAATGAAAATTCTTTTGTAGCTGTGTGGAACGAAGTACATAACGCACCTGAACCGATCAAGAGAAAGTTATTCCAAACGATAAATGAAGAGCTACATCCACAAACTAGAGATGCTTCTGAGCCACCTCATATTTCAAAGGCAAATAAACCCCGGACTACCAGTTCGAGAATACTTTCAGATTGGGAGCATACAGACAGATATTTTGGAGTCCCCACTACACCACCCTCCACTGGCAGCAGGTCTAGATCTTCATTCATTGCATCAACTCAATCGAGTATGATGTCGTGGGACTCAAACTCTTTGAAGTCCACGCCCAATCCGAAAGTAGCTTCAAACACTACACCATCTAGCCCTACTACTCCTACGTCTCTTCCACCACTATCTTCTTCAACTCGTGGGAGAGGACGAGGTCGGGGACGAGGATGGGGACGGGGTCGGAGTCAGGGTCGGGGTCGTGGAAAGGGAAATGGACAAGTCAAAGTCACTAGTCTACATACTTCTGGGTATACTTTGTCATTAATGCCTTTCATGGTCCCATTTATTGAAGGCATCACAGATGTGAGGGGTGATGGACATTGTGGCTATAGAGCCGTAGGCTGCAGAATATACGGAGATGAGGACATGTGGCCTCAAGTCCGCACTGGTGTTGCCTTGAGCTGCATAGTCGACGCGAGCTTTATCAGAGAGTTATATCTTGGACAAGTATGGACGAGCTCTACAGTCGCATTGCTTACTATTCCTCCCCGCCTCCTGAGTATTATTATATGACCCTCCCAGAGCTAGGGCACATCATTGCCACAAGGTATAATGTGGTGTTCATCTCGTACACGCTAACCAATGGCTTCACATGCCTTCCGGTGACTGTACCACAAGGAGTAGGACCACCCACAGACACACTTGTGCTTGGACACATTGGAAACCATTTTATATTGCTGCACATGTTAGATAATGATTACCCAATGCCATCGCCAGCGTTATATTGGGAGGCTCATCGTGATGCAAGCGCAAGTAACTTGGTCATGCCATACAGAGCTCGGATAGAGACATTCAACCGACTCTCAATTGCGTCGAACGAAGAAAGAGTTTCAAGAAATAGGCCATAGTATGAGTGTATCATTTGACTTATTGAGCCTTTTTTATTTGTATGTATGAATCATTAAATACTGTTTGGAAGTTTGGATGTGTGATGTGAAATATGGCAAAGTATATCATTTTTTATGATTTTTTTTTTCAAGAAAGCTGTATTGGTCTTTGAATTTTCCAGTTTTTATGTTTGGAAGTATGAATTATGCAGACTGTTTATTTCGTGTGATTATACACGACTTTGTCAGATATGTTTCGTATGAAAATACACGAAATATTTGTTATTATTTCGTGTGAATATACACGAAATAACTCAACACATTTCGTGTATTTTTATACGAAACATATCTGACAAATTCGTGTATAATCACACGAAACATCCGTATACGGGAGGGCAATTTTGTCCATTTTCCGTGCCTTGCAAATAGCGTGCCTTGCAAATAACCACTCCCGGGACGGAGGGAGTATTTGGGTTATTGTGAGGGTGGTTTACGTGTTTACCCAAAATTGGATCGACCCCCAAATCACTAAAATCACTCTGCCCAAAACCATACAAATCCTTCCGTTGTCCCATTCTTCCGTCGCCGTCGTTAGATCGTAGACTCTCTTCATCGGAGTGATTTTGAGTCATTGACTATTCCGGGTGAGTTGTGGTTTATGTATTTTTAGTATTTGAGTGATTTTCTTTTCTGATGAATCAAATTGTTGTGTTGTTTCGTTCATTAAATAAAGTCTAAATTGTGAAAGAACTTTGAATAATTAGGGAACGAAACCAGATAATTAGGGAACGAAACCAGTTATACTTCGTGGCTTCGAGCATTTGAGCATTGTTGTTTACCGAATTCCAATTTTTGATTTCATCCGTTATTGCCTCGGCTCATGTAAGAATTGGGAAAAACTTGTTTTCATTATTCACAACCTCCAAATATACAGTACAAGAGGGAGTCCAATTCTAATAAGGAAAATGAGTTTCCTATTCTAATCACAATACAAATATTTAGTTGCCTAATTTAAATACATGAGAATATTTGCAAAGACTAATCTAGAAGAAGTCAACTAATAACTTTAGGAAACTTTAGGAGAGGTTTCCTTAATATCCTTAATACGCCCCGCAAGATGTTCGATCCTTGGAGAAGACCAATCTTCCTTGGAAGAAGAAGACCAATCTTGGAAATGAGGTGATCGAAGCGTAGAAGAGATAGCGGTTTTGTCAGAACATCAGCAAGTTGGTCATTACCAGAAATGTGTTGCACACGGAGAGAGCCAGACTGAACCTGTTCACGGACAAAGTGAAACGAGAGAGCCACATGTTTCATCCGAGACTGAAAAATCGGGTTTGCTGAATAAGTTGTTGCACCAAGGTTGTCACAGTATAGAACTGGCGGAGACGGTAGAGAAATACCGAGCTCAATAAGCAGGTTCCAAACCCAAGCAATCTCAGCAGCGGTGTCAGCAATGGCACGAAACTCGGCCTCAGTGGTAGAGCGGACAAGAGCACGTTGTTTACGGGAGGACCAAGTAACTGGGTTACGGCCGAGATAAACAAAGAGACCAGAAGTGGATACAAAGTCATCTTTGTCACCATCCCAATCTGCATCATAGAAGGCATGAAGAGAGGGAGGAGACGAAGAGTAAATCTGGAGACCCAAGTGCATAGTGCCATGAAGATAGCGGAGGAGCCGCTTGAGAGCAACACAGTGAGATGATTGGGGATTTTGCATGAACTATGCAAGCTTGTTTACTGAGAAGGCAATGTCAGGACGAGTGAAGGACAAGTATTGAAGACCACCAACAATATCACGATAGGAAGTGGGTTTAACGGCGGGAGTGGTAGTGGATCTCACAAGGGGTGGTGATGTGACCATAGGGGTGGGAAGTGGTTTATAGTCAATCATGTTATGACGGGTGAGAAGATTATGGATGTATTTTGTTTGGGAGAGGAGGATTCCATTTTTGTTGGGGACAACTTCAACACCCAAGAAATATGACAGAGGACCTAGATCCTTGAGAGAGAAACGATTTGACAAGCTAGTGATGAATGACTGAAGGAGTGAAGGTGACGGTCCGGTGACAATGATGTCTTCAACATAAACCAAAAGGAAAATTGGGGTTGGTGTTTTGTTGAGTATAAAGAGGGAGAGATCGACTAAGGAGGGATGAAAGCCATATGTGGTGAGGTAGGTTTTGAGTTCTTGGAACCAAGTACGAGGGGCTTGCTTGGGACCATATATGGCTTTAGAGAGATGACATACATGAGAGGGGTTGGTGGAGTCCTCAAAGCCGGGGGGTTATGTCATAAACACAGATTCAGAGAGCGAACCTTGAAGGAAGGTGTTGTTGACATCAAGCTGGCGAAGAGGCCAGTGGTTGGTTGTGGCAAGTGAGAGAAGGAGCCTGACGGTAGTGGGTTTTACAACAGGACGGAAGGTTTCGGTGTAATCAACACCGGGTTGTTGGTGAAAGCCCTTGGCTACAAGTCGAGTCTTGTATTTTTGAATTGTGTTGTCAGGGTTGTACTTGATGCAAAAGACCCATTTGCACCCTACAATGTTGTGGGCAGTGGCAGGGGGAAGCAAATTCCAAGTGTTATTTCGAGTGAGAGCCTGAAATTTCTCAATCATGGCATTACGCCAGTGTGGGATAGAGAGAGCTTGTTTGGTGGTGGTGGGAAGACTTGTGGGTGAGGTGAGGTAGGATAGGTTGGCATATTTGGGGTTGGGTTTGATAATTCTATGGGACAGCCTGGTGGTAATGGTACGGGTGGGAGGGGGAGCAGGGCTGCTGAGAGGAGGGGGCGATCGCGCGGGTGAGGGGGCGATCGCATAAAGTTTATGGAAAAAGGGGGCAATCGCGCGAATCAGAGGGGCGATCGTGCAAAGTTACTGGAATGAGGGAGCGATCGCGCGGTTCTAGGGGGCGATCGCGCGGGTCAGCTGTTTGGGCGTGGGTTGGTTCAGGCTGGATGGAGGGTGTTAGCTGGTTAGTGGAAGGAGGGTGTGAGGGGGGTAGGTAGGGGGGAGTGGTGGCATGGAGTGGTGGTTGTACGGTGGGTGTGGTATTTAGGACGGGGAGGAATAGTGTATGCCAATCAGAGGGAGGGGGAGCGGAAGTAGAGGGGGGAATGGTGGTGAGGGAGTTGTAGGGAAATGTTGTCTCAACAAAACAGACATGGCGGGAGGTGTAGACTCGGTGGGAGGTGGGGTCAAGGCAGTAATACGCACTTTGCGTAGGTGAGTAGCCAACAAAGATACATGGAATAGACTTAGGGGCAAGCTTGTGGGGGGGTATATGGCCAAGGATAGCAGAGGCAACTAAAGCTACGTAATTTGGTGTAGTTTGGTGGGGAATGGAATAGGCAAAGGTAGGGAAAATCATTGTTGAGGGTGGAGGTAGGTAATCTGTTTATGAGGTAGGTGGCAGTAGTGAGAGCATAGGGCCAAAGGGTAAGGGGTAGGTTGGCATGGGAGAGGAGGGTGAGACCCGTTTCTACAATGTGACGGTGACAACGTTCGACATACCCATTATGTTCAGGAGTGTGAGGTGGGGTGGTAAGATGGGTGATTGCCGTTTTGAGCTAGAGTGGGTGTGAGTTTGAGGTATTCACCCCGTTGTCATAGTAGACTTGAATAATGAGACGGTTGAAGTATTTTTCGACGAGTGTTTTAAAGCGGAGAAAGGTGTTGTAAGTGTCGGATTTGTGTTTTAGGGGGTAGAATCAAATGTATTTGGTGTAGTGATCAACAAAGATGACATATTATTTGAATTTGTCAAGAGAGTAAACGGGAGAGGTCCATACATCTGAGAAGATGAGATCAAGGGGAGTATGTGTGATAAGAGAAGAAGATGTAAAAGGTAGCTTGTGGCTTTTATTAATAAAACAAGAATTACATGTAGGTAGACTAGAAGAAATAGATAAACTAAACTTGCTACGTAATAAACTAAGGATAGGGGAAGTGGGATGTCCTAAACTTGCTACGTAATAAACTAAGGATAGGGGAAGTGGGATGTCCTAATCTATGATGCCACAGCTGTGAAGAGAGGGAGCTTGAGTGAGCTTGAATGGGCGGAGGGTGCCAAATGTAGACGCCGTTCTCGAGGTTTCCATGGATGAGAGTTTGACTCGTGGCTTGATCCTTAATAAGAAAAGAAGAGGGTGAGAATTCAATGATGGCATTATTGTCACGACAGAATTGAGACACAAATAGAATGTCATGAGTAATAAGAGGAACATGTAAGACACTATTGAATTGAAGAAGAGAAGAGGGCATGGAGAGAGATAAAAAACCTATATGAGATATAGAAAGGGAAGAATCATCTCCGATAATGATGTCGCGTCACTGCCATTGTAGGGTGTGTGTAAGGCAAGGTTGGAAAGGTTATTTGTGATGTGATTGGTTGCACCACTATCGATGAGCCAAGGAGGGGAAGAGGGGTTGTGATAGGCAGCGGTATGGGCTTGGGGGTTAGGTTGTGGGTTTCGGTTTTGGCGATGAAGGGGGGGGGGAAGTTTACGGTGGGTGGTCACGCTTAAATTGGTGACATTGGGAGAGGACATGGCCAATGTTACGACAGTATTGGCACTTACCCTTAAAGGGGAGGGGTGAGGAGTTCGAGCTAGAGGATGGGGATGGATTGGTGGTGCGATAAGAGTTACGGTTGGGTGATGTACGAGTTTGGGCGGTGAAGGCGGTGGTGGGGAGAGGGGGTGGGGGTGGATTGTTTTAGGGTGAATTCATGTTGGATGAGTTTTTCGTGTAGGGCTTCAAAGGAGATGGGGATGTCTCGGGCTCGGGTGGAGTCTATAACGGGTTTGAAGGTTTCATAGTCCAAACCTTTTAAGATGATGTAGATTATGTCCTCGGGGTCCATGGGTTTGCCGAGGATGGCAAGCTTGTCGGTGTAGGATTTGACATGGTTCATGTATTTCGAGATGGATAGTTGGTTTTTGGTAAGGTTTGCAAGGTTGTCTTTTATTTGAAGGATGTGGCCACGAGAGGGATTGTCATAGGTGGTTTTGAGGATGGTCCAAGCTTCGGGGGAGGTTTTGGCTCGGTGAACTAGGGAAGCAATGGCGGGATCTAAGGTTCCTATGAAAGCCCCAAGAATGAGGCGATCTTGGCGAGACCAAGTTATGGCTGCCGGGTTAGGGATAGAGGTGGTAGTGGCTGGTTTGGCCGGTTCATCGTCGGTTTCAGCGACGGCTTGGTTGGAGGTGATGATGTTATCCTCGGGTTTTGGGTGGGTGCCATCAACAAACTTTAGGAGGTCGAGGCCAAAGAGGATAGATGTTATTTGGGATGACCATGTGAGGTAGTTGAGGGGGTTGAGAGTACGGCAATAAGATAGGTTGACCAAGAAGAGGGGTTGGTCGGGTTTGGGCAGCGTTTGGAATGGTGGAGGAAGCTCCGGCCATTGCAAGGGTGGGAGGGGGGGCTGCCGAAATTGAGAGGGTTTTAGGGGAAGGGGGTTTGAATCTTATTGCTCTGATACCATGTAAGAATTGGGAAAAACTTGTTTTCATTATTCACAACCTCAAAATATATAGTACAAGAGGGAGTCCTATTCTAATAAGGAAAAGGAGTTTCCTATTCTAATCACAATACAAATATTTAGTTGTCTAATCTAAATATATGAGAATATTTGCAAAGACTAATCTAGAATAAGTCAACTAATAACTTTAGGAAACTTTAGGAGAGGTTTCCTTAATATCCTTAATAGCTCACAGGTTATTTTTTGTCGGTTGGTCTATCTCCTTCGTCTGAACTTTCGTATATTTCAAGGTTAAGGTGTGTTTCTATCTCTAAAATAGTTTTGACTCCCTTTAAAGTAATTGTTTGATTTTGCTAGCTTGTTTCCGGTTTCCTTTATTAGGACCTGAATTCTTTTCGCATCTCAAGTTTGGTTGGTTTGCATTTTTAGAGAAAGAGGTGAATTGGGGATATTAGTGTTGCTATGTATTCTCCGTATTATTTTACCACACATTTAAGCTATATGAATTAACAGATTTTCCAACAAGTGTTTTAGTTGGAACTGAAGATTCAAGATATTAAATAATTTCTATTTGAACCGATTTTTTTTCTCATTTTATTCCTTTTTAAAAAAGTATTCCCCTAAATAACCCAAATAGTGTATGTACGTTAAGGTTAAGGTGTGTTTCTATCCCTAAAATAGTTTTGACTCCCTTTAAAGTAACTGTTGGATATCCCACTCCTACTCTTCATAAAAAGTCCTTATGAGATGCTCCTTGGAACTCCTCCCTCTTACACTCATTTAAGAACCTTTGGATGTTTGTGCTTTGCATCCACTCTCCATTCTCATAGAGACAAATTCACACCAAGATATATCAAATCTGTCTTTATTAAATATTCTTATGGCAAGAAAGCTTACAAACTTTATGATCTTACCAATCACAAAGTTTTTTTTTCAAGAAATGTTCAATTTCATTAGTCTTCTTTTCCCCTCTATGTATTGTCTTCCACTGATTCTCCTTCTAATATTCCAATGTTTCTTTCAGATTCTCCTATTTTCTATGATGATACAATGGATTCTGAGCCTCTTTCTTCATATTTTTCTATTACCACTTCAGAAATTTCATCTGATGTACATAATACAAATTCCACAACTCACATCTTTACATTCTTCTATGTTTACACCCTCTGCAAGTGCTTGCTCTCTTGTAAGTCCATCTTTAATTTCTTATGCTTCTATTTTACCATCCTACTTTTCTTTCACGTGCAATATTTCTACTTTAAGTGAGCCTCACATATACACAAGGTCTTAAAGATCCTAATTGGTGCAAGGCTATGGATAGTGAGATTCAAGCTCTAGAACAAAACAATGCTTGGCAATTGCAGTGTCTACCTGGGTAAGAAGGTTGTTGGTTGTAAATGGGTGTATAGGCTTAAGTATAAACCTGATGGGACTTTGGATAGGTACAAGGCTAGATTAGTAGCCAAAGGTTTCACCCAAGCGGAAGGGTTGGATTATTTTGAAACCTTTGCTCTAGTGGCCAAGATGAACTTTGTGAGAACACTATTTGCTTTAGCTACTACACAACATTGAATCTTGGATCAAATGAATGTTACCAATGCTTTTTTGCATGATGATTTAGAAGAGGAAGTATATATGGCTCCACCACCCGGTTATGTAGTTCCTTCTTCCCTTGTGCAACAATCTCAAACCAAACAAAGGGTGTGTAAACTCATTAAGTCTCTCTATGAACTTAAACAAGCCCCTAGATAGTGGTTCTTCAAGCTCTCCACTGCTCTTATATCTTTTGGCTTTTCTCGGTCCAATAATGATCATACTCTATTTCTTTATCTACATATTCCATTGTTATCTAGGTTTATGTAGATGATATTTTCACCACGGCACTGGTTCTGATGCTTCATCTGTTACTGTTGTGAAGTCATTCTTATAGTCTCAGTTTAAGATTAAGGACTTGGGGCTTTTGAAATATTCTATGGGAATTGAGGTAGCTAGATCATCTAAGGGAGTATGCTTACATCAAAGGAAGTATACATTAGACATTCTGAATGATTCTGGTTTGATTGAAGCAAAATTCCAAGCTGCCTTTTAGAACAAAATCATGGCCTTGCAGGTGATGTTGGGGACCTTATTTCTAATTCTAAGCAATATATAAGGCTGGTTGGTCTACTTATCAATCTCACTATAACCATGCCTGACATAGCCTATTATGTTCATGTTCTTAGCCAATTTATGAGCTCCCGTAGATCTCCACATCTCAGTGCTGCTCTCAAATTGGTTAGATATTTAGATATTTGAAAGGTTCTATTGGTCAAGGTTTGTTTTATTCATCCTCCAATAGTTTGCAAGTTCAAGCCTATTGATGCAGAACGGAAGCGATTTTTAAGCACACTCTGATTATGAAACGGTAAAGATAGAAAAAATAAATAAATAACAAAGCCTGACTTTATACATACCAAGGGCAACCGTAGGCACACCTAGGTTTCTTGAGCGCACCCAAGGATTTGAATCACGCAGATTCGAAGAAGCAATTATTTGCTAAAAAAGGCTTTATTAAACTCTCAAAAATATCAGTCAATCAATATCTGTTACAATGAAAGGAAGGCATATTTATAGGCCTTCCAAATTACTCAACAGTACTAATTTTAACTTGATCATATCTCGTTATTAAAAACATACGTATGAAAAGTCATGTCTATTGGCAGTTGGTTATTTTTTAACTGCCCAAATAACTGCCCTTTTTGTCATATCCTTGGCTGTGCACTATTATGAAATAATTCTAACTTTCCTGCTGCTGGAAAAGAACATCATTTCTTAATTAATTACGCCAACTCCCAACGCCGCTCCATATCATCAAAGGCATCCCAAATCAGAGCTTGAGCCTTAGAAGCATCTTTTTCACGTCTTTTATATGTCTTGAGTGGCTGCTGCCACTTGTTTCTATCATCTCTCCCCGGGTTGAAAGAACTCGACTCCGACGAGTTAAAGGCTTGATACTGCTCATAAAGCTTAGGGTTAAGACGTTGAAACTCTTGATCAGTAATCCAAGTACATTCTGAAAGTGGACGCCCCCTCCATTTGACAAGAAATAACCACCTCCTCGAGTTGAAACCAACTGATGATCAACAATATCTTCAATTTCTTATGCCAATCTTGGAACTGGTGGTAGACGAACATTGTTAGGCTCATTGGTTTCATCATTGTCATGGCCAGAATATAGGGTTAGGTCTTCAACATTGAACACATTGCTAAGTAAGTCAAGTACATAAGCATTAGAACTGATCTTTTTTAAGGATTTTGTATGGGCCAGCACCTTTCGAGTGAAGCTTCTTGTATGTACCCTTAGGATAACGTTCAGGTCTAATTCGTACCATTACCATGTCTCCTTCGCTAAAATCAGCGAATCTTCGGTGCATGTCAGCACGTGCTTTGTACCCTTCATTGCTGATTGCTATCCTACGTCGAACATCATTGTGCACTAAGCGGATGTGTTCAACAAACTCTTCTGCTTCAGCACTAGGACGTGCCTCAATGGGTAGCGGAACTAAATCAATAGGCTTTCTTGGTTGTAAGCTTGTGACAATTTCAAATGGGCTTCGACCTGTTGTTTTGTTTACTGAACTATTGTATGGAAATTCAGCCATAGGGAGTACAAGATCCCAAGAGGAAACATGATCACCAACAAGGCAGCACAAGAGATTACCCAGACTGCGATTCACTACTTCAGTCTGACCATCGTTTGAGGATGAAAAGCTGATGAAAATTTCAGCTTTGTATTAAGCAATTTCCATAAAGTATGCCAAAAGTAACTCATAAACTTCACATCACGATCAGATATGATTGTAAGAGGCAAACCATGAAGTCGAACAATTTCTTTGAAGAATATTTTCGCAATGTGTAAGGCATCAGATGTTTTAGAACAAGGGAGAAAGTGATCCATATTGGAGTAACGATGCACTACCACGTATATCGCGTCGTGTCCTCTTAATGTTTTTGGCAATCCAAGAACAAAATCCATGCTTAAATCTTTCCAAGGTTCATGTGGTATTGGTAAGGGCGTATACAAACCAGTATTCTTCTTTCTTTCCTTAGAAATCTGGCAAGTACGACATCGAGAAACAGCCCGTGCAACATCACGCTTTAAGCTTGGCCAATAGTAACGATCTTCCACCATTGCAACGGTCTTATCTCTGCTAAAATGACCAGCTGCACCCCCGAATGTAGTTCTCTAACCACTTCCTCCCGTAAAGAGGTACTTGGTAAACATAAACGAGTTCCCCAAAATAGATAGCCATCATGTAAAGAGAAATCTGTGTAGTTTGTGTTCTGTCCGGCCATTAATTCAGCATAGATAGTGCTGAAATCTTTGCATCCAGGATAGTCTCTTTTGAGCAAATCAAAGTCCACTTGCACCGACATTGAAGAAAGAAGATGCACCACACGACTAAGCGCATCTGCTACTTTATTCTCCACTCCTGCCTTGTGTTTAATAACGAATGTGTACTCTTGCAAAAATGAAACCCACTTAGCATGTCGTTGGTTTAGCTTTCTTTGAGAATTTATGTATTTTAATGCTTCATGGTCTGAATGAATAGAGTAAAAACTCTTTGGAAATAAGATAGTGTCGCTAATACTGCAATGCTTGCACTATTGCATAAAATTTCCTATCATATGTAGAGTACCTCTATTTTGCCTCATTCAATTTTTCGCTGAAGTATGCTATTGGGTGGCCTTCTTGACTAAGTACACCTCCAATTCCAACATTGGACGCATCACAGGCTACTTCAAATAACTTTGAGAAGTCAGGCAGCCGCAATACAGGAGCATTACTCATCCGGTTCTTGATTTCTTGAAACGCTTGTGTTGCTGCCTTAGTCCAAACAAAAGCTCTTTGTTTCATGCAATCTGTTATGGGTGTCATTATGCTACTGAAGTTGTGTATGAAACGTCTGTAGAATGTTGCCAAGCCATGAAAACTTCGTACTTCATTAATTGAAGTGGGAATCGGCCAGTCACGTATAGCTTTTACCTTATCCGGATCAGCTTCTACGCCTCTAGAAGAAATTACAAACCCCAAGAATATTACATGGTTACTCATAAATGAACATTTCTTCATATTGATATAAAGTTTTTCTTGGCGAAGAGTTCTCATGACTTGACGCAGGTGATCCAAGTGTTCTTCCTTGTTCTTGCTATAAATTAAGATATCGTCAAAGTATACCACCAGAAAACGACCAATAAAAGGCTGAAGTACTTGTGTCATGAAGCGCGTGAATGTGCTGGGTGCATTCGAGAGTCCAAACGGCATTACAAGCCATTCATAAAGGCCATCTTTGGTCTTGAACGCTGTTTTCCATTCATCTCCAGGTCTGAGATGGATTTTGTGATACCCACTTCTCAAATCTATCTTTGAAAATACCATAGAACCCGCCATCATGTCTAACATATCATCTAATCGAGGAATAGGAAACCGATATTTGATAGTAATCTTGTTAATAGCTCGGCTGTCAACACACATTTGCCAAGTTCCATCTTTTTTTGGCGTTAGTAACGCTGGTACAACACATGGGCTTAAGCTTACACGAATAAACCCTTTTGCCAGCAACTCTTCCACTTGTCTCTTAAGCTCTGCATGTTTAGTAGGGTTCATGCGATATGCTGGAAGGTTAGGTAATTGAGATCCAGACACAAAGTCTATCTCATGTTGGACGTTACGCAAAGGGGGTAATTCCTTTGGTAACTTTTCAGTTGATACATCTGAGAATTCAGTCAATAATGTCTGAACTTCAGAAGGTATTTCACAAGTGGTTGCTTTGGAATCCTTCAATACGTTTTACTACTACAGCAAGTATCACATTTTTCTCCTTACTCTCTTTTATGAAATGCTTCTTTGTTAAAATCTGAAGGAATTTATTCTTACTTGTAATCGGTCGTTTTGGTGAAGGTTCCTTATGCTTGTCAATCTCTGCATCAGTCATCGGGAGTAGAGTTACACACTTATTCTGATAAGAAAAGCTGTAGGTATTACTTTCTCCACAATGTTTCACTTTCCGGTCATAGAGCCAAGGTCGTCCAAGTAGAATATGAGTAGGACTGTTACACGAACCGAGCCGGCTCGAGCTCGGCTCGGGCTCGGCTCGAAAAAAGCTCGAGTTCGAGTGGGCTCGAGGTGAACTCGAGCTCGAACCGATTTTCAAGCTCGTCATTTTTTTCGAGCGGGCTCGTGTTCGGCTCGTATTTTCGACGAGCTCTGTTCGAGATCGACTCGTTTGAGCTCGACTCGGGCTCGGCTCGTTAAAAGCTCGAATAAATTTTAGTGTATATATATATATATATAAGTCGAATCTCGAGCTCGGCTCGTTAAAAGCTCGTTTTATTTCAGATTTTTTCAAAAAATAAGTTTAAGCTCGAGCTCGGCTCGTTAAAAACTCGTTTGATTTCAGATTTTTTTTCAAAAAATAATTCGAAGCTCGAGCTCGGCTCGTTAAAAGCTCGTTTGATTTCAGATTTTTTTCAAAAAATAAGTCGAAGCTCGAGCTCGGCTCGTTAAAACTCGAGTTCGAGCAGCTCGCGAAAAGCTCGAAACTTGATTCGAGCCGAGCTCGAACATGCACTCTGGGCTCGAGCTCGAGCTCGAGAAAAGCTCGAGCTCGATATTTTTTATTCGAGCTCGAGCTCGAAACTTCAAAGCTCGACTCGGCTCGGCTCGTTTACAACCCTAAATATGAGCAACTTTCATAGGGACTATATCACACAACACTGAATCTTGATAGTTTTTAAATGCGAACGAAACAAGACAACGTTGTGTTACTGGAATAGTTGAGCTGTCGATCCATGCCACTTTATAGGGTTGAGGATGTGGTTCAACCGGAAGTTTAAGACGTTCCACTGTTGACGCTGAAACTACATGCAACTGCCACCATCAATTATGAGCTTCTTGGCTTGAGTTCCACAACGAACCAACATTTGAAAGATGAAAGTACGCCGCCAATCTTCCTCTTGAACTTTAGGAGCTGCTAGGATCCGTCTAACTACTGTAGCATGCGAAATGTCCTCTTCTTGCTCCTCTAAATCATCAGCTTTATATGTCCCGAAATCATAGTCACCCCAAACATTTTCGTTCTCTAGTTGCTGTTCGTCAGACTCTATTTCAGCACCAATATGCAGATTTTTCTTTGGGCAATTGTAGCTCATATGACCTGGTTCTCCGCACTTGAAACAACCATCATTATACTTTCCAGTACCCTTAGGAGGCACGGCATTATTTCCCTTCTGATCATTTGCCTTTGTATTAGATCCACTCGTTGTTGGCTGCGTATATGGGAACCTAATATTCTGATTAGTTGCTGAAAACCTTTATTTTGCGGTTTAAGGTATTCCTCCAAGTCAAGGGCTGTTTGAAACGCATCTTCCACACTATAAATAGGTTGCCTCAGCAATTCTCGCCGTATATCAGCCCTTAATCCAGTCTTGAAACGTGCTAGGCTTTGACGAGGATCTTCAACAATCTGACTTCGAGTTTTAATCTCATCAAATCGTTGCATATACTACATTACACTCGAAGTACCTTGCTTTAGATTAACAAGTTGCTCACATGACTTGTCTTGGTAATTAATTGGCATATACTTCTCGATGAGCTTTGTCTTCGTCTCTTGCTATGTTCCTATAGTTCTTTGTCCCAACCTCCTCATATTTTCTTCAATTCCACGCCACCATACTTTGGCCAAACCAACAAGTTTCATCTTTGTAAACCGGACTCTTCGCTCGGCCGACATATTAAACCAATCAAAGTATTCTTCAAGTGCAGCAAGCCAATCAGAAAATATTGTAGGATCAAATTTTCCTTCAAAATTTGGGACATCGATCTTCACTTTCTTCGTGATATCTCAGGTTTGTATCACGTGGTTCAAAACGGCCTCTTTCCAGGACTTGCCTTGCCCAATTGATTGCGAGGTTGACGCCTTGCTTACGGGCCTCGAGCACCTCTTTTCTCGGTTGTCTTTCTCCTTCTTTGGACAACGTGCGGATCTTCATGACCAGCAACCCCACCTGGATTATCTGGTATTACAGGTTGTTGTTCACCTTCTGGTATTTCATCATTCACTACTGCTCCACCTGGATTATCTCCTACTGCTGTACCTCGATTCCTTTCTTCCATAGCTTCAAGACGAATATCCAAATTGTCTAGTCTATCCAGAATCTGAAGAAGTATTGCATCTCGCTCGTTATCCGGAACTTCTTGTCTGAATGGTCTTCCTGAACGAGTAGTCATGATGCAAGCCAGGCTCTGATACCAATTGATGCAGAATGGAAGCGATTTTTAAGCACACTCTGATTATGAAACGGTAAAGATAGAAAAAAAAATTAAATAACAAAGCCTGGCTTTATCCCAAGGCAACCGTAGGCGCACCTAGGTTTCTTAAGCGCTCCCAAGGATTTGAATCACACAGATTCGAAGAAGCAATTATTTGCTAGAAAAGGCTTTATTAAACTCTCAAAAATATCAGTCAATCAATATCTGTTACAATGAAAGGAAGGCATATTTATAGGCCTTCCAAATTACTCAACATGTACTAATTTTAACAGTCATATCTGTTATTAAAAACATCTGTATGAAAAGTCATGTCTATTGGCAGTTGGTTGTTTTTTAACTGCCTAAATAACTGCCCTTTTTTGTCATATCCTTGGCTGTGCACTATTATGAAATAATTCTAACTTCCCTGCTGCCGGAAAAGAACATCATTTCTTAATTAATTACGCTAACTCCCAACTAGGCTCCATATCATCAAAGGCATCCCAAATCAGAGCTTGAGCCTTAGAAACATCTTTTCCACGTCTTTTATTTTATATGTCTTGAGTGGCTGCTGCCACTTGTTTCTATCACCAATTGTGATGGTGAATATAGGAGCATGGCATATGCCTTCTTGTGAATCAGTTAGGTGGTTTCTTTACTCAATGAACTTGGCATCTCTGCTATTTTACCTCGTGACTTTTTTTTTTTTTTTGTGATAGCACGGATGCAATTCATATTGCGTCTAATCCTGTGTATCATGAAGTACTAAACACAGGGAAATGAATGTCATCTTGTTCATGATAAAGTTGCTCGAGGTCTTTCTAAGTTGCAGAGACTTAGGGTGCTAAGTGTCATCTTAGTGATGATAAAGTCATCTTAGTGAGGTTAAAGTTGCAGAGACTTAGGGTGCCAAGTGTAATTCATGTAAAGTCAGGTGTAAAGTTGTTAGGTTGAGGAAGTTGCAGAGACTTAGTGATGTTAAAGTTGCAGAGACTTAGGGTGCTAAGTGTAATTCATGTAAAGTCAGTTAGTCAGGTGTAAAGTTGTTAGGTTGAGGAAGTTGTAGCTGTATGTGCTTTCCCTCCTCTCTATCTTGTATAAATTCTCACTCAGAACATCAATACAAGTCAACATTTCATCTCACATTTCTTCACATAATTATCTATCTTAACACCCAGTGAAACATAATCAACAAGCTCTGAGTAGTCAAAATATTCAACACTTTCCTAGAGACCAAGCAGGAAGCTTCTATTTGACCAAATTCCTAACTATTCTAGGATACGTCAACAATTTTAACCACAAAATACACGATGACATATTTGAATTTAACACCAATAATCTTTATTAAGACTTCAACAACCAAAATTTGAGCTTCTAACTCCAATTAAATGGTAATTCATAATCAACAAAGACTACTTCAACATTATTCAAAGCATTCCCCTGTCCAGCAACCAAACACGACACTAAAATCACCAAAATTGGAAGTAACCTAGGAAAATTCAATAGCTTTTAACAAGAAATCAATGATAACATAACGGAGAACAATGGCCAATTTGTTCTAATCCTCATCAACCTAACAGGGAACTTTTGAAGACCAATTTAAACTAATTTTTGTTAATTCTGCCATTTCTTACAATAGACAAAGCAAAATTAAATAAAACATATTACCCAATTCTCTCTAATTTGAAGTAACCAAATAAAGCACCTACCTTGTAAATGAGGAGGAGAGAGTAGGGTTCGTCACGTTCCAAAGAGCTTGAGAATTGTATTTGGAATCTCACACAAATGGGGGTAGAGAGCAAAATCCAACAAGTACCCTTGTTGGGTAACAACAATATCAATCAAACTTGTCAAAGAATGAATGATAAGTGAGAGTAAAAATATATTTTATCAAGAAATGGGCATACGACATACGGTAAGCAACAATAGTCATTACATATCATATGTTAATATAAAAATCCATTGCATAATAGTTACATAAACATTAAAAGGAATCAAAATTGCTAGATACTATGTATTAATGAAGGATTAACTTTCGCATAATTGTTGATAGAAGAAAGAAGGTTTTGGTTGAAAAATGGAGAAAAAAAGATGCAATTTATGGGCAATCCTCAATGGTAGGCAGCTAGTCAGCAAAGTAAAAAGTGGGTCTTAAGTTGGTGTCAACAGCGCCTTTTCATTTTTTCATTAACTTTAAATGTTTCTATTCTGTTTGTATGATTTTAAGAAAGGTTGTAACTCGAATGACGATTCAATTTTGTAGATTACGATGGAAAGGGACTCTAACGGCTGCAACAACAACAACATCGTGAGTCTCTCTCTTCATTTCATTGGCATTGAAGCCCAATCCTTTTTTTATCCGATTGTTCGAATAATTCAATCATTGTAAATTATAATATTCATAGATTTTCTTAATATTATATGTATTAATCCTTCAAAATGACTCTTTAATTTTGCCGATAGAAATGACAGAAACGATAGAAAGTGACCCCAAACCGGTTGCTGAGCCATTGCCTGCTATTGTGCAAAGGGAACCAAAATCGCCTATTCCCCCTCCTGGAGAACCATGGCCTGGTGCAGAAGAAGCAGAATACCATCCTCTTTCTCAACCAAGACCCCCTAGGTAAGAGTTCTTTTTGTTGGTAAGAGAATTAATCTACCAAACTGAATAGGGAATTAGATTTTGGGGAAATGATGGGAAGAAACTTGAGAAGGAAGCAAGGAATTGTAGGGATAGAGATAAAAGTGATTCAAGAGATAGATAGGAAATACGTTATCATTCCTGATTGTGCATTCGACGCTATATAACGAACAAGGAGCATGTGAATTACGACAAAAATCTTAAGACAACTATCTCGAGCAACTTTGTTAAACCGCATCTAAGCCACCAAAATGGTATCGACGACATCATTGAAGGCAAAATGACGACGTGGTTAAGTAGTTAACTAAATGACTAACCACCTAAACAAACAATAACCACTCACTAATTAAAACGATATCGTGTGGCTAATTAAAGGATTCAACGGTAGCGCTTTTATTTAAACCCTAAAACATAACTTTTTTGCTCATGTATGATGAATCCTCTGATCGTTTTCTTTGACTTTGATTGATTTGATTGACTAGGCTTAAAGAATTCTAGGTTTTTTGTTTCTTTATAATTGATTTTTAGAGTTTTCAAACCAGTCACTTCCTTGCAGGTATAGCTACATGGATGAATTTAATACGCTTATAAAAGTTGCCATTGAGTACTATAATAAAAACCATCAGGTTTGCTTCTCTCTTGCGTCTTTTTTAGAAGTTTGACACTTGGCTCACATTCTCATTGATTTGTTTGTCTGAATCTTACACTTCGTAGAATGATCCGTTTGAGCTAGTGGACCCATTGTTAATGAGATTCTTTAGTCCGAGTGATTGGCGCGGCGATATTTGTCATTTATCCTTCACTGCTAAGAGCAAGAACTCGTCTTCAAAAGTCAAACTTTTTTTTGCTGAAATTGATGATAATAAATGTGTCAAGATTTGTTCTGTCGTAGATCCTGGTATGTAATCTTAATACAAGTGCACTTTGTTTGAATATGACAAGTTTGCATGTGATGGTGTAATATTTTATATATAGCATATTATGAGAATAGAACTTTCTTATTCAACTACTTGCATTTTCATTTTATTGTAGGTAATCCCCTGGTTGAACCTGGCTGTGGAGTATGTCACCCTGATGGTGTCATATATCACCCCTTTGTCGAATATGATTGGTCATCTGGACAAGGTGTGGTACATTATTTCTCCCTTGGATCTACAATTTTTATTTCTTCTTTGTACCTGGCAGGTGGCAGGTTGCCTCGTTTGTAAAATATCACGTAAATACACCATACAAAATGGCAATTTGAATTAAAAATTATAGATTCTTACCATTTACGTATTTAAATATTATGATAGAATGTTTTGTTGGATGTGAGCAGGATATTTCGGACGGTTAAGCACAATCGAGGCATGTGCAAAACGGTTATTCCGGTAATGTATCCTTCTTTTTCTATAGTTGTTTTAGGTTTTACATGAGGTTACTGCCTATTGAAACAATAGACATAATTTGTAGTTCATGTGTGATTTGTCCATTGAAATATTTTTGGGTATAAGAAAAGTTACACGAGCGCCCACCCTTGGATGAGTGAAACCTCATCCATAGTTATTGATGTGATGACATGTAAAAATAGTTAGATGATGTGTTACTCATCCCAAGGTGATGTAAATTTTCTGTACACAGTGTACCAAGTGTTCACTGTTTTCAATTTAGCCCACAATTTACTTATTTTTAGGTATTTTACCACTGACGTTGCCATTTAGGACTTTTACATTATTTATATGTAGTTCCCAATGTGAGTCATAGTGGGGTTTGGATATGCACAATCCCAAATGTTCTTCCTTTGGCCCTCATACCTACTTGTGGTAGCAATGATGTTTAACTGGATAATATTTTGACTAGTAAGTTTTGATCATGTATTGCTACCAAAATGTTTTGTTTGCTTTGATCGAGTATGCATTTATCTGAATATCCACTTTAATCTCTAGTGAAGCGTACACCATCAAATCTGCCATTGAAGATCTTGACGGTGAGGATGCATACGAGTTGAAGAAAATGATTAATGGCCACGCATTGAAGGCGTTAGAAATGTACAACTCTGAGAATGTATGTGAACTTCATTATGATAGGTTTCTTTCCTGTATCCGATATATAATCTTAGTTTATCTTTATCTTCTCTTATCTATGTTTTGATTTCTGATATCTAGGATTCTTTCTATGAACTTTTGGAGCTCGTGTCTTGTACGCGTTTCGTATGTGAAGACGTATCATATGCGGGAGATTTCTGGGCACACCTAGTTTTCGTGGCTGAGGTTAAGGGTTGTGAAAACTCTTCGGTCCACTTTTTTGCAGAAGTTGGATTTGATGTTGATTTGGTCACGTCCTGTGTTATTATTTCGACTCATGATTCTGGTAATTTGTTTAATATCTGCCCCAATATATGTGTTCCCTTTTGACTTAACACGAGTTATTTATTTGCCTTGTCCTTTCCCTCGAATACCCTCAGATTTTTAATTAATGTGTCAAATTAATGGGATCCATGTCTTTTCTATCTTAACTAAAATGGGCGTTATAGACATTTGGCTTTAAGACTTTTATAAAATATGAAAGAGAACTTTATTAGTGATGAACCAAAATGGAATAAACGGAACGCGGACATGATTTTGGGATGTAGGGGTACCATTTACTTTCATACATTACCTTTTTAGGTCCAATGTTTCTTTATGGGTGTTACCTGGATGCAACACTGCCCTTACTGCATTTCTGCTAATGTCTTACCCATATGCATTTTTCCATCTCTTGCCTGTTCCTTTTGAAAGTCGTTGCTTGTTTAGATGAAGATACATTTATTTGTACTATGCTGCAGAATTACATGGTTTTGTTGATTACATCTTGTTTTACATTCCAGCCGCATTGAACATTAAAATTTCTAGGATGAAATAAGTCGGACACACCTATTGTGCCTCTTAACAGATGGCGACGAAGAAGTCCCTTGAGCTAGTTTCGTTATAACAGCTAGTTAATCTTTCATAAAGTTAATATTGTACGTTTCCCTCTTTAAGATGCCATAAAATTGAAGACCTAGTGATGGCACTTATTGGACTTCCTTAAAAATAAAATAAAATGACCTTTTTGTAGGGTGGTTTCTCCAACTCCAGATCTCATTGATCTCGAACTTAAAAAAAAAAAATGAACTGTGCTCCCATATGCCACTGCTCTAATCATTAACAGACTCCATGTTTTTTTCTGTTGGGATAGAGGACCAACCGGACTAGACATCGGAGCAAAAGGGTTTTGCGGTTTTGGCTGTGCGGCTGACCGCATGTGCGGCTGACCGCATGTGTGGGTTGGCTGGGCCGGGCCTTGGGCCTGACCGCATGTGTGGGTTGGCTGGGCCGGGCTTTGGGCCTTGCGGCTGACCGCATATGTGGGTTGGCTGGGCCGAGTAGACGTAATTTAGGTAACCCTTGTCCATCTAGGGTTAGGTTTGACTCCCTTATATATATAAGTTGTATTCCGCCCCCCAACTATGTTGTAACACAAATTCTAATTACATAGTGCAAGATCCTGGCTTGGTAGTGCCCCCAGACGTAGCCAAATCAATTTGGTGAACTGGGTTAACAATTTCTTGTGTCCTTTTACATTTTCTTTGATTTCTTGTGCTTGGTTTGTGTGCGATTATTATTCTTGTAGGTTTGCTTGGGTGTGGAGGGCCATATTCACAACAAGCGGTATCGAGCTTTTGGTTTCAAGATCAAGGAGTTGTTCCAAGCAATCAAGAATGGGCAAAGACAAACGGGCGGTTGAGAAATTCGATGGGTCGACTACGGATATTGGAGGATGCGGATTGAGGATCTCTTGTACAACAAGGATCTCTACAAGCCTACGAAGGGTGTCAAACCGGAAGATGTAAGTCGGGAGGAATGGGAACTCATGGATCGGAAAGCCACAGGGGTGGTCGGATCTACTTTGTCGAAGTGGATTGCGAAGACTACCAGGAAGGCGACAACCACCAAGGAGCTATTGGATTATCTTACTGAGAGATTTGAAACTCCGTCTGCTG
This sequence comes from Adenophora triphylla var. japonica, assembly GCA_022495995.1. Lineage (NCBI taxonomy): Eukaryota > Viridiplantae > Streptophyta > Magnoliopsida > Asterales > Campanulaceae > Adenophora > Adenophora triphylla. The sequence continues at coordinate 290,313 of JAFEMH010001899.1, read as the reverse complement.
CAAATAAGGTTGATTTGATACGTAAGATGGGTAGTCTCAAGATGCAAGAGGGAGGATCCTTGGCTAAGCACATCGATGAGTTTATGGATGTCATAGATTCATTGACGGCGGTGGAGATCAAGTTCGATGATGAGGTTCATGCATGCTTGTTGCTAGCTTCTTTACCGGCAAGTTGGAGCGGAACAGTGGCTAATCAACGCTTCGGCGAGGTAAGAAAAATTGAAATATGTTGATGTTAAAGACTTTCTTTTAGGTGAGGACAATCGCATGAAGAAGTTGGGGACATCAAGTACTTCGGGAGCGGCTTTAGCTACTACTAGTAGGGGAAAGCCGGGTACTAGCAAACAAGGGAGAACCGAATCTAGGGAGAACGGAGTGAGTGGAAAGGGCAAAGCTGATGATACCAAGGACAAACCGAAGGTTGCGAAGGGATCTGTTCAGTGCTACTATTGTAAGGAATTGGGACACTTCAAGAGGGATTGTCCAAATCGTAAGGGCAATCAGGCGAATGTGGCAGTCGAAGGTGACGATGTGCGGTTACGAGTGTTAGTAGTGCACTAGAATCATGGGTCTTTGGATTCGGGGCATCATTCCACTCTTGCGGGCATAAGGAAGAGATGGAAAACTACACTTCCGGTGATTTCGGGAAGGTCTATCTTGCGGATGGCGAGCCTTTGGAAATCGGGGAAGGGGGATGTCGAATAGGAGCATCGAGACGGGAAGGTCTTACATCCGAACGGGGTCGGACACATTCGGGTTTGAAAAGAACCTACTTTCGGTTGGGCGGTTGGACGAAGAGGGTTACAAGGTGACTTTCGAGCTGCGAGGCTGAGTTATTACCAAGGAGGATTGTGAGATCGCTCGGGGTAATAAGGAGGGTACTTTGTATTTGGCGAACAACACCAAGGATAGTATTGCGGTGGCGGCGGCAAGGGTGATGCTGATTTGTGGCCTTGTCGATTGGGTCACATGAGTGAGACAGGGATGAAGGTACTTTGTTCCAAGGGTCTACTACCGGGTTTGAAGACAGTCAACGTGGGGATCTGCGAAGATTGTATGTTTGGCAAACAAGGGAGGAATAATTTCTCGAGGACAGGTAGGGGATTGAGGGAAGCAAAGTTGGAATTGGTTCACGCGGACTTGTGGGGGCCATCTCCGGTTACATCTCTGGGTGGTGCGTCATATTACATGACTTTTATTGATGATTCTACAAGGAAGGTTTGGGTCTATTTCTTGAAGGGGAAAGATGAGGCCTTCGAGGTGTTCAAGAAGTGGAGGGCCTTGGTGGAGAATCAGACGGGACTTAAGCTTAAGTGCTTGAGATCGAACAATGGTGGGGAGTATGAGCTTGGTGAGTTTAGGGAATCTTGTCTTTGCGAATGGGATTCGTATGGAGAAGACTCCAAAGCGGACACCACAACTCAGCGGGGTAGCGAAAGGATGAACAGAACATTGAACGAGCGGGCTAGAAGTATGAGATTGAAGTGCGGACTTAGAAGACGTTACAGGCATATGCGGTTGACACGGCGGCTTTCTTGATCAATCGGGGACCATCGGTTCCATTGGGGAATGGAATTCCAGAGGAAGCTTGGAGTGGCAAGCGGTAAATCTGTCCTTTCTTCGCGTATTTGGCTGCGTTTCTTATGTTCATGTTGATTCTGAGAGAACTAAATTAGATGCTAAATACGTTAAGTGTACATTTATTGGGTATGGCGGGGATGACTTCGGGTATAAATTTTGGGATGATCAAAACCATAAGGTTATTCGTAGTCGAGATGTGGTATTGAATGAACGGGTTTTGTACAAGGATAGAAAGGGGGCATCGATGATACTAGTTCGGAGCAGGAGGTTGTAGAGGTGGATATTTCGGACTCGGGTGGGAGCGGGGACGGTTCATGTTGACCATGGTCGGGAGGTCACCGAAGATGAACCACGTACTCGAACCGGAAATTCCATTGCGTAGATCCGGCGGGTTGCGTGGATCGCCCGACAGTATACTCCATCCAATTATTATTTCTTTGTTGACAGATAATGGGGAACCAGGAATGTTATGCGGAGGTCATTCGTAGTGCACTTTGCAACAAGTGGAAAGCTGCGATGGATGATGAGATGGACTCATTGAAGGCCAACAAAACTTGGGAGTTGACTAAACTACCTAAGGGGAAGAAGGCACTGCATAATAAGTGGGTTTACGGGATCAAGGAGGAAGCGGACGGTAGCAAGCGTTACAAGGCAAGGCTGGTTGTTAAAGGGTTTGCGAAGTATGGTATTGACTACACCGAAGTATTCACTCGGTTGTGAAGATGACCACTATCGAGAATGGTTACAGGGGATAGTAGTGGCGGATGACTTCTGCTAGAACAGATGGATGTGAAGACGGCCTTTCTTCATGGGGACTTGGAGGAAGAAATTTACATGGTACGACGGAGGGTTTCTTGTCTAAGGGTAGCAAGGAGCTAGTTTGCGAGTTGACTAAGAGCTTGTATGGCCTTAAACAAGCTCCTAGGCGTGGTACAGGAAATTTGACGGATTCATGCACGACATTGATTTTATCGAGATGTGAGGCGGATCATTGTTGCTACTTAAAAAACACGGACAATGGGTATATTATCTTCTTTGTTATATGTGGACGACATGTTGATAGCGGGCTCTAGCGGTAGAGAGGTAAACGGGTTGAAGACTCGGTTGTCGAACGGTTCGAAATGAAGGATTTGGGAGAGGCAAGGAAAATCTTGGGCATGCGGATTGACCAGGAATAGGGAGTCGGGCAAGTTGGTTCTTTCACAAGCGAATATGTTGAGAAAGTCTTGGCAAGGTTTTGTATGGAAGAGGCGAAGCCAGCAGGGGACGCCATTGGGTTTGCATTTCAAGCTATCCGAGAGGGACTCGCCTAGGAACAAGGAAGAGCGTGACAAGATGGAGAGAACTCCATATGCTTGGTGTGGGGAGTCTCATGTATGCGATGGTGTGTACAAGGCCGGACATTGCACATGCGGTGGGAGTAGTCGGCCGGTTCATGGGCAATCCAGAAAGCAACATTGGGAAGCGATTAAGTGGATCCTACGTTACTTGAAGAATGCTTGGTAAGGCTACGTGTTTTTAAAGCAAGGAAGTGGTGTTAGCGGGTTATATTGATGCGGACTTGGCATCAAGTGATCTTGATAAGAGGAGAAGTACTACGGGTTATGTGTTTACATTAGGTGGTACAGCAATCTCCTGGGCTTCTAAGTTACAAAAGACCGTGGCTCGATCGGCTATGAAGCGAGAATATGTGGCGTGTGAAGCAAGTAAAGAGATGGTTTGGGTGCAGAACTTCTTGGGTGAACTTGGGAAGACGCGAAGTGGTAATATTCTCTACGGTGACGGTCGAGTGCAATTCACTTGGCAAAGAATCCGGCGTTTCATTCGAGGACAAAGCACATTGAGCGAGGTTTCACTACATCAGGCATCTCTTGGAGGAGAAGACTTTGTGGCTTGAGAAGATATTGGGATCGGAAAATCCGGCTGACATGTTGACAAAGGTTGTGAACCTTAAGAAATTGAAGTTGTGCAAAGCTTCAATTGGGCTTGAAGAGTGAGAGAGGAGGATGGCACTACCATGATCGAGGTGAGCACTAGGAGGACACCAAGGATGAGTTGAAGACGGATACGGGGCTTATATATGTGGTTGATCTCTAGGTGGGAGATTGTTGGGATAGAGGACCAACCGGACTAGACATCGGAGCAAAAGGGTTTTGCGGTTTTGGGTTTGTGCGGTGACCGCATGTGCGGGCGACCGCATGTGTGGGTTAGCGGGGCCGGGCCTTGGGCACGACCGCATGTGTGGGTTAGGCTGGGCCGGGCTTTGGGCCTTGCGGCTGACCGCATATGTGGGTTGGCTGGGCCGAGTAGACGTAATTTAGGTAACCCTTGTCCATCTAGGGTTAGGTTTGACTCCCTTATATATATAAGTTGTATTCCGCCCCCCAACTATGTTGTAACACAAATTCTAATTACATAGTGCAAGATCCTGGCTTGGTAGTGCCCCCAGACGTAGCCAAATCAATTTGGTGAACTGGGTTAACAATTTCTTGTGTCCTTTTCTGTTTTTCTTTGATTTCTTGTGCTTGGTTTGTGTGCGATTATTATTCTTGTAGGTTTGCTTGGGTGTGGAGGGCCATATTCACAACATTTTCTTCGCAGCTCACTTGGCTATCAAGCATTCTCATGTAGCAAGATGATCACTGTTTTTTTTTTTTTTTAAAGCTGAGTCATTGATTATATGTTTCATCTTCAGCAGTTTCACTTTCTGGAAATGGAAGTCAGTGTGCAGTTTGTCCAAATGTATGCCCAATGTTTCATCCTGTGGGTAAATATGTTGCTGGTTATTACGGAGGAACATTCGCTGATTCCATGGTATGGCATGCTTCTTTTAATAAATTAGTTTCTTACATATGTGAACTTATCACTAATCTGGAATAACATGTTTCTTTTGATACAATGTTATGATTGAAGTATAATGGAAAATTCCGGGCGGTAAAATCTGAAATACTGCTGAAGGATAATGAGGCTAGTCGTGCTACCCGGTTAGTTCACCATCTCTCCCTAAAAAATTGACATGATGCAATAACATTTTTGGGCTTTATTATTTTGTTATTACTTGGTCTCCACCTATCACAATCCAATTAATATTACTTTTAAAACACAGTATTTGACACAAGCACCTGTTATATCTCTATATTTCTGGTTGCCTTTTGTGGTTTTATTAATTTGAGAGACTGGTTTGTTCGTATTTGGTGGGTTGGCTTAAATAGATGTTGTCTTGACAGGCATGCCTTACATGAATATATGCAACCTCTGGAGGAGAGGTGAGGGGCACTGTGCAACACATTTACAGGGTCGTGCTCATGGCAAGCAAGTGAGATATGCTGAATTGGTTACTCCTGCCAAAATATGTTTTATTTTGGGTGAATGACCAGAATATGCAACACACTTTCACGATTTTTTCAATCAATGCAATGTACTATCTAGTGACATCTTAATGCAATGTACTTTATCAATTCGTTACAAATAATGCAATTTACGTACTATTTTCATGCAATGTACTTTCTAATTTTGACTCAAATAATGCAAACAAATTGCATTATCTGTAAAAAGATTAGAAAGTACATTGCATTATGTTGTCACTAGGTAGTACAATACCTTTATTGAAATCGAAGGTATAGTACATTGCATAAGTTTGTAATTATTCCGTTTTTTATTTTTATATATTTCTGTTGCCGTTTTGAGTACTACCGTTGATTAGATTGGTTTTGATTGATTGCAGGTGTGTTTGACACATATAGATAGCTGGAGGATATATGCTTGTTCATGGCCTGAGAAGCATCCTGTCCTAGTGTCGTGGTTACCTTTGCTGGTGCATTTTCTTCGGATCCATTTATTTTATTATTCTCCGTTGAATGGCATAGTTAGTACAATATCGATCATGTGAAGACCTGCATTGTGTTGGGTCCTTTGACACAACCTACTTGTTCAACTAAAACCTTTAATTAGATAATTAACTTATCATTTTGGTACCACAAACCTTGAGATTCAATCTATCTGGCAATGTAAATGTTGGTTGAAATGCTGCTATTGTTCCCGAATTTATTTTATATCGTATTTTTGTCTCGTCATATTTTATGCCGTATTATTTGTTGTTTTTTTGTCATCGTATTTTTATGTCGTATTTATGTATCATAATGTTTATTTCGTATTTTTCATGACCATATTTTCATGTTATTTTGTATGCCATATTTTTTGAGTTGTATATTTGACAATTTTTTATGTATTTTAAATTGACCTCGCTTCTCGGTGCATTCCTTTCCAATATGGAGAGAACTTACTATAGGAAGCGCACACATTTTAAAAAAATTTGTTGCTCTACATGGATTTCACTCGCAAGATAAAAACCAAAAGATAATGAGGTCGATTTTCCAGGTGAGGATGGAGTGCGACTGTTCTGCTTAGATTTTACGGATGGGAAGTTATGCTTATTGCATTAACATTTTTTTCTAGAATTTAAAACCTTTTGTCATGTATGCCAAGAGGTGAACTATTTGGCTATGTTTGCCGTATTAGATAGAGAAGGCGTCTATTTGGAAGCTTGGATTTTGAACATGGTGGTGTTGAAAGTCCCGCTAAGGTTAAGAAGAAGTGATGTGGTAGATTTCGGTATATGTAATTTCCTAATTTTCTAGACATTTTATTCTTATTTTAATGTAATCTAAACTAGTTTTGATGTAATTTCGAGTAGAAGTTGGATTGGAGAGTTAGTAGGAAAATTATTGTATTTTGAGACTATTTTTAGTGATTTTATGATTTTCCTACGAAAGTTTACTAATGCTGAGGATAAAGCGAAAAATATGTGAAGTTTAGAGATCAAACTGCAAAACAGCAAAGTTCAGTAACCAGAATGAGTTTTTGAAAAGTTGGAAGACCAAGTGGAAGAAGAAATTGGGAAACCAAAAAGTTCACGTGAACTTGGAAATTAAGCGTGTGTTGATTGACGAGGCACGTTGACGGAGGACCACGTGAGTTTACCGCGTGGGAAAGAGTTTTAATGTGATTTTAATGTAGTTTTCCTTTTTCTTTTATTACTCCCTCCGTCCCAGACCAAGGGTATATGGGGGGGATTTCACGCTTCTTAAGAAATTTTTAAAAAAATGAATAAAAGTTAAATGTGAGATAGGAAATAGTAATTAAATGTGTGGTAGGAAATATGAGATAATGTAAAAGTTAAATGTGTGGTAGGGAATAGGAGAGAGAATGTAAAAGTTAAAAATATTTAATAGGAGAGAGAATGAGTGGGAGGAATAGTAGTTAAATGTGTGGTAGGAAATAGGAGAGAGAATGTATAAGGATATAATGAATGGTTTTTTTGTAAATATATGAAGATGATAAGGGTATTAATATATTCAAAAACTTGCCTTTTTTGGAAATGAACTCTTGGTCTGGGACGTCCCAAAATGGAAAGATGAACCCTTGGTCTGGGACAGAGAGAGTATTTTTTATTTAGGATTTTAGAAAGAAGGAGTATAAATACTTGTTTTAACATATATTTGAGGGTTCGATTTTTAGTTTATTTTTTCCGGAGAGTTGTGCTTTTTCGTGGAAAACTAAACTCCATTACTTTAAATTTGAGATTTTGATCCGAATTTTTATTTCTATTGAGGTATTTTTTTTTTCCTAATTAATTTTTGTTCATAATCTTGCTTGTATTGATTTAGATTGATTTCTAGGGTTTGTGGATTTGGCCAATTCACTTGTCCTTTTTATTGATCTTTGCTAGATTACTCGTTCTGTGTCAGAATTAGAATTTTCATTGTAGCATCTTCACGAATTGTGTATGTGCCATAGCAATTCGAGAAGTAGGCAAGATTAGACGATTATCTAATTAACCTTAGAAAGCGTTCTCGATTATAGTTTCTTAAAACATCATCAATTAATCTTTAGACCTTTTCTGTGCCAGTTTAGGTTTAATTTTAATTAGGGTTTGTAGTGAGTGTGCCACTGCTATAAACTAAACTGAAAGAAGAGACATATTGAAATACATCTCGTAATCAAGTGAATAAAATTTACGGTGAAAAGAATTATCAGTGATATTAGAATTAAAATCCGGTGACAGTATCAAGTCTGAAGTTTCTTTAAATTATTGTTTCAAACACTTAGTTTATTTTTTCCGTCTTAGAAATTAATTAAAAATCTCAATTAAACCCCCAATCTGGTCAAGTGACTGTTCGCAAATAATCACTGTTCTTCGTGGATCGGCCCTGACTTACCCTAATTACATTATTAGTGGCCGAGTTTAGGTCTAATTTAGTAGGCGTGCGACTAAGCCTACCAAATTTTGGCGCCGTTGCCGGGGAACGGTGTAATTGTTTGCACTCTTATTCTTTTTCTTAATCTATTTCTTTCTCTTGTTTCCTTTTTGTTAAGCTTTATTTTTGTCAATTTTTTTTTTTTAACCTTATTTGTCTATGGAGTGTCATGGACAACGAATGGAGTTTAATAGTTTTGAAGATATGAAATCTGTGTTGGAGAATGCTTTAGGATATGCAGAGTTAGAATTTGATCTTTCTGATGAGTTGAAGGAGGCGGTGATGAGTCTTGCTGAGGTGCTTGATGTTGGTAAGACTAAGGAACCGAGTGAATTTAGGGGAGAGGTACCCAATAAAAAGAAAAAGGCCAAGAAAAAGGCCACCAAAATTTTTTGGGATGTTCCTAAGAAAAAAAAAAAGAAGATAAAGGCCAAGACAAATGCCACAATTTTTTTTTGGGATCCACCAAAATTGTGGGTATTTGTACTCGTGAATGTGCGAGGTGGGCCAAGGAAAGAAAAGTTAAGACAAAAACAAGGTGACCACCTTGAATTCCCATTGAAGTGGGAATCAGGTCGGACTAACGATCTTAACCAGATGCGCTTATTGGGAGGCAACCCAAGTAGGCATGTTTTATTTGTTTTATTTATTTATTTTTATTTTTTGTTTTATATGTTTTATTTTATGGCTCAAATCGGTGCTACTAAGGTATTTTATTGTTGGTGTTTTGTGTAGAAAAATTGCGAGATATGGGAGTGGAGCACTAAAAAAAAAAAACTGCTGAAAAAAAAAGAAGCTACTAAAAAAAAAAAAAGAAAAAAAAAAGGCTTTGAAAAAAAATGGAAGGATGAATTTATTATTGTAAATATTGTAAAAAAAAAAAAAAAATGAGGAGGCAACCTCATATTTCATGAGGCGCAAGCCTCAAGGGCGATGACCTCAAATTCAAGAACGGCGTAGTGAGGTGCTGGCCCCAACCTTGGCTATGCGGCCGCCCCAGCTAAGCTACTGGAATATGGAACTTTGCTTTTGGTCCTTTGGCTCTGATCCGAGGTAATAATATTTACTGTTGACAATGCAATTGTTTAGTGAGGGGGTGGGGTACCTGCTTATTGTTTATAGTTGTTTTCTTCTTTGCTTTGAAAAAAAAAACATTTGAAAAAAAATTAAAAAAAAAATGAAAAATGAAAAAAAAAAAAATATATATATATATAAAAAAATGAGAGACTAAGTGAAAACCCGAAAGGGCACTTAGGCAAAATGTGAGAAAGTGAAATTTGTGACATTCTTTACATCACCGGAGTTGGAGATATAAGGAAGGTTTGGAGTGTTGGGTAGGACTACTATGGAGTAGGAGGTTTGGATAGTGGTGCCTAGGATTTAGAAACCCTCGTTCATTTTTGAAGCTATAAGGGGTGTTGGTGCTTTTCACGAGGTAAATCTTTGTTTAAGGATCGCAACCTTAGCAATGATTTTATTTTTTATGAGGGTGTATGTTGTGTGAGCCAAGCGTGGGGGAAACATGTGACATATTTAGTTTTCCTTGGCTTTTATGTGTGTGGACCTTAGTTTGGATATCGTTTATTATGGGAGTTGGTATCAAACGAAGGTCATTATTTTCATTGTTGATATTTTGGTGATATAAGGAGACGGAGTCTCTAATTGCTCCGATGACTGTTATCGTTCATTGATTTTGATTGGTGGATTAGAGGAGATTATGGATCATTTTCCTCCTATGCTATCTGTTTAGACCGGCGATTCAAAGTGGGGTTAGGATATTACTTAGGGACGAGTAATGGTCTAAGGGTGAGGAAATTTGGTGTGGTGGATTTCAGTATATGTAATTTCCTAATTTTTTAGACATTTTATCCTTATTTTGACGTAATCTAGAATAGTTTTGATGTAATTTCGAGTAGAAGTTGGTTTGGAGAGTTAGTAGGAAAATATTTGTATTTTGAGACTATTTTTAGTGATTTTATGATTTTCCTGCGAAAGTTTACTAATGCGAATGATAAAGCGGAAAATATGTGAAGTTTAGGGATAAAACTGCAAAGCAGCAAAGTTCAGTGACCAGAATGAGTTTTTGGAAAGTTGGAGGACCAAAGTGGAAGAAGAAATTGGGAAACCAAAAAGTCAGCACGTGAACTTGGAAATTAAGGCATGTGTTGACTGACGAGGCGCGTTGACCGAGGACCACGTGAGTTTACCGGCGTGGGAAAGATTTTAATGTGATTTTAATTTAGTTTTCCTTTTTCTTTTATTATTTTTTATTTAGGTTTTTAGAAAGATACTTCTTTTAACATATGTTTGAGGGTGCGACTTTTAGTTTATTTTTCCTGGAGAGTTGAGCCTTTTCATGGAAAACTAAACTCCATTACTTTGGATTTGAGATCTTGATTCAGATTTTTATTTCTATTGAGGTATTTCTTTTTCCTAATTAATTCTTGTTAATAATCTTGTTTGTATTGATTTCGATTGATTTCACACACTTTGTGGATTTGGCCAATTCACTTGTCCTCTTTATTGATCTTTGCTAGATTACTCATTCTGTGTCAGAATTAGGGTTTTCATTGTAGCATCTTCACGAATTGTGTATGTGCCATAGCAATTCCGAAAGTTGGCAAGATTAGACGATTATCTAATTAACCTTAGAAAGCGTTCTTGATTTTAGTCTCTTAAAACATCATCAATTAATCTTTAGATCTTTTCTGTGCCGGTTTAGGTTTAATTTTAATTAGGGTTTATAGTGAGTGTGTCACTGCTATAAACTAAACTGAAAGAAGAGACATAGATTGAAATACATCTCGTAATCAAGTGAATAAAATTTACGGTGAAAAGAATTATCAGTGGTATTAGAATTAAAATCCGGAGACAGTATCAAGTCTGAAGTTTCTTTAAATTATTGTTTCAAGCACTTAGTTTAGTTTTCCCGTCTTAGGAATTAATTAAACCCCCAATTTGGTCAAGTGACTGTTTGCAAATAATGACTGTTCTTCGTGGATCGATCCTGACTTACCCTAATTACATTATTAGTGACCGAGTTTAGGTCTAATTTAGTAGTCGTGCGACTAAGCCTACCAAGAAGCAAAGCTAGAAAACTGAAATGTGGAGCTTATTGTTGGAAAGAAGGAATAACATAGAAGAAGATATATCCGTAATAGGACCTAATGTGCTAACCTGAACTAGGTCTTGAAAGGATCATGTTTATCGTATAGCTTTGACATTTTTACTTTTTAGCCTTATTCGGTCGGTATGGATTTATGAATTTGCTCGAGTACCTGGTTATTTTGTACGAGTATGCTAAGTGAGGCCTAACTCCTGGTCCCAACTGCAAGTCATTCAATGTCATGGAAACAAGCGACACTGCCTATCTATAAGTTTATAAAGTCAAGTTTTTATGTACCGGTGAAGTTTAATGTTTCAGGTTACGGAATTTCTTCGTGTCAAATGATCTAAGTGAGGCCTAACTCCTGGTCCCAACTGCAAGTCATTCAATGTCATGGAAACAAGCTGACACTGCCTATCTACAAGTTTATCAAGTCAAGTTTTTATTTACCGGTGGAGTTTAATGTTTCAGGTTACGGAATTTCTTCGTGTCAAATGATCTATAAGAACTTTGTGACAAATATGATTGAGAAAAGGGAAATTAAGTTGAAAGTAAAGCTTCCCCTCGGCAGTTGCTAATAATTTTGTGACGTAAACTGTGGTTTATGTAACATTGCTGCTGTAAAATGTGTTTATGCTTCCGGGGTAAGAACTTTGTTATCAAGTACGAAGGTTCTTTTAAGACCTGTAATTCTGATTGCATTGTTTTAGAGCAGTTTGCGCAGGCCAAAACAGAGTAACTTTTATTGTCATTACGTATAATCACTTTGTTGGTTCTGAACAGTGATATAGTTCTTTACTTCTTCTTGTTTGTTTTTCAATTCAGGTATTGAAGAAGGAAATACTCCCTCCGTCCTACATTAGTGTGGACTTATTTCCCTTTTGATCCGTTCCAGATTAGTATGGACTATCCAAAATGACAAAGAATCTTTACTATTCCACCCATTCATTCTCTCTTCTACTTTACTTTTACACTCACAACGCCGATCAACTTACCATTCCTCCCACTCATTCTCTTCTATTTAATTTTTCATACTCACAAATACCTCATTCCACTATTTATCTCTCTTATTTTTCCTTAATTTATGTGCCCAAATATTTGGTCCACACTGATATGGGATGGAGGGAGTATATATTTTTCAACTACAGTGGTATGGCTTCTAGAAAGGATTTTAAATGTTTTTACTTTTTACCATTTTTTTTTCACTATTCATTTTATTATCATCGTAAAACCAAGTTTTTAGAAAGTGGATAACAAAAATACTTATGCATATTTGCCATTAATATTTATAAAAATTTGTCCTGAAATAAAATTTAGACATTTATTTAGCGACGGACACTATAATATTTTTTAAAAAAGCATAATCTAACTATTCTTGTTTTTTGCTTTTACCCCTTCATTCACTCAGGACGTGCATCAAAACTATTTAGAATAATCAAATGCTGTATTTAATTATAAACCACCTGCTGCAACCTATTTAATCAAATACCAACATGTTAAACAATTAAATACAAACCACCTGTTTAAATAAATACAAACCTTTTCAAACAAACATCAACCTGTTAAAAACTACTTAAGTTTAATTACATGTCAAATAAAATACAAGTTAAAATACAAGTTTAACGATCACGACCGCTACCACCACTTCGCCTACTAGTACCCCGATCACCATCCAAATCAAGATATTGACCGACTGATGAGGCAGAGACATTACCGCTAGTAGGGTGCTGTTGTTGCAAATTAATGGTGGCCAATACTTGTTGCATGCGCTCCTCAAACTGTCTTTGCGCAACTTCTCGCTCTTCCCGAATTAGTCATTGGGCAACTTCTCCCTCTTCCCGAAGACGTTCCTTAAACTTGCTTTTCAAATGGCGATATGAATCTTCTCGCTCTTGACGCTTTAGCTCCACTTGCCTTTGTACCTCTCTATGAACCCGAGCATCGAACGTCTCTTGATCCACATTCTGACTGCTGCTGGAAGAGGAAAAGTATTGCGTAGTATGGCTGAGGTATGACATGTCAAAAAACCCAGCACCATGTGGTCCGAATCTAGGCAAGCGATCTCCCTTTAGTTGCTTGTCTTCGTGGACAATGGCCGTCCAAATTTTTTCACGAAATGCGGGCCGCTCGGTGCTCTCAGGATCCATACTTCCTTCTTCAATAGCCTCGTCACGAGCACGCCTTTCATACTCTTCCTGACCAAAAAAAAAAAAATAACATTATCCAGTATGGTAGAAAATATTTCTTTAACTAAATAATTTATAATTTACTAATAGAAAATACTATTAACACTTACATAAAAGGCCCTGATAATAAGGGTTAATCCATTTTGGCCCTGAGCCATCAGAAGCCTCCGCAATATGCGTGCTAGTTGAATTTTATTTGAATCTTTCTGTATTGATCCATACTTCTATTTGTATGTCGGACTAGGTAAAGTAGGAGATCATCCAAAGTCTTGGTTATAGCAGATGGCTAATCAATGAAGCTGACTAAGGTTTTAGTCGAGTTTGTTTAAGAACGAGACTGACCTAAGTCTTTAGTCGGACCTGCTTAAGGACGAGATCGACTTAGGACACTAGTCGAGCTTGTTAAGGAACGAGGCTGATCCAAGTCTTCAGACGGACCTGTTTAAGAACGAGGTCGACTTAGGACATTAGTCGAGTCTGTTAAGGAACGAGACTGACCTAAGTCTTCAGTCGAACTTGTTTAAGAACGAGGCTGACTTAGGACATTAGTCGAGTCTGTTAAGGAACGAGACTGACCTAAGTCTTAAGTCGGACCTGTTTAAGAACGAGGTCGACTTAGGACATTAGTCGAGTCTGTTAAGGAAAGAGACTGACCTATGTCATCGGTCAGACCTGTTTAAAAACGAGGTCGACTTAGGACATTAGTCGAGTCTGTTAAGGAACGAGACTGACCTAAGTCTTCTGTCGGACCTGTTTAAGAACGAGGTCGACTTAGGACACTAGTCGAGTCTGTTAAGGAATGAGACTGACCTAAGTCTTCAGTCGAACCTGTTTAAGAATGAGGTCTACTTAGGACACTAGTCGAGTCTGTTAAGGAACGAGACTGACCTAAGTCTTCAGTCGGATCTGTTTAAGAACAAGGTCGACTTAGGACACTAGTCGAGTCTGTTAAGGAACGAGACTGACCTAAGTCTTCAGTCGAATTTGTTTAAGAACGAGGTCGACTTAGGACATTAGTCGAGTCTGTTAAGGAACGAGACTGACCTAAGTCTTCAATCGGACCTGTTTAAAAATGAGGTCGACTTAGGACACTAGTCGAGTCTGTTAAGGAACGAGACTGACCTAAGTCTTCAGTCGGACCTGTTTAAGAACAAAGTCGACTTAGTGTAAGTACCCCAATCCGGACCGCTCTCGATCCGAGCATATTGGAAATATCGAGGATTCACGCATTCGTGATCCCGAAGACCCGTAACGTCCAAAAGGTCCAAACTGACCAGCCAAACCAAAGGAGGACAAACTGACCAGCCAAACCAAAGGAGGACCTTTCAGGGATAAAAGGGAATTCAAGGACATGGCAGGAAATGACAAAAATTCAAAAAATATGTCAGCTTGCATACATGTCCGTACGGACACATGTGTAAAAGCAAGATGTGTCCGTACGGACATGTTTGTCAACACGCCAAAATCTCCCAAAATCCCCCAAAATTGGTGCAATGCCCTAGGCTTTAGTTATGTTTAACTTAAAATCGTTATGTATCATCTTTATCATTTATTATAGAGAAAGATTATTTGATTCATTATATGTTTACATGTTTATTATATTGAACTGCGTCCCTAGTTGTTGTGAACAACTAAGTATAAGCTGGTAGTGGATAATCATGGAGATGATTATGTGCATAGAGATGCACATTACACTTATGGGTACTTGCTAGAGAACGAGTACTGGACTTGACCTACTTATGAGATTTATGACATGGTCTGTTGTCATGATTAAATCTCATGATAGTCGTGTCATTGGAATCCTTTGTACCTGAGATTATTATTGTCTTCCACATGATGAACGTTGTGTTTAATGTAGTCTAACACTATCTTTAGTCGGATGGCAATAAGGGCTATGTTAGCATGATTGGATTCTTGTAGGGAAGAATGATAAGTCAAGATGGGATTTGTCCCTCTTATGAAGAGAGATGTCTACTTGGGCCCCTCGATGAATAATGTTGATGAAATGTATGGCCATACTCAAGTGATTTGATAGAGATCAAATGCATTTGGATTATCAACATATTCGGAATCGAGAAAGCATTGAACGGAATGAGTTGACATAGACCATGACTCATGTTCAATTGGACATCGTGGACAAAGGGATTATGACATTTGATCTATCGAGGAATCAAGCTTTGATGTTATATTAATTGGGTGGATATAATGGTTTGCTAGAAACCACTTATATCTTGTGAGGTCGATGCTTCGACTCACTACCAACATAAATATAATTCCTATTTGGGTCACACACAAAGAGTGAATTTGATTCTGGCTGAAAATTGGAATTGGAGTGGTGACTTGTTTAGTCGTGCGACAAAACTTGCCAGGCATGACTCGTGACCACGAGCACGACTCGTGATCACGACTCGTGAAGAAGGTCACGACTCGTGACGAAGGGAACGACTCGTGAAGAAAGGAACGACTCGTGACAAAATCCAGTACGACTGTTTTCTTGGTCACGACTCGTGGTACGATTGATTTTAGGCTAGGGCACGACTCGTGCTCTTGGGCACGACTCGTGCCAGTGCCCTAAAATCGTCCGTATGCCTTTTCCTTGGCGTGAAAGGTTTTTGGTTCAACTAGGATTCCACCCTAATGGTTAGGGATTTATATGTTGATATAAATACATCCTTTTGCAGCCATTAACAAGTCAATCCAACAAGGTATTTTGGGGTTTATGAAACACCAAAATAGAGATCTAGATTATGAATCAAAGATCAAAATTACTCCAAGTAAATTCCATAGTTTTTGCCATTGATTATTGAAATCGTTTCAATAATCGAAAGGATCATCTAGCAATCCAACAAGAAGCGTTCTTGGTTCGTTCACGTGTGGTTCACCATTAGAGGGAGGTTGCTTTACCTCCTAAAGCTTGAAAACTCCATTGTTGATTTCTCACCAAGGTAGAACAAGGAAGTAGAAGATTCAAGCTTCATCAACGTTTCAAAGATTTGAAGGTTGTTCATCGATTCAAATAAGATTTGAATCCAAGATCCGTTTTTGAAAGATCAACATAATCACATTAAGGTATGTAAATTCTATTTCATGATTTTAACTATTTATGTTAGACGGATCATAGGGATAGGGTTTTGTTATTATTTCCAAGTCTTCCGCTGCGTTTGTAACCCCAAAACCCAACACAAAAATCCCCAATATTCCTTGAAATCCAGGAAAACCAAAAAAATATCTACTTACAGACATGTTCCGTACGGACATCTTTTCAATTTTTCTAGGCCTATAAATACAGGCCACCCCAGCTCATTTCAAACACACCAAAACTTCTTCCTATCTTCCTACAGCCTTCTTGCAGCCTTCCCAAACCATTCCGACTCTTTCGGTCCTTCTCGAGGCCTCCCGAGCCATCCCGAGGCGCTCTGAGCCATCCCGAGGCGATCCCAGTCCATCCCGGTTTGTCCCGATCGACCTTTCGACGCCCCACAAACCCTATTCATCCCTAACCAAACTCCAAACACCCAAATGGCTCAAACGTGTCCAAACCCGCGAGTCCAAACGAGTGTGAACGAGTGCTAATTAGGGGAGGTTCTGCCCGAGTGAGTGCATAATTTCTCTCCTCTTTAGATCCTCCGAGTGTGATACTAAGAGTTAATTAGGGGAGATTTTGCCATTAGTGAGGGCAAAACCTCTCTCCTCTTTAAACACCCTCAACCAAACACATTCCTCCTACAAACCCTAGGAAGATAGAACCTAACCAACATAGGTGAGTTCTCCTTCCGCACATTTAAATACTGTCTTAAATTTCAGTCTTTGAATACATTACTATTTTAAATTTACTGCTTACAATGTAGTCATTATTTACTATTTACGCAGATCCAAACCGTCCAAACGATCCCACAAGACCTTCCATTGCACTATGGAGGTCTGACTGTGATAGCGGTTTGTTAATATTCCCACACTGTCTTTCAATTATTTACTTTCAAATGCATTTTATTTAAAAGCGCGCACACACACACAACATTTAAAGAAAATGATACAGAAAGACTCGTGTATACGAGGCGACTCGGGTGAGCACTAAAAAATCTCTTCCCGAGACGTAACCTGACCTCCGAACTCAAAATCTCATCACACAACAAAAAATAAAAACATCATTTTCTCAATGTTTTGGGCATAATCAAAACAGCGTGGCGACTCTACGAAAAGCAGCACGACCGTCCCAACGCGAGATGCCGTCTAGCCACGGATCGGGTAATTTCAGTTGGCGACTCTGTTGGGGAGATTTTGTTTTAAAAAGCTTTTTAACAAAAAAAAAAAAGATTTTTAAAACAATGATGATGGTCAAACTTTCATTTTACCCTTTCTTTAACTGTTGTATGTGTGTATGTGCTTTACTTATTTTTGCTTATTAAAAAAAAATACAAAAAAAAATGCATCATCTGTGTACATCCTTCAAAACACATTCTGCAAAAATTCTGTTTTTCTCAGAAAAAAATTTTAGTGACCGCACACTACGTGCACTCTTATCCTGTACACTGCACACTACAATCCCAAACCTGGGATGGTCTCAGATGCAGTTCGATTGGTGTTCCTATGCCTTTCTTGCGTGCACGGGATCATTCCAAACTTTCCATCCTAGCCAATGTCAACCATGCACTTTTGTGTCACACTCTGTCCAGACTCGATTGGTTTTTGACCCAGTTCGTGTCATAAAGCCTGGATACATATCCCATGTCGACCATTATCTGAGTCAAAGCCTAGAAATCAAGATCTATTGCGAGAGCAAGACGATGAAAGGCCATGCTAAAATCTTGACCCGATCTTGATTTCTAAAGCTACACTTAGACAATGATCCATACCGGATATACGTCCATGCCCATATGACACTATATCATCAAAGCCTTTATTGCGTCATCCATGACAATATGACCTAGCCAAAACCTAAAGTCATAGATCCCTTGCGCAAGCAAGGTAAAGAGAGGTCATGCCGAATTCTTGACTCGATCTAGACTTAGGTACTGGCTCCGTTCACTATTCACATGGCGGACGCATTAAAATGAACATGACAGGCTCGGTCCTTAGGTTCGTTTTTCTTTTGGTCGGTGGAAACCGCTTGCCCTATAGGACCCTCGCACGGGACTGTTCACCCCGGGAGGTCGAAATACAGGTGCAAAATGAGGAGCTTATAGCCGTAGTGATGGTTTCCACTGACCTAGGATCTAGAATAGTTGCGAAAAAGAAGAACAATCTTTTCCAATCCATTTAGTATTCTGAGAAAACATGTTTTAAGTAAATAAAAAAAAAAAAGAGGAAACTGCATGTCGCATGAGCTTTCCCTCTTCATCCAAAAAGCCCTCCCAAGTCTAAACATTACCTTTCACCCCCTCTAGCGAACCGAGAGTGGTTGAGAGTCCCGGGGAGCCGTCTTTTCAGTATCGAAGTCGCAAGGTCCGACAGCCCTTCCGGTTCAGCCGTCAGAACGGTCCGTTATTCCCCCATGGCAGGGTCGACAGATAACAGTGAAGGAAACGGAACTCCGCCCCTGGGAAATTTCCAAACGATGGAAGAAGTATGGCAAGCTTTCAGAGCTCTTGAAAAATGCCAAGGCTAGCAACACGCTTGGATCGAAGGTGCCATGCGTCATTTTGGAACATTGGCAATCCCCCAACCGGCTGAGGCTCCCGTGAAAAAGAAAGACGTGCCCGCTCCCTCAGCTCCCAGCGTCTCTCAATATCCCCTGGGATCTAATCCTTTGCCTCTATGTGAGCCCCACAGCTACAACATGAAGCTACAAGGCCCACCAGGGAAGGACATACCGAGTCAATGCCCTGAGGTTTTGAGCTCACCATAAACTTTCAAGCATATTTGGTGGGATGTTTGCGACTGCCCCGCTTGTCTAGATGCGGATTTCCAAGATGAAATAAATGAGGACCGTCCCCCAAGAAGGAGAAAATCCTCCTCCCAACAAAAGCTGAGAAAGAGGTATGAAGCCGGTGATCCCACAGTTGGAACCCTCGGAGAACCATCTGGAAAGTTTGACTACTATGTCATTTATTCCAACGGATCTCCCCAGCCTAACTCAACTCAAGATCATGGCCATTTCTGCTCCATTATAAGCTGGGACGAGCTTCGCACAGCAACCAACGGTCCAAGCGTTCTGATGCCCCAACCTTTATCTTGGGAGGACATTAAGGCCACCGTCAAACCCCCAACAAAAGCAATAACGGTGAATGAGCAAAGGTGCGATGCATGGTCGTATGCTAACCAGGGCCCTCCATGATAGAATTGGGAGAAACAAGTAAAGGAGGAGCAAAGCCGAAAGTAAATGTGCTGACTCGTTCCGGACAGATCCCGATAAATCCTCCAAGGACAGACAAAAGGCCGGCAATACCTGAGTCTCGACCCGAGAAAGGCCCCTACGCCAAGGAAGCTGAAGTGCTTGACCCGAAGGCTGGAGACCCGATCTTGACCCAGCTCATGCGCACTTAAGCCAACATATCCCTTTGGTCCCTACTCACTTCCTCCTATCCTCACAAGCTCAAGCTGAAAGAAAGACTAGCCCGGACCATGGTTCCAATCAATGTAACTCCGGATGAGGCGGTCCAAATGATCGGCAATGTTCACTACGGTAACATCATTACCTTCACTGAGCTCTATCTGCCAAAATTTGGGGCTAACCATAACGAGCCTCTCTACATTACCGTTCAACTCGACGAGCATCACCTTCCTTGGGTCTTGGTAGATGGAGGATCGGCCATGAATGTCCTCCCTGCCAAAATGATGGATCTGTTAGGGTTCAAGCCAACCGATCTAAAGCCTTCAGCTCAGATGATCAAGGCCTACGATTCAACGCCCCGCTCAGTTTTGGGGGTAGCTACTCTGAATCTATGGTTCAGAAAGCAGATGATACCAACAAACTTCCAGGTTATCGATATCCCGATCACCATTACCGCCATCCTGGGCCGACCTTGGTTGCACCAAATAAATGGGGTGGCAGCCACTCTACACCAATGCGTGAAATTCGTTCAAGGAAGCGATCTCACCACCATTTACGGGGACAGTGTGACCACAAAAGGAACAAACACAAATGGCATCCAGGTCCTGGAAATCAAGCATGACAACGAGGGCATGATTTTGACGGGATTCACGGTTAAAAGCCCAAAAGCACAAGTATGCTGCATAGACCTCCCTCTGTTTTGGGACTGGATTCCTCCTCCCATGAAGATGATGAAGCTCATGAATTACATTCCGGGGATCGATTTGGGCAAGCACCATCAAGGCACCCATAAGATCATCAAAGTCAAAAACACAAACCACCTGTCATGGCCTAGGGTACGTCCCTACTCCCAAAGATGTTGCGGAAGACAGAAAGACTGCACACGGAAAGTGCCCAGTTGTTGACAAAAGAGGCCCGTACACAACCTCCAATCTCCGTCCCTATAGCTTCGACATGGCCCGGTACTTTACAAAGAAAACTCGTGACTCGAACGAAGATATAGAGAAGAGGACCGAGATCATCAACGCAAAGCAAGTTTGGTCGGCAACGATGGACAAATGGGGGAAGCTCCAACAAAACCTTGAGAAGTTCAGCGGCCTCGAGCCAAACCCTGTCAGGAGAGCATTCCTTGACGCACCAACCCTATCGGGACCCACCACCACCACTATTCACAATGAATTTTGGTTCGGGGAAATCCCTAATTTGTTAGAAGAGTTTGAAAAACTTTCTATCATCACCCCTGCCACAAACAAGAGAGATGAGTCGGTGTTTGAGCTAAGAATGCCCAAAGCAAGAAAAGAAGACTCCGCAGAAGATGCCTGGAACGAGCCTTTGCTACAGCAACATTTCAACGAAGAAACAGAAATACCAGACTTAATCGATTTTGTTTCTGATATCTCTGTGGTAGCCATGATTGGGGACAACAACGCGAAGCCTTTCGACCCTCGCACCCTTTCAAGCCCATCAACAATGCCATTAAAGAACTGGGCCACCTTCTCCGGACCTGCAGCCAGCAAGGGGGAAATGATTGAAAAGCTTGGTCTAACCCCTCGTCTCCTAGAGTCTAGCTTCGAGTCTGTTGTATTTGAATTGTCTCTCGAGTCATTTGACGGCCTTACGCCAGAAGATTATGAGTTCGTAGCCAACAATGTATTCCCCTACTCTTTAAATGAAAGATTCGACCTTTCTGAGTATCCCCTCATTGCATCTTTAACAAATGATAAATTAACTAACAAATAAAAAATAGTTAATAACGATTCACTTGACGAAGACGCAGACACATTAAACGAACAATATATTAAAGAAACTTTAAGCATGTTGTCAAACGAGAGGAAAATGGGGCCCAAGCTGCTGAGGAGGTTTTAACCAAAGTGAATTTGGGGACTGCTGAAGAGCCTAAAGAGACACAAATCGGAGGTTTCTTCACCGGTACCAAGAAGAAGCATTGACTGCATTGTTCAAAGAATTTTTGGACGTGTTCGCTTTGTCCTACCAAGACATGCCCGGCCTAGATCCAACCATAGTGGAACATCGGATTCCCTGAATCCCGAGGCTAAGCCCGTCAAGCAGAAACTATGCCGGATCAAGTCAGAATGGTCCTTTATAAGTCAAGGAAGAGATAGAGAAGATGCTCCGCGTCGGCTTCATAAGGGTGATCGAATACTCGACTTGGCTCTCCAATATAGTCACGGTCACCAAGGCCAATGGGAAAGTGCATTGCTGCATGGATTTCTGAGATCTCAACAAAGCAAATCCCAAGGACGACTTTCCACTGCCGAACATAGACATGTTGGTCAACACTACGACCAATTTCGAGGTTAAGTCCTTCGTGGACGGTTTCGTCGGCTACAATCAAATCAAGATGGCCGAAGAAGACCAAGAGAAAACTGTCTTCACTACCCCCCGGGGAACCTTCTGCTACACTGTAATGCCGTTCGGATTAAAGAACGCTGGGGCTACCTACCAATGGGCAGCGACAACACTTTTCCACGACATGATCCATAAAGAGATCGAGGTGTACGTCGATGACATGATCATCCACTCAAAGGGATCAGACGGACAACTCCTCATCGACCTGAGAAAGTTCTTCGATCAACTTCGAAAGCATTCAATGAGGTTGAACCCTGCCAAATGCACATTTGGAGTAACCCGAGGAAAAGTCTTGGGATACATGGTCACAGAACGAGGCATCGAAGTTGATCCCCAAAAGATCAAGGCCATAATCGAGATGAGACCACCGCAAACTAGGGATGGCCAAAACCGGTTTCGGGCCCGGTTCCGGTTCAAAATCGCCATTTCCGGTTCGATAAAAGGGTGAACCTTAACCGGCCCTTGCTTACCCCGGATCCAGTTCCGGTTACCACAAATTCGGTTCCGGTTCCGGAAGAGCTTTACATGAAACCTCCTCCGGGCTTTCAATCCAATCAGCCTTATATGGTTTGTCGCCTTCGAAAATCTCTTTATGGCCTGAAACAGGCTCCGCGTTGTTGGTTCGCTAAGCTGGTGGCTTCCTTGAAGCACTATGGGTTCTTGCAGTCTTATTCTGATTATTCCTTGTTCACATTCACAAAAGGTACGATTCATATGAATATTCTTGTGTATGTTGACGATCTTATTATAGATGGGGATTAAGAATGCCCAACTTGCTAACTAGCAAATCAAACTGTTGTTTTTCGGTTAGCTTCAAGAGCTGTTTGCATATCACTGGCCCAATCATCGTAATTTTCATCATTGAAACGAGTAGGAGTAATAAAATCTCCTGGCCTATCCTGAGGACCAAGGTAAAAATGAGAATTATATTCGATTTTATGGGGATTATTGACGATAGCATCGTTCCCCGCCATGGATTTAGGCTTGTGTATGATGTCGCTCTGATACCATGTAGGAAAACAATTTAAGATTTTCCCAAAATTTGAAATTCTTATTGATTAATCAAGAATATATAGTTACAATGAAAAACTGAGAAAAAGAGTTATGTTCTAATTAGGAGAAATAAACCTAGGCTAAACAGGAAAAGGAAACAAACGAAATTAAGGAAACAAATCACGCCAGATTACGGTCCTGGGCGGTCGCCCAATTGTACAGAAGTTTTGGCGTTGTTTGTGTAGGTGTTAGTGCCCTAGGCCTATAGAGATAGACCTTTATGTAATGTCATTGTTCATTTATATATGAGATTGCTTCTTTGATTATTATATGTGTTTGCATGTTTAGTTATAATAATCGTATCCCTAGTACTTATGAAGCACTAGTATGAAGTCTAATGGATAATCATGTGATGATTATATGCATGGAGATGCACATTAGATTCATGGGTACTTGTTAGAGAACAAGGTACTGGACTTGACCCATTATGAGATTTATGTCATGGTCATATGTCATAATTAAATCTCATATAGTCATATCATTGATATCCTTTGACCTGAGATTATCATCGTCTTCCGCTCGATGAATATCATGTTTGATATAGTTTAACGTTGGCTTTAACTTAGGATGACAATAAGGGCTATCATTGGCATGGTATGATTCTTGTTGGGAAGAATGATAAGTCAAGATGGAAATTGTCCCTCGTAAAGAGAGATGTTTGCTAGGCCACTCGTAAGTAAGATTGATGTAGTGCATGACCATGCCCGAATGAATTAATGTGATTAATGTCATTCGATTAATCAATTTACTTGGTAACGAGAAAGCATTGAACAATATGAGTTGACGTGGACCATGACTCATGTTCAATATAACATCGTGTGACAATGGGATTGTGATATGTTCTATATAGGAAATCGAACTTGACATTATATTATTTGGGTAGGCATGATGGCTTGCTAGAGTCCGCTCATGTCTTATGAGGATCGATGTGATCGAACTCATTGCCAACATAATATAGTCCTATGGGGTCACACGCATCGAACGAATTGTCAAAAATGAAGAATATGGAGTTTTTGTTCTCAGGGGACGACTCGTCCCCAGGCCAGAACTAACTATTCCCCTTAAAGGGGACGCCAGATTCAGAAGCTGGGAGCCCCGAGGACGACTCGTCCCACAGGGGATGACTTTCGTCCACAGGGCCTGGGCGACGCGGAATTGACTTAAAACTAGGGTTTTCACGAGGGGAAAAGTTTTATAACGTATAAATACTTACCCCTGGTTGCCCTAGCCGTCATTAGAACGTTTTGGCTTGAGAGAAACACAAAAAGTGAGAGATTTCAATTGAGAATTGAGAATCCAACACTACCAAATCCATTGTTCTTCATTGATTGAAAGGTGTTTCAATCAATAGGATCTAGCAATCCTCCTAGAAGAGCTCTAGGGTTCGTTCATCGCGTGGATACACATAGAGGATCTTCGCTCGTCAAGATCTTTGGTTCGTGATTCCCGTTCGTTCATCAAGGATTAACAAGGTCGTTCAATGTGGATTTGGGTCAAGTTTATCAAAGGCAAAAGCATTCAAGGTTGGTATTTCTATTTCATCTTTCTTAATTATTCATCTAGAACGGATTCTAGGGCTTGGGGTTTTTCGAGTTATTGCTTATTCCGCTGCGCATGGACCCTCGAAACCCTACAGTGGTATCAGAGCCCCGTTCATGATGCTTAGTTAGATAATCATGATAATTGTGTAATATGATTATATGAATTTTCATGATGTGCATGATCTAGAATATGAAATTGTATGAGTTTTACTTGTGAAGTAATTGTATATATAGATATACCATGATTATGAAATTGTAATATATGATTAGTATGATTAATCTAGATTATGGGATGTCAATTTCATAAATATGATTAATGTGATTAATCTAGGCTGTTTGTGAAGTATTACTTGGTATATTGGTGGACATCAAAACCTTCCCCACGGGCACTTCGATGGAAGTGTGGGATAAACTTGGAGCACGTGGCCGCGTACTAGTAATTGCGATCAAATGTGATATGTGTGGCATCATTCCATGTTCATAATTATGCTCATATAGGTTGCATGAATCAACCTTGGGATGTAATTGATAAGCATGAAAAATTGAACCTTCTTTGTAATTTGAGTTTGTTTATGCCACCCATGTTTAAACACTGTGAGTACACGGATAGTTTCATGTAGGCTACGCCACGGCGAGTACATTGATTCTATCTTTGTATGATCAAGATGAGCAAACAGATGATTGCTATACGTTTAACATGGTTGAACTCAATTAGGCTATCAAAACAGTTTTGGGCCTAAGGCATAAGATGAGATTGAAACATGTGACATATGATGTCTATAATCTCATAATGATCTAAGAGTCATATATAGATATGATTGATAAATGTTATCTACCTTTTTAGTTTAATTTTGAGCCGGTCGTGCCATAGCCAGACTTGAAATTAAATTAAAGTTGGAGTCTTAGCCTATTAAATTATATTATACATGTTTGTATAAGAAGGTTATATAATTTAGTGGGAGTATTTGTGAAATACGTTAATTAATCTCTTAAATGAATTGGTACTTATATGTGTTCATATCTTGTTGCATATCTTTGTAGATCAATGGGTAAACAATAATCAAAACATGTCATTGCGATCGGTCCTTGAGAAGGACAAGTTAGAGGAGAATGGCAATAACTATGTGGATTGGATCCGCGAGTTTGGGAATTGTTCTCAAACGGGAAAGGAAGTTGTACATTCTCGATGGACCCGTTCCACCCGAGCCATTGCTAATGCAACTAAAGCGGAAAGGGACCAACATAAGAAGCATATGGATGATTCTATTGATGTTGGTTGCACGATGCTTGCTACCATGTGTAAGGCTCTTGAAGGACCTTGTACACATGGAAGCCTATGATTTGGGAAATCATTTGAAGGAAATGTTCGATTGCAAGCACGTACGGAAAGGTTTGACACTATGAAGGCTCTTCATTCATGCAAGATGATTGAAGGACAACTTTGTTGGGCCTCATGTGTTGAAGATGAAGGGTCACCTCGAACACCTTGAGAGGCTTGGGTATCCTATCCGGATTAGAGGCGCTACGGATATGATATTGCATTCACTCCACGAGAGTTATAATCGGTTTGTTACGAATTATAACATGAATGGGATGAATAAATCTCTGTACGAATTGCATGGGATGCTAAAGAATGCGGAGAACAATATTACCAAGAAAACCAATCAAGTGTTGATGGTGAATAAAGGAAAGGGGTTCAAAAACAATGGTAAAGCAAAAGTTGCTAAGCCGGAGGCAAAGGTTGCCGTTCTTTGAGAAGCCTAAACCCAAATCCCAAAAGGATGCGGTGTGCTACCATTGCAAGGAAGCTGGGCATTGGAGGCGTAACTACAAGCTTTATCGGGAAGGAGGCGAAGAAGAAGGGCAATGAGATTGCCATGACTTCAGTATCTATGTGATAGATATTTTACTTTCTACCTCTAGTTCTTGGGTATTAGATACCGGATGTGGATCTCACATTTGCCTAAATGTGCGGGGACTAAAGAATAGAAGGTTGCTCAAAGAGGGTGAAGTAGATCTACGGGTTGGAAATGGAGCAAGAGTTCTTTGCATTGGCCGTAGGGACTTACGAAGTCACTTTACCAAGCGGATTAATTTTAGTTTTAAATAAGCATTATTATGTTCGGATTTGAGCGAAACATTATTTCTATTTCATGTTTAGACAATGAGGGTTACAATTTTCTTATTGCGAATAAGAAATTTTCAATTTATTTGAATGACATGCTTTATTGTGTTGCTTTCATTCTTTTAATGGCCTTTATGTCTTGGATGTTAAGAATAATGTTGATAATGTCTATCATGTTAGTAAGAAATCCAAACCAAATAATGTGAATGACACATATAAATGGCATTGCCGTCTTGGGCACATAAACGAGAAACGCATCTCTAAACTCCATAAAGATGGATATTTAGACTCATATGATTATGAATCATATGATGTTTGCGAATCTTGTTTATTGGGCAAGATGACTAAAGCACCTTTTACTAAGAGTAGTGAAAGGGCTAGTGATTTGTTGGCTCTCGTACATGCGATGTATGTGGACCAATGAATAGCATTGCTAGGGAGGATTTCGGTACTTCATAACGTTCGCTGATGACTTATCCAGATATGGCTACGTCTATCTGATGAAGTACAAAAGTGAAGCATTTGAGATATTTAGAATATTTCAAAGTGAAGTACAAAATCAACTTGGCAAAACTATTAAAACACTTCGATCCGATCGAGGTGGTGAATATTTGAACCAAGAATTTGACGATCATGAAAAGTTGTGGAATAGTTTCGAACTTACTCCACCGGAACACCACAATGGAATGGTGTGTCCGAGAGGAGAAATCGAACTCTATTAGATATGGTTCGATCGATGATGAGTCAAGTGAACCTTCCGATTTCCTTTTGGGGACATGCACTGGAAACAGCCGCTTTCACACTTAACAAGGTCCCTACTAAATCGGCTCCTAAAACCCCACATGAGATGTGGCATGGAAGAAAGCCTAGCTTATCTTTCATGAAGATTTGGGGATGTGAGGCTTATGTAAAGAAATTGGTTTCTGAACATAAACTTGCACCTAGATCTGATAAATGTATTTTCGTTGGTTATCCTAAGGAAACGAAAGGATATCAATTTTACAATCAATCCGAGAACAAAGTGTTTGTTGCTCGACACGGTGTCTTTCTAGAGAAAGAGTTTCTCTCTAAAGAAACTAGTGGGAGTAAAATTGATCTTGAAGAAATTCAAGAACCTGAAAATGACATAGAGCCGATAGTAGAGACGGAACCAAATTCACAAGTTTGTTGTGGAACCGGTTCAAGATACACAAGTTCTTCGCAGATCGGATAGGATGCGATCCGAACCTGAGAGATATGGATTTCTCATGACGGAAAGTAATGAAGTAGAAATCATTGAGAATGATGAACCTACTTCCTATCAAGAGGCAATGTCCACTCCTGATTCAGACAAGTGGCTAGGAGCCATGGAATCCAAAATCAAATCCATGTACGATAATCAAGTTTGGAACTTCATTGATCCACCCGAAGGTGTAAAAACCATAGGGTGCAAGTGGGTTTTCAAAAAGAAAACCGACCTGGATGGGAAGGTACATACTTATAAGGCTAGGCTAGTTGCTAAGGGGTATAGGCAGATTCATGGCGTTGACTATGATGAAACTTTTTCGCCAGTAGCAATGCTTAAGTCTATTAGAATCCTAATTGCCATAGCCGCATATTACGACTATGAGATATGGCAAATGGACGTCAAAACAGCGTTTCTTAACGGAAACCTACTTGAGGATGTATACATGATACAGCCTGAAGGGTTTATCGATCCAAAGGATTCTAACAAAGTGTGTAAGTTGCAGAGATCCATTTATGGATTGAAGCAAGCTTCCGGTGAAATCTACGTTTTGATGAATCGATCAAAGAGTTTGGCTTCATCAAAAACGAAGATGAACCTTGTGTATACAAGAAGATAAGTGGGAGCATAGTGCTATTTACGGTATTGTATGTCGATGACATCTTGCTCATTGGAAACAATGTTCTGCACTTGAGGCTTGTAAAGTCTGGTTAGGAAAATGTTTCTCAATGAAAGATATGGAGTGAGGCGGCTTATATCCTTGGTATCAAGATCTATAGAGATAGATCAAGAAGGATGATTGATTTGAGTCGAGTACATATATTGACAAGGTCCTTAGAAGATTCGGCATGGAAAATTCTAAGAGAGGATACTTGCCCGATGGGACATGGCATTACTCTTAGCAAGACTCATTGTCCTAAGACAAATGATGAGCGAAAGAGGATGAGTGATATACCATATGCTTCGGCAATTGGGTCTATCATGTATGCCATGTTATGTACTAGACACGATGTCTCGTACGCTCTAAGCGCAACGAGTAGATACTAGTACCGATCTGGTGAGAACCATTGGATAGCTGTCAAGAATATCCTTAAGTACTTGAGAAGGACTAAGGATGTATTCTTGGTATTTGGAGGAATGGAAGATGATACGGTTGTAAAGGGTTACACGGATGCAAGCTTCCAAACCGACAAAGATGACTATAGATCGCGATCTGGTTTTGTGTTTATGCTAAATGGAGGTCTTTGTTTGTTGGAAGAGTTCCAAGCGAGCAACATTGCTGATTCTACAACGAAGCCGAATACATAGCGACATCGAGATGCGGCTAAGGAGGCGGTTTGGATCAAGAAGTTCGTTAGTGACTTAGAAGTCGTTCCGAGTATCACTAACCCGATAGAATGTTTCTGTGACAACAATGGTGCTATTGCCCAAGCAAAAGAACCAAGGTCACATCAGCGATCCAAACACATTTTGAGACGCTTCCACCTCATTCGAGAAATATGTGAAAGGGAGTACGTCAAGATATGCAAGGTACCAACGGATGACAACATCTCGGACCCTCTCACCAAGCCTTTACCACAAGCTAAACATGATGGTCATGTTAGGTCCGTGGGTATAAGATACATGAATAATTGGGCCTAGTGCAAGTGGGAGGCTGTAGGTGTTAGTGCCACTAGGCCTATAGAGATAGACCTTTATGTAATGTCATTGTTCATTTATATATGAGATTGCTTCTTTGATTATTATATGTGTTTGCATGTTTAGTTATAATAATCGTGTCCCTAGTACTTATGAAGCACTAGTATGAAGTCTAATGGATAATCATGTGATGATTATATGCATGGAGATGCACATTAGATTCATGGGTACTTGTTAGAGAACAAGGTACTTGGACTTGACCCATTATGAGATTTATGTCATGGTCATATGTCATAATTAAATCTCATATAGTCATATCATTGATATCCTTTGACACGAGATTATCATCGTCTTCCGCTCGATGAATATCATGTTTGATATAGTTTAACGTTGTCTTTAACCGGATGACAATAAGGGCTATCATTGGCATGGTATGATTCTTGTTGGGAAGAATGATAAGTCAAGATGGAAATTGTCCCTCGTAAAGAGAGATGTTTGCTAGGCCACTCGTAAGTAAGATTGATGTAGTGCATGACCATGCCCGAATGAATTAATGTGATTAATGTCATTCGATTAATCAATTTACTTGGTAACGAGAAAGCATTGAACAATATGAGTTGACGTGGACCATGACTCATGTTCAATATAACATCGTGTGACAATGGGATTGTGATATGTTCTATATAGGAAATCGAACTTGACATTATATTATTTGGGTAGGCATGATGGCTTGCTAGAGTCCGCTCATGTCTTATGAGGATCGATGTGATCGAACTCATTGCCAACATAATATAGTCCTATGGGGTCACACGCATCGAACGAATTGTCAAAAATGAAGAATATGGAGTTTTTGTTCTCAGGGGACGACTCGTCCCAGTGCCGAACCAACTATTCCCCTTAAAGGGGACGCGGTCGAAAGGCTGGGAGCCAGGGACGACTCGTCCACAGGCACTGGATTGACGCGAAATTGACTTAAAACTAGGGTTTTCACGAGGGGAAAAGTTTTATAACGTATAAATACTTACCCCTGGTTGCCCTAGCCGTCATTAGAACGTTTTGGCTTGAGAGAAACACAAAAAGTGAGAGATTTCAATTGAGAATTGAGAATCCAACACTACCAAATCCATTGTTCTTCATTGATTGAAAGGTGTTTCAATCAATAGGATCTAGCAATTCTCCTAGAAGAGTTCTAGGGTTCGTTCATCGCGTGGATACACATAGAGGATCTTCGCTCGTCAAGATCTTTGGTTCGTGATTCCCGTTCGTTCATCAAGGATTAACAAGGTCGTTCAATCTGGAGTTGGGTCAAGTTTATCAAAGGCAAAAGCATTCAAGGTTGGTATTTCTATTTCATCTTTCTTAATTATTCATCTAGAACGGATTCTAGGGCTTGGGATTTTTCGAGTTATTGCTTATTCCGCTGCGCATGGACCCTCGGAAACCCTACAGTTTGAATTTGGTCCTGGGCGGTCACCCACTTGACCTGGGCGGTCGCCCACTTGTACAGACTTTTCAGCATCGTTGGAATTTGGGGCTGAGCGATCGCCCACTAAGCCTGGACGGTCGCCCATCTGTACAACGCCATCTTCACAAATTAACATCATATCTTCCATTTGGAGGGGGGCCTAGAATATGCATTGGCCAAAGCTTTGCTATGTTAGAAGCTAAAATGGCTCTGGCTATGATCTTGCAACGCTTCTCTTTTGCACATTCCTCGTCGTATTGTCATGCCCCCATACTGTCATAATGCTACAACAGCAGTTTGGTGCTCATTTGGTGTTGGAGAAAATTTAGTGTTTTGGTGTTTGTAATAATGTTGTTATTTAGGCTCCGTTTGTTTGTCGTAAAATATTTTTCGGAAAACGTTTTCCCAATTTTTTGGTGTTTGGTAAGCACCGAAAAATGGGGAAAATGTTTTCCCTCCTTTTCGCCGTAAAATGACTTACGAATTTTTTAAGTAAAACATTTTTTGAAAAATTGTGACACCCTCACACACCTAACTTTTCATACACCCCCCACGCAACCCACCCCACTCACCACCACTCCACCCCCCCCCTCAGGTCAAAAAAAATTTAATCATTTAATATTTATTTTTAACAACTCCCCACCCCACTCCACTCACCACCACCACCCCGCCCCCAACCCCCGTCGGGTAAAAAAATTTAATCATTTAAAATTGATTTTTAACAACTCTCCACCCCACTCCACTCACCACCACCACCCCTGCCCCCCACCCCACCCCACGTCGGGTCAAAAAAATTTAATCATTTAAAATTTATTTTTAACAATTCTCCACTCACTCCACTCACCACCACCACCCCTGCCTCCCTCCCCCACCCCACTCAAATTATCTCAAATTGTGTTTTTTTTTCAAAAAATATTTTCTTTAAATACATGAATTTTTTTTTGAAAAATATTTTCCTTACCAAACAGCGAAAACATGTTTATCTCATTTTTGAAAAATATTTTACAGGAAATCATTTTTCACAAATTATTTTACGGAAAACAAACGGAGCCTTAGATTGTAATGAATTTGTAACATACTCCTTTTTCTCCTAATAAATGTCAGTATTTTGACTTTTATAATCAACATGATTAAAAGTTGATCGAAAAGTTATGAAATTTAATTATATTCATGTAATTTTAAAATTGTTATTGATGAAATATAAGAATAACTATCAAAAACTATATTTTGAATTTCATGAAAAAGAATACTCCCTCCATTCCACAATAATATAGAAAAATTTTCCTTTTGGGCGTCCCACAATAATCAATAATTTTCCAAAATGAAAATGAGACCCACTTCTCTCTACTCACAACACTTTTTAAATTTACTATTCTCTCCACTCATTCTCTCTCCTATTTTACTTTTACACTCACAACACATTACCTTTATCACTTTTTACCTTAATTTCCGCACCGAGCCAAAAATTCTATATAATTGCGGGACGGAGGGAGTACTTTTTAAAAGTTAGTCAAAGTTAGAATTAACTATAAAAAAAAAAAAAAAAAAAAAAAAAGTCAAAATTGCAACATTTATTTGGGGACGAAATTAGTAAATGTCATCGTTGCCATATTTATTTTTCCAAGTATGATCTATGGAGACTAGCTAACTAGTTACCCAGTACTAATTAACTTAGTTGCAAAATAAATATTTATTTTTATTTTGAATCTCAGTTTAATACATAAAAGTAATTAATACAAAGTACAGTAGATTTTTATTTTGAATCTCAGTTTAATACATAAAAGTAATTAATACAAAGTACAGTAGATATTCACCGAAAAATAGTTGCTTGTAGACTTGTAGTTGAATTAGATGTCACTATAATGTCTTTGTCATTTACTTCCTTGAAATCCCATTTGTCACGTATCAATTTACAATTTTTTTTTTTATTTTTTAAGAGAATAATAATTCAATTGTAATATGGTTATGCCGACTAACGAGCTTTAGCTTTGAAATACCCGATATTATGATAAAGACATTTTCTAGAGGAGGTTTTGGGTTTAAAACCTACAAGTCCCATATATATATAGATAAGTTGTATCTCTACTTTAGATACTTTCTCTGTCCCGATTCATTATAATTTTTTTGTCACATAAATTAAGAATTTCAAAAATATTGTGAGTGTAATAGTAAAATAGGAGAGAGAATGAGTGGGTTGAATAGTAAAAATTCTTTGTCAAAAAAAGAAAGATAAAACTTCTAACGAGACGCCCTTTTAGATAATTGGTGAAGCTTTTATTGAAACGGAATGGAGGGAGTATATGCTACATATTTATAAGTCAACTGATATAATTTAAATGATATTTTATCAATTAATAATTAAAAAATTATAATATTATGATACTGTCAATACATGAGGGCACATATTAAAGACATACTCCCTTCGTCCCAGTAATTAGTTCACCCTTTTTGGTTAGGCATGCAAATTAAGGGTGGAGAAAATGTTGTGAGTGTAATAGTAAAATAGGAAAGAGAATGAGTGGAGAAAATAGTAAATTTGAAAAATGTTGTAAGTATAATAATAAAATAGGAGAGAGAATGAGTGGGTGGAATAGTAAAGATTCTTTATCAAAAAAAAAAAGTGAAGCTTTAAATGGGACACCCAAAATGGCAAAAGGTGAAGTTATTAATGGGACGCAGGGAGTATTTATTTTACATCAATCGAAAAAAAAAAAAAAACTACACCCTCCGTCCCGTCCGTTCGAAAGGGAATTTTTGTGTTCTTGTACGGGAATTAAGAAAAGTGATGTAGGAAAGAGAAAAAGTGTATAATGAAATAAATATTGTGAGTGAAAGGTGATTTAGGAAAGAGAAAGTGGGATAGGGAATAGTTAGTGAATATTTATTGTGAGAGTATGATAAGTGGGTTCCACAAATAAAGAAGTAATAAAATTTTTTTCATTTTTGAGTTTCAAATGGAATGCCAAAAAAAAAAAGTTGTGCCCTTTCAAACGAGACGGAGGAATATATAAAATAAAATAGCCGCATTTTTGATAGGTATCTATAGTATAAATCACACCTCCACTATCTACAGTATTATAAACAATTTCATCTGCTGAATTTCCCATTTTGCTCTCATACATTTGTCTTTTTCCCATTTTGCCCTTAAAAAAAATTAAATTAAAAAAAAAACAATTTTTTTTTTAATTTAGAAAAAAATAAAAAATACGTATCCTTGAACACGAACATGTACTAATACTAGTCTTTAAATAATAACTTAATTCTAATGGTAACTTCATCATTCCCAATGACATCATTGCCTACGCCATTTGCGAATCAAGGTATCTTTTCCATGGTTTTCAATCCCGTACCGTAAATCGCACGTTTTTTCTAGGGATGCGTGGGAACCAAAATACTCCCTCCGTCCCAGAACAATCTTCACACTTTCCCTTTTGGGCGTCCCAAAACTTACATCACAAATTTAAAACTTACCTAAAATGGAAAGGAATCTTTACTATTCCCTCCACTCATTCTCTCTCCTATATTATTTTAATACTCACAACACCATTATAATTTACTATTCTCTCCACTCATTCTCTCTCCTATTTTATTTTCACACTCACAACACTTTCAATATAATACTCCCTCCTTAAAACCAGTGCAAACAGTGTTTGTGAAGATTGTTCCGGGACGGAGGGAGTATACCGTTGTACCATACTGAATTTATAGTAGTTTTTATTTTATTTTTAATTATTTACTCCCTCCGTCCCAATAAAAGCTTCACTAATTACCCAAAAGGGCGTCCCGTTAGAAGCTTCACCTTTCCTTTTTTGGCAAAGAATTTTTACTATTTCCTCCATTCATTCTCTCTCCTACATTATTTTAACACTCACAACACCATTATAATTTACTATTCCCCCCACTAATTCTCTCTCCTATTTTCAAATATTTTCAAATTACACTCACAACATTTTTTTCCCCTCCCATTTCCATAATTTGCGTGCCCACCCAAAAGGGTGAAGCACTTATTGGGACGGAGGGAGTATCATATATTGACACATTTAAATATTTTTTCATAATTCAATAAAAATATTTTTCAGATAAATTTAATAAAATAAAATTTATGAGTATATTCAAAATTTGTAAAATATTTTTTTAAAAAGAATAATTTAAAATTTTAAGAAATATTTTTTTCCGTTTCGCCGAATCGGTGTATACCGGCCGGTACGGTCTGATTCAGGATGGTACGGTACGGCTCATACCGATGCATAAAACGGGACGGAACATTACATATTTCGCACCAATTTTTTATCGAAAAGGTACGTACCAGTCGATAAAGACCGATAAGGGACGGAATTTACAACTATAATCTTTCCATCAATGAAAGAAGTTTTTAAATAGAAGTGAGCTCAACGATATGAAATACTCCATCCGTCCCATTAATAACTTCATTTTTTGCCATTTTGGGTGTCCCATTGAAAGCTTCACCTTTCCTTTTTTGATAAAGAATTTTTACTATTCCCTCCACTCATTCTCTCTCCTACATTATTTTAATACTCACAACACCATTATAATTTATTATTCCCTCCACTCATTCTCTCTCCTATTTTCAAATTTCTCTCTCCTATTTTCAAATTACACTCACAACATTTTTTCTTCCCACCCATTTTCTTAATTTGCGTGCCGAAGCTAAAATGGTGAAGTAAATAATGGGACGGAGGGAGTATTATTTATATTTCAAGTGAGTAAAAAAATTGAAAAAAATAAATAAATGTTGATTTTTTTATAATTCTATAACCCATTATAAAGGAAAAAAGTATTGATTTGTTTATGTAACATTTTAAGAAGATTTTTTTTTTACGTTCATTTCGGTACAGAGGAACGTGTAGTATACCACCTATCACCTGGACATAAATACAACAGACGTCGTGGAACCGCTACAGCGGGCGGTTCACTACAATGCTCCAGTAAAATAAAAAACAAACAAGAAAGTACCACTACACAATGTAAAATATTTTGAATGAATATAAAAATTGTTAGAATATGGTACTGTAAAACAGATAGATTGTCAACAACGACACATCGAATCGCCTGCGCTTTCCTAGTAGAACAATTCGACCCTTTATCAGTGCCCGGGTTGTTTCGAATTTCCTACTGAGATAAGACGGTGTCCTCTGTAATTTAGCAGAAAACAGAGATATAACTTCAGAGCGTTTTTATGTTGTTTGTTTAAATATTCAGAGATGCAGAAAACAAATTGATTTTTTTTTTGTATAACAATCCTATAAACAATGTGTGTTTATAAAGACACAGAATAGTTGCTTCTGAAGAGTTGTTTCTCTTCGTAAAATCGTGAGCTAATCTGGTCGTTCTTGTTCGATGAACACATTGGATCCAAAGTTTTGCCCCTAAACCCAGACTCGCTGATCGGGCAGCGAGACCCCCGTCATAGTTAATTGAACGACATCGTGAATTTGTAAATACTTGTGCAAGCGTGCACCCCGCACTCCCCGAACTTACATTATAGCATTTCGAGCTTACCCATCTATGAACCAAATCCCGAGTACATTAAAATGGACCAATAATTATTTTTAAATCACCAACAATAATACTTTTTTTACTAAAATGTGATGTAAAAAATCAAACAATGTTATATTAAGATCCACTACACAATATGGAAATTTTATTTTATATTGTGTTGTGCAATTTTTACATCATGTAACACAACATTTGTTATTCTGTTTCATTCATTGGAGCGTTAGAGCTGGTGATGGCCAAACGGGCCGGCCCGGTCCGTACGGATCAATCCGCGGGCGGGACGGGTTGAAGCCCGTCAGGCCGTCTGGCCAAACAGGGCCTAAACCCGTCCCGTCCCATTTTCCATGCCTAAGCCCATCCGTTTGACCCGGATCTGAAGATCCACGGGTCAAATGCGTTTTTCTATTTTTTTTTTTTAAATCAGAAAATATATGAAAAAAATAACAAGTAATTTAGTATTTGATAAGATATTTTTTAAAATATAAAATCACTTAAACAAAAGATAATTAGTGTTTTAAATATTAAAAAATATAGAAAATAACAAAACAAATGAAAGCATATAAAAAAAAGAGGAACGGACTACCCTTTATTTTTATTTAATTTTTTAAATTTTTTATTGACTAGGAAATAATATTATAGATTTTGTTTATTAGTGATTTTTTTTACAAAAAGATATATATAAAAGATAGAAAAAAAACTAAACAAATGAAAGTATATAGAAGAAAAGAGGGATGGACTACCGTGTATATATATATATTTTTATTTTAATTTTTTATTGACTAAGAAATAATATTTTAGACTTTGTTTATTAGTGATTTTTTTACAAAAAATGTGTATAAAAAAAGATAGCAAAAAAACTAAACAAATGAAAGTATATAAAAGAAAAGAGGGATGGACTACCTATATTTATTTTTTATTTTTTTTAATTTGTTATTGACTAGAAAATAATATTTTAGACTTTGTTTATCAGTGATTTTTTTTTACAAAAAGGTATATAAAAATAGATATAAAAAACTAAATAAATGAAAGTATATAGAAGAAAAGAGGGACGGACTATCCTATATTTATTTTTTATTTTATTTTAATTTTTTATTGACTAGGAAATAATGTTTTAGACTTTTTTTATTAGTGATTTTTTTACAAAAATGTATATAATAAAAGATAGAAAAAAAACTAAACAAATGAAAGTATACAGAAGAAAAGAGGGGCGGACTATCCTATATATATATTTTTTACTTTCTTTTAATTTTTTATTGACTAGGAAATAATATTTTAGACTTTTTTTATTAGTGATATTTTTTACAAAAAGGTATAGAAAAAAAGATAGAAAAAAACTAAATAAATGAAAGTATATAGAAGAAAAGAGGGACGAACTACCCTATATTTATTTTTTATTTTCTTTTAATTTTGTATGACCAGGAAATAATATTTTAGATTATGTTTATTAGTGATTTTATTTACAAAAAAGGTATACAAAAAAAGATAGAAAAAAACTAAACAAATGAAAGTATATAGAAGAAAAGAGGGGCGGACTATCCTATATTTATTTTTTATTTTTTTAATTTTTTATTGACTACGAAATAATATTTTAGACTTTGTTTATTAGTGATTTTTTTTTACAAAAATGTATATAAAAAAAGATAGAAAAAAACTAAACAAATGAAAGTATATAAAAGAAAATGAGGTAATAATGTAATCAATTTAATAATGAAAACTCTATGAATATTTATTTCATAATTATTTGGGAGAAATTTTCATTGTCTTCAAATGATACAATTTAAAATTACACAGTCTTCAAATCTTCAAATGAGTCTTCAATATTGTTATTGCTTCAAAGTCTTTGAATTTGTTGAATTATTATTATTATTATTATTCTTCTTCTTCTAGAATCCTTCTCGCAAAAACTTCTCGTTGAGATTGTCTTCTTCCCCGCTTTCATAATTATCGTCTTCAAGATCCCAGAATGTGCCTTGTTTTCTCAAATCCACGTCATCTCAATCCGCAAGACAAATCAATCTCTCGATAAGAGCGGGTCTAAGTTGATTTTGCTTTGACGTCACCACTCTTCATGCAGCACTAAAAGCAGCCTCCGATGCTACCGTGGACACCGGAGGAGTAAGTAGACCACGTGCCATCAACGAAAGAATAGGATAAATATTAGCATGCGATTTCCACCATTGTAGGACATTCAATTTTTTCAAAAATTTCACCATTTAAGGGGTAATATGGGCTTTCAAGGTATTGGTGTAATTCATCTACACCACTTTGAGAACCACTACTAGATGAGGATTAAGTTTTTCCTTTTGTCATGAAATCCCATCCTTTTTTTTTTAGCAAATTTGTTGCTCCACTCCCTTTTCTTTTGGATGTTGTGTTTGGTCCCTTTAGTATTCTACAACAGTGGTCGAACAAACGATATTTGATTGTGTGAATTTCTCTAAGTTTGCTCTTGAACAAAGTGTTTACGGCATCTGGGTCAAGGTCGGGCCCCGTGTTCTCATAAAATTCATCAAACAAGAGACCTAATGAGGAGAACTTAATCCTAGGATCCATTATGATCGCTAATTGGGAAACTACGGGAAATATTCATAATATTTTATGCCTCTTTATATGGGAGGTACCATGTGCACCCGCCGGGTTTAAAATTTTTGAGCACCTCTTGCATTTGACCTTTGTTTCGCCGTAAATAATTACTAAATATATAAATACACATATTTGGACACTCTAGTTTGTGCCTTTGCCTTTGCCTTACCCTTACCCTTACCCTTACCCCTTCCCCCACTAGCTGCACTACCCGTGGCAACATCGGTAGTAGGTGTATTTGAAATTGTGCGAATTCTGTGGGTGACTTGTATATCGTCATCGTCATCCTCATTCCCCTCCCCACCCTCATCTATCTCTTCTATGTGATGATAGGTTCTAGATGGATAGTTTGTGTTGGGCTCATTCATCCAATTCGGGGTCGAATACAGAGTATAGCCGAAAAATGAAGGGGTGTTGCGGTGCAAAAGGAAATTATCTATTCGTCCTAAATTTTGATGGGGTACATTACGGTGAAAAAGGGAATTATCTATTGAGTGGCGGTTTGAAATAGGTACATTTTGATTTTGAGTTTGATTTCGTGGTGGGAGAGGGAGATATGCAAATATATCATTAACTAGATCATCCATAATAACTAAAAATATAAATTACCTAGCAATTAAAATTAAAAATGCAACACTTAAAAAAAATATTTTTTGAATTTTCGAAAATTTATGAGGATTAAATATTTTTCGCAATAATTTACTAACAATAAAAGTAAACAATTATATTTTTTTTTGTAATTTTCGAAATAAAAATAATTTTTTTTTTGGAATTTTCGAAATTCATGAAGATTAAAAAAATTTAACTACTTAACACATTATTTAACTAGCGAGTAAATAATTAAATACTTAAAACAATAAGATTACCTTAAACTCTTACGATGTAATCACAAACTTTGATCTTGAAAATATTTTGATGAATTGGTTTGAGAGATTTCTATATGATTGATTGAATTTGTTTTGTGAGAAAAATGGTAAGACTTCCTATTCTATTTATACTGATTATTAATTCACACACAGGTTCGCACGGATCTCACAGATAAATGACCGTTGTGTAAATTGGATCAAAATACCTCTCAAACAGATTTATTAACGGATATATTTAAGAATATTTTAGACATTTACAAATAGGTCCGTGCGGACCTCTTTGATAACAGGCCAAACGGGCCACGAACCATACGGATCTTCTGATCTGCAGGCAAAAGATCGATCCGTTCGAATTTCTTTGATCCAATCCCATTCCGTACGAAAAGCGGGATGAACGAGCCACGGACAAAGATCCCTGCAGACCTGTCACAGATTTGAGTCCATTTTGGCGGTCTCGAGTTAGAGCTAACTCGCTCCCCGTTTTAGCGGTTCGAAATCCAAATAGATTTACCTGTTTTTGTTTAGACCTCATTCCGTGATTACCAATTCGTGGCCGTCAACTTCTGCTTTGTCCTCTTCGTCCCGAAAAATCCTCAATCTTCTTGTTTACAAACCCATTATATATTTTCTAATTTAACCCCTTCCCCTTTCTCACACAAACACACACTAAAACTCTCTCTCTCTCTCTCTCTTGATGGCTGTGATTTTGGCGGGAGTGTTGGTTTCCATAGTAGCAGCAGTATTGGGATGGAAATTGTTGAATTGGGTCTGGTTAACTCCGAAGAAGATCGAAAAACAACTCCGGCGACAAGGTCTCAAGGGAAATTCTTACAATTTGTTCTATGGAGATATGAAAGAGATGGTTTCCATGATTAAGGATTCCAAATCGAAACCTATTAATCTCTCCGATGATGTTGTCGTTCGAGTATTGCCCTTTATTCATAAATCTGTCAAAACCCATGGTACCGTGCCTTTGTTCTATGGTTAATTTCTTTTGATTATGCATCTGTGTGGAATTAATATCTTCATACTTTCTCAGTTCGTTATACTCCCTCCCTTCCAAATTGAATGATTTTTTTTTTAACTTTGCTCTGGATCATTAATTAACTTGCTTAATTACCAGAATATGCAAAGGTTTTGTTATGCCTGCTGTTTACCCATTAGAATTATTGTTTATAATTTGTTGTAACCTTATAAAATTGCACTATTAAATTTTTTTAAATGCAAAAGCTTTTTAATTAAACGAAAAAGAGAAAGTGAGTACTTACTAACAGATTTCATATAAGATAAGTAGCAGGAGCACAAAAGAAAGTCACAAAATCTTGCTAATAAAATAAGTTGGCAATATTTTATTGGTGCATCGATCGATAGTGGACCCGCTATACTCTAATTAAAGACATCAATAAAATATTACACCTCGAATTTTACGAGCAAATTTTTGTGACTATTTTGTGCTCTAGTATTATTCTTTGGCTAAGATTTTTTAAATATATTTTGGATAGATTTTTGGATAGAGTAGTAGTTCTCTTGTGTTTATACTTAATACTCCCTCGGGTTCAAAATGATTTTTTTAGCCTAAAATTTTGGTTCAAAATAGCATTCTAAGCTAAATCTTCAATTTTGAAATTTGTTACATTCTATTAATTATATTCTTTATGTGAGGTAGTGTATGAGAGAGAAATAATTAATAAAGTTATATTTGATATTTTATTTAATAAATATTTTATATTAATTACACTTCTTAAAATTGTGCGAAATTCTAAAACAATATACGAGTATATTGTAAATGGAGAAATAGAGTTGTGGTTGCATCTTTTTTTTTATTTTGGGTATTATGCGAGCGTGAGAAGGGGACTACTACTTCAGTCCTATAACAAATCTTGAAGTTGACGTCTTAATCATAAGAAACGTTTCTTAAAAAAATATAAAAAATTGTTTTATTTATTGTATTATTTTTAGAGTAGGTCTGCTGAGAAACGCGTTTCTCCATAACTATGGAGAAACGCGTTTTTAATAGCCAGAAGCTATACGTTTGATAACCAGAAGAAAATTTCTGGATATCAGTCTCAAAGGGTTCTGGATATCCAGAAGCTTTGACGGATATCCGAAGCCTTTGGGCGGATATCCGGAAAAAATAGATTTGAAGCCAAATCCAAGGCCAAGAGAAATTGCTTATTGAAGATTTACGGATATCCGAAATCTTCAAATGTATATCCGTAAACCATCAAATGAATATCCGAAACATTTTGAAAGTTTTTGGATATCATTTTGAAGGTTTACGGATATCACTTTCATAAAACTACGGATATCCTTTCAAAGGGTTACGGATATCCGTAACCTTTGAGATCGATATCCGTAAGAACTACGGGACAAGGTCATGGCCATTACAAAAAGTTTCTGGATATCCTTTCAAAAGGTTCTGGATACCCGTAACCCGTTTCTCCATAACTTATGAAGAAACGCGTTTCTCCCTAAATATTACGTTATTTTTATATAAATCGTACAATAAATTACTATTATTATTATTTTTTGCTTAGAAAAGTGACACTTATTTTCGAAATTAAGAAAGTACAATATTTTTAGCAGAGAAAGTATATTTAGCATTTTTAAAAGGTTAAATTTTAAATCGTGAACTTAATAAGATTTTTTTTTGAGATGAGAATATTTCTTGAGGAAAATTGAAAATGAAAATTGAATTTTAAATCGGATGAAGACAGTAGTTAACATATCTTTGTTTGATTTTTCAATTTACCTGTAAGTCGTGAACTTAGAGGTAAATTGGGTGGCGCGTATCGTGGGCCGTTGGACCTACACGTGTAATAAACTTTTTTCTCTGAAACAATTTTAAAGTCTGATGTTACACCTTAAAATCAATTAGGTGCTAAAGGGAGTAGTCCAAAATCTTTATATATTATATGCAAGATTTGCCAATTCTTTAAGATAATATCTCTAACAAACAAAACAAGTATTAGTATTTTTTTAAAAAAAAAGTTGACGCAACAAATGAAATAATATCAGTAGGATCGATGTAATATATTTATATTACCCACTCAGCATTAATTAAGTGATTATTGTCCATTCTTAGTTTCCTAGCATGGTGTTTTTAATTGACTTTGAGAAGCCACTTGTGCCAATGGAGTTTGACCCCCCTTTAATATTGAAACTTGATATTCTTACCCTTCAAGATTAGAAAATTAACAATTTTGCTATTAAATTCCATAATTCTGTCAATTTTGCCTTTCTTTGGTTTTGAAAGATAACATAGATTATAATTTTGACCCCCATTTGAGCAAAATTTAGATACGAGTAATTTATTTTCTGTTCTTAAGATGATATTATTCCCTTGGATTGATGTCCTTACTTCGCCGTTGATTGTAGGTAAAAATTTCTTCGCATGGCTTGGACCGAGACCCTTGGTGCACATCATGGACCCTGAGCTTATTAAGGAAATGCTAAATAAATATACTCAATTTCAAAAGCCCAGAGTAGGGAATCCTCTAGGTAGATTGCTAGCAAGAGGACTAGTTTCCCAAGAGGGTGAGAAATGGGTCAAGCATAGAAAAATTATCAATCCTGCTTTCCACGTCGAGAAGTTGAAGGTTTCAGCTCGTCATCTAATTTTATCCGCATATAATATAACAACAATATATTAGCTTTATGTTCTATAGAAATTAATTTCGATTTTTATTTGTTTTGGTTTAGCATATGCTGCCAGCTTTTCATTTGTGTTGCGCGGAAATGATAGAGAAATGGGAGGCGGTCGTGTCTAAGGATGGCCCAACTGAGTTGGATGTTTGGCCATCTCTTCAAACTTTATCTGCAGACGTGATTTCTCGCACTGCATTTGGTAGTAGCTATGAAGAAGGTAGAAAGATATTTGAACTGCAGAAGGAACAAGCTGAGTTACTTATTGAATCCTCAAGATCACTCTACATTCCGGGAACTAGGTAAATATATGTCATTTCATTCTTTACATATACTCCTTGTCTCGTAATAAGTTATAAGTGCCGCAACTAACTTTTTAAACTATTATAGGAACGTTTTTACTTGTTTCTACATTCCTTTTACAAATGATAAAATAGCATACTATTTCCTTTTTAAAAAAAGAAGAAACTTATTACGCGACAGAGGGAGTACAGAGTATTAGGGAAGGGGAGGGTTGTTATGGTATGGTGATGTTTGGGCATACAATCACCGGCAGAGCTACACCCTAT
This sequence comes from Adenophora triphylla var. japonica, assembly GCA_022495995.1. Classification (NCBI taxonomy): domain Eukaryota; kingdom Viridiplantae; phylum Streptophyta; class Magnoliopsida; order Asterales; family Campanulaceae; genus Adenophora; species Adenophora triphylla. Next base: position 246,096 of record JAFEMH010001899.1, on the reverse strand, counting down.
GGAAAGCGGACAATTGCCCCTTTTTCTTTTTGAATTGTACCGATTTAGCACCACATAATTTTAAGAATATTATTCTTCCCCATTAAAATGACTAGTTTGCCCCTTTGTATTAAGGAGAAATAACACTACATTAAATTTCACCCCCCCTTAAAAATAAATCATGGCTCCGCCACTGCATGCATACGATATTACTCAAGAACTTGTTAAACTTGAGAAACTTATCATTATTGTAAGAAGCAACTTCAAGGAGATGGTGATATTTGGGCATGCGGTTAATATGTGTCGTCTCTATGTTCTTGTGGCGATTTTTACTAATTAATACTTTGGATGTTTAGGTTTTTGCCAACTAAAAGAAACAAGAGGATGAAAGCAATCGCGAAAGAAGTGAGAGCTTCAATAAAGAATATTATTGAGAAGAGGTTGAAGACAATGAAAGCCGAAGAAGAAGCTACTACTAACGATGACTTATTGGGCTTATTATTAGAGTCAAATTACAAAGAAATCGAAAAGCATGGCCACAAGAACTTTGGGATGACCCTCGACGAGGTTATTGAGGAGTGCAAACTATTTTACTTTGCAGGCCAAGAGACTACCTCCAATTTACTAGTGTGGACAATGGTTTTACTAAGTCAACATCAAGATTGGCAAGCCAAAGCAAGGGAAGAAGTTATTCAAGTGTTTGGTAATCAAAAGGCAGATCATGAATATGGTTTGAATCGCCTAAAAATTGTAAGTTTTACAACTCTCTCTCTCTCTCTCTCTCTCTCTCTCTCTCTCTCTCTCTCTCTCTCTCTCTCTCTCTCTTTCCCTCTCTCTAATGCTAGTTTGGGCAATGGCCTAAGAGTATCCACAATGGTAAAGCTCTCTAGATAGCTTTTTTTATATTTTCTATGAGCCACATCATTATAATTCAAAACTTAAAAATTTCAAGCACTTTTTCACAATGGTAAAACTCCTCTTGAGTCCTTTTTTATGGGTCTCATATGTAAAAAAGAGTGAATGACTTGCATAGAAAATGTGTAGCATTAATGATAAAAAGCTAAAAAGCTAGCTCTTTGTAGAAAGAGCTACTCCTTACTAAGGAGCTCTTTCACCATTTCTACAATGGTAAAAAGCTCTCTAAAGCTTTTTCATAAAAATAAGGAGCTCTCAAAAAGCTCCCATTGTGAATGCTCTAAAGACTACATGTGAGAGCTATTGTAACATCATGCAGTTGTGAAGGCACGCGATGAAGATGGGGTCACTCGACCCTCTTAATTTTTAGAAAATGATATTAAAGTACCTCTAAAAATTTAAAAGGTGCTCAAAAATAACTACTTTAATTTGTCAATTTTGACCTCCTTTACTTGTTTTTAAATTTTTTATTATAGTATCATTTTGACCCCGTTGTGTCAAATTTATATATGAAGAGTATAATATGTACTCACTGGGCAATCTTGACCCCTTTGAAAAATTATGTGGCTTCCTCGCCACTGACGTAGGTTACCCTTCTCTCTCTCTCTCTCTCTCTCTCTCTCTCTCTCTCTCTCTCTCTCTCTCTCTCTCTCTCTCTCTCTCTCTCTCTGCCTCTCTCTCTAATGCACGTATCTATTTGATAAATCTAGGTGAATATGATATTGCACGAGGTTTTACGATTATACCCACCGGCAGCAGCAATGGGGAGGATGGTTTACGAAGAAATGAAAGTAGGCGACTTGACACTCCCTGCAGGCGTGATCTTTGCCAGGTTGCCGTAATGATGTTGCACCACGACCGTGAACTATGGGCGATGATGCTAAGGAATTCAAACCAGAACGATTTGCAGAAGGAGTTTCTAAGGCAACAAAGGGGCAATTAACGTCATATCTTCCATTTGGAGGAGGGCCTAGAATTTGCGTTGGCCAAAATTTCGCTATGTTAGAAGCTAAAATGGCTCTCGCTATGATCTTGCAACGCTTCTCGTTTGCACTTTCGACGTCGTATTCTCATGCTCCTCATACTATTATAACTCTTCAGCCGCAGTTTGGTGCTCATTTGGTATTGGAGAAAATTTAGTTTTTTTTTTTTTTTTTTTTTTTGTTGATGTTTTAATAATGTTATTTTTCAGATTGCAAGGGATTTGTAACTAAATAAATGCGAACTCTTATAGGTTTCACTTTAAACAGTATTTTCAAATGTTTCAATTTATGTAATTTAAATTTGAAAGATTTTGATCATTTAGTTTTTGGACTGAGACAGACAGAGGGAGTATCATGTTCGACAAAACAGGATTCTCCCTATGTGAGCCATTGGACCTCCGGTTGGGCTTGATCTAGAAAATGCTATTCGTGTTTTGGTCCATCTTGAAGCTCGGTTGGCACCCGAAAAACTTGACAAAAAATCTTATTTTTTATTTTTGAAATTAACTGTGGAAATGAAGAAAATAGGCACGGGATTACTGCTTTATTCCACTGTCATTTTCGTTATTTTCCTTTTAAAAATGAATGGGCCAGCCCACTTTGGTCATATGGGTATATTCAAAAAACCCGAATAGTGAGCCGGGCGGGCTAGGCTGGGCTCAACAGGTCCACCAAACACAGTAACTTGGGCAGAAGACAAGTCATAAATATATTTACTTTTGTTTTTCTTGATAATTTAATTAATTAATCTCCCTTTTTTTCAGTAAAGTTGAGAAATAATTTCTAGATTGGTGAATAAGATGTTAATTAATACTTCCTCCGTCCCAAAGTTCCAAAATGATCTTCTCACTTTTTTTTCCGTTACTATGAAAAAACTTTGAAAAATAATTTTAAGTTCATTTAATTATATAAATGCAAATTTAAAACATGTTATTGATATAACATTAACAATACTATCAATAACAAATTTTAAATTTTTATTAGAATAATTAAATCATTCTAAAATTATTACGAAAAGTTCATTCGTAATAAGTGTCAATAAAAAATGAAAAAATCATTTTTGTACAGATCTTCTTATTAAAAATGGGTACAACTTGCAAGACTTTGATTGCAATTAAGCCACTAAACATATTTGTTTAAGGGTAGGTGTGAATTTCATATTTGCCGCATAGGCTACAAGGCCAATCAAGATTGGTGTTTAAATTAGGGTTTATTACAAAAAATTCATTAAAAAAGATGACATTTACAAAAAAAAAAAAAAACATGTAAGATAGAATTTTACAAAAAACTACTTAATTAAATATGAATATTACTAAAATCCATTTTCACACAAAACACACACCCACACTTCCTCTGTTCACTCTCTCTCTCTACTCAACCGGTCAACCCATCTCAGGCGACCACCTTCCGCACCTCCGGCGACCACCTTCGGCGAGTCCATTGATTCCGGCCAAGCTATAAGAAATTCAGGCTGAATTTCACCAAATTCCGCCCAAGCTATCAGATATACTTTCCCTTACATTTTCCTAGATCGTAAGAAACTGTTATAGTGAAATTCAGCCCAAGCTATCAGATATACTTTCCCTTACATTTTCCTAGATCGTAAGAAACTGTTATAATAAACTTGATTCTTAAAAGCAACGCCTTTACATCCTCGCTTTGAAATCCTCAAGATGGACAATTGCATTGGTGCACCTTTCACAAAAATGGGTCCCAGTGCAGAGTACTGTTATTGGCTGTTGTGCAATAGACTTCCTTTCACTTTCTATCTTGCATGTTATTACAGTGTTGTATTACTATTGCTTGCTCGTGTTTCCTGTGATCACTACTTTATATGTAAATATTCCTTTATTGTATAGTAGACTGATATGGCAATTTCTTCTGTGCCCAATTCATAAGCAGAAAGGTGATCTCAATTTGACCAATCTTGGGCAGCGTATTTACTTGCAGCGTATTAACTTGCATCATTTTATGCCTTACAAGGTGTTTACAATAGTTCTCAATTTGACCAATCTCAGTTGTTTATCAGTTATTTATCATGTTTATCAGTTATTTATCAGTTGTTTATCATGTTTATCATTTGTTTATCAGTTGTTTATCATTTGTTTATCATGTTTATCAGTTGTTTATCATGTTTATGAGTTGTTTATCATGTTTATCATTTGTTTATCAGTTGTTTATCATGTTTATCAGTTGTTTATCATTTGTTTATCAGTTGTTTATCAGTTGTTTATCATGTTTATCAGTTGTTTATCATTTGTTTATCAGTTGTTTATCAGTTGTTTATCATGTTTATCAGTTGTTTATCATGTTTATCAGTTGTTTATCAGTTGTTTATCAGTTGTTTATCAGTTGTTTATCATGTTTATCAGTTGTTTATCATGTTTATCAGTTGTTTATCAGTTGTTTATCAGAATAAAGATTAGTAGATCTGAATTTCTCTCGTTAGGGGTTTTAATTTGATTCAGTTTGGTCATTGGAATGTGAGAATTGGATGGAATTAGAGAGTCAATTCGTAATGCATGCACATAGAATCAGTAAAATTTAAGTTGTTAGTGCTGAAGATTAAGCATTTCAAATTAAAGCTTTGTTGAAGTAGTTTGTGATCATGCAGAATATTCCTCGAACTGAAGAATGATTATTTTACATTTTATGTTTATTTATGTTCTTTTTCTTTTCTTTTTTTTTTTTAAGAAAATAGTGCTTTCAATTTATAAAAGTAATTTTTTGTAATTTTTATAGAAGTTTTTTGTAATTTTCATCTTGTGTGTATTTTTTTGTAATTTTCATCTTTTAAAATGAGTTTTTTGTAAATGCCTCTTTAAATTAATAAATAATTAACATGACTCATAAGCAACAATTATTTTCTTCTTCTCGATAAATCAGCCTCAATTTTTTAATTTGAATTATTTATAAATAATAATTAAAGTTAATTTTTACTATCTTAATGAAAATTTAAAATTTATTATTAATATTATTTACAATGGTATATAATAATAAGTTTTAGATTGTGCTTCTAACCCTAGGGCTCATGGGACAAATCAAAAAAACATATAACACCAGCTGAATGGAATAAAAGTGACGTGGTAGGCCAACGAGATAAGCCCAATATTTTATACATCACAAAGACACTACTATGAATGAGCCAGTCTAATTAACACAACGCCCACGGTCCAACGACAAAAATCAGTCGACCTAGCTCATTATATGACCAACATTGGTCCGGAGCTAACTCCATCCGACATACTATCACCAACTCATACTATTTATATCTAAATAAGGCATAAAGGCAGGTCGACCTTGATTACTCATGCAACCTCGACCTATAGAAACGTGCGTCCATCTACGACTTAATTCGTAACTGTCTCCTATAACCACAGAGATCGTTATGCCTACATTGTCTACATAATTTAAGGGATTCAATACGATCCTACATCACTACAATATATAACAGACAACATCCAACATTAAAAGGTAATGTATTTTTGGCCATTTTGAGATTACGTTATTCAATACAGTTTCATACAAACTCACAACACTATATCTCATCATCACACCAGAGGGTGAGGGCTTTAGCCGGATACCAACTCGGCTAGTCGTTTGTTCATGGTTTCAGGTCACGTTTGCTAGGGATCAACCTATTTCTTTACTAAGGCTGATCTGGATCGTTTTCTGTGTCATTAGTTTGGTTACATTGTCGGGAAGTGATAACGCTAGTTCTCAAAACCTCAAACAACAATTAATACGGTATCTGACGGACACACTACTACTTCCTCCAGTGATCCTATGGTCGAGAATGTGGGAAACACGAATGCAGGTGCCGTAAACCTCACTGCAAACTTGCCTCCTCCTCCATAGGGGCATCCCACTAGAAGGGCCACTCGTTCAAACAACGTAGCCAACGGTATAGGAAGGTCGAACGAAATGACTGTACTCTTCGACCTTTAGCCAAGGATATGCTCGACAAATGACCTCCTGCAGGTTTCAATCTGTCCATGTTATAAAAGTACTCGAGCGCGACCGATACCTTGAATCACATGCAACATTTTGAGGCCACGATGTGTTTGGTCTCTTATGAGGATAACGTGCTATGCAAGGCATTAACCAGCACCTTTACAGGTGTAGCACTGACTTGGTTCCGTGGTCTAACCACTGGCTGCATCACATCATGGAGTTACATAAGAAGGAAGTTCCTCAAAAGGTTCTCTTCCGCTAGAGCTCGTAAGAAAACAATCACTGATCTGAACAACATGACTCAAGGTAAGACGGAGAGTAATATGAGCTACTTTACCCGATTCAAAGAGTTGGTCGACCAAATTGAGGAAGACCTCACAGATAGGGAGGTCATCAACTACTTCAGAAATGGAGTGTCCTTCCCTTATCTGGATTACGAGCTCCAGGTTAGGAGGGTAACCACGAGGAAGGAGCTGTTTGAGAAGGCCTATGATGTGGCCGTGCCTGAAGAACGGAAGGAGAGAAAGAAAGACAAAGGCTCAAAATATTCTGAAGTTAGTGAGTCGATAAAGGGGGGACATGCAAAGAGTAACGACAACAAAGGGAAAAACATAATTATGGCGATTGAAAGAGTCCCTAAAAACTTCACCCCACTCACGGTTAGTCGGACTGAGATCATGAACACGGTCGACCTAGGTCCACCTGCCCCAATGAATACTCAAGATAAATTCAGAAGGGATAACGATAGGTACTGTGAGTATCACAAGGACACCAGGAGCACACTGACGGAGGAATCTATGAGTTTGAAGAGGATCATCCAAAAGTGGATGAATGAAACAAGGTTGGATAGGTTTGTGAAGGGAGATCGTCCCGCATGAGGAGATCGAGCTACAAGAGGTGTGCACAGGCCAAGGCAACCTAGATTGACGTTGGGGGTAATAGCTGAGGAAACGAGCAACATTGCGCTCAAACACAAGATCTTCCAGTTAAGCAAAGCTCCCTATGTACCCCCAAGAGCTGTGTTCAAGAGAAGGTAATCAGTTTCTTTCCCTACAAGATCTTCCAGTTAAGTAAAGCTCCCTATGTACCTTCTGATTTATTTCTCGAGCGACTTCAAAGTATTTAAAATAAAGTAATTGACAAGGCTTGCATTGGCAGCATGCGAGACGTAGAAGACCTTCAAACGTGATCATTTCCAAGAGACTACTAAAAATGGAATGTTAAAATAAAGTCATTAAGTGTGCCTAAAGACCCCCCGGGCTGGTCCTAGCCCTAGTTCGGACCATTCATAATACTAAATAAAACATATAACCAAAACCATTTTTGAAAAAAATACGTAACCAAAATATTTATGTATTTTCGATTTCAAAAACGTCAAATTTCGTTTAACATAAATAATTTGCTTGTTCTAAAACTTAAAGCCCTTTAAAATTAACAACTATTCTCTACATGTTAAAATGAATAATCAATTTCTTAAGAAATATTGTTGATTAATATTTTCTTAAGAAACTAAAATCATTAAATTGAAATAATAGGAGAAAAATCTTTTTATTTCATGACACTCAATGTGTCAAAGGATACTGTAATTTTCAAGAAATTAGAATTCTAAAAATGGAATGTTGAAATAAAGTTATTTTTAAACAAGTAGTAGAATGATGTACCTTCTAATTTATTTCTCGAGCGACTTCAAAGCCTTTAAAATAAAGTAATTGACAAGGCCTGCATTGGCAGCATGTTAGACGTAGTAGACCTTCAAACGTGATCATTTCCTAGAGACTACTAAAAATGAAATGTTTAAATAAAGTCATTAAGTATGCCAGAAGACCACCCGGGTTGGTCCTAGCCCTAGTTCGGACCATTCATAATACAAAAACAACACATAACCAAAATCATTTTTGAAAAAATATGTAACCAAAATATTTATGTATTTTCGATTTCAAAAACTTCAAATTTCGTTTAACATAAATAATTTGCTTGTTCAAAAACTTAAAGCCCTTTAAAATTAACAACTATTCTCTTCATCTGTTAAAATGAATAATCATTTTTTTTAGAAATATTGTTGATTAATATTTTCTTAAGAAATTAAAAACATTAAATTGAAATAATAGGAGAAAAATATTTTTATTTCTACGACACTCAATGTGTCAAATGATACTGTAATTTCCAAGAAACTAGAATTCTTAAAATGGAATGTTGAAATAAAGTTATTTTTAAACAAGTAGTAGAACGATGTACCTTCTGATTTATTTCTCGATCGACTTCAAATCCTTTAAAATAAAGTAATTGACAAGGCCTGGATTGACAACATGTTAGACGTAGAAGACCTTCAAACGTGATCATTTCCAAGAGACTACTAAAAATGGAATGTTTAAATAAAGTCATTAAGTGTGACTGAAGACCTCCCGGGCTGGTCCTAGCCCTAGTTCGTACCATTCATAATACTAAATCAAACACATAACCAAAATCATTTTTGAAAAAAATACGTAACCAAAATATTTATGTATTTTCGATTTCAAAAACGTCAAATTTCGTTTAACAAAAATAATTTGCTTGTTCTAAAACTTAAAGCCCTTTAAAATTAACAACTATTCTGTTCATGTTAAAATAAATAATCAATTTCTTGAGAAATATTGATAACTAATATTTTCTTAAGAAAGTAAAACATTAAATTGAAATAATAGGACAAATATCTTTTTATTTCCTGACACTCAATGACGCGCCCCGAACCGTGGTCCTACTTGGCCACACGCCGGGACACGCTCTGAAGACGCCTTAAAAAAAAACTTTTGAAATGTCCTTTCTAAAAGTTATCAATTTCAAACAACTGTTTAACGTAAAGAACTTTTATAAACATTTCAACTAAAGGTAAAACCATTTACTTCTACTTCAAACACCAAACTTTCCAACCATTTGCAAACCACACACAAACTTCTTTACAAACCAAGGAACATAGTTTCAAAATGAAAAATATTTACAATCCTTAAAAAGTTGCAAAATAAGGACAACATGTCAAAGTCTCGGAATACTACCCCAAGGTTATACATTTACATAATGTAACCTTACAAAATACCTTTCTCCAAATACAATCCCAACTAGGCGCCCTCTTCGTGCTCAACGTGTCCTAGCCCCTGGCTCGGCTCTATCTAAGAAAGCAATAAAAGGACGGGGTGAGAAAAATCTCAGCAAGTTATTATATATGCAGCAATATGATATGCAATCACCTTAAGAAAGCATATAACAACATCTCAACATATATATATATATATATATATATATATATATATATATATATATATATATATATATATATATATATATATATATATATATATATATATATATATATATCACATTCTTATCATCACAAAGAAAGATATATATAACAACACATAAGTGCAATAATGTAACACTTAGAAGGATACTGAGCCAAGGTTTCATCCTCAAAAGGATATCACGATCCGAGCAGCATCCACAGCTGAAGATGCAGTTCCGGAACCCAATCACAATAACAACAAACGGGCAAAATGACACAAAGTCATACCCCAATGTGCAACTAGACTACACCCTAAAAAGGGGAACGAGCCCACTACCCAAACCATGGCCAATGGAAGGGCAAAAATGGACCCGGTGTATGGATTATAACGAACTCGGCTCGGGTGCCATTATAATCCCATAACACTGCCCAACAATCAAGTACCAGCTGGACTTTAAACAGAAGCACAGTACTAAATACTTGCTTACAATAACCGATGATTCCAAAGTAGGGAACCATACCAATATAGCATATCAAAATGATAGCAAAATGATAACAAGTATCCAACAAAAGTAGCACAAAGGCTAAACCATCCTTGAACCAATTCAATTCAACTTAGGATTCCAAAGTAGGGAACCCTAATCAAGCACATCATAAAGATGTCAAACAAATGCAAAAGGTGCAACACATATGGTCTACACACTTATAATAACCATTCAAGGATATATCATCAATCATACAAGATTATTAAGCAAGTTAGGTTCAATGGAATCAATGGTTCCAACCTACTTTGACCAAATATTTAACCATCTTCCAATTATCACAATTATTATGTAAAGACATCATTTTGCTGTTCATACGTTGTACTTTGATCATAGTGTTCAATTGGTTGAAATATATGTTATCTAATTGAACCTACATTGCTTTGAAAACAATTCAGCAAAACTGGCCAGGGCACGACTCCCTTAAACACTCAGCCTGATACAGTCGTCTAACCCAAGGCACGACTGGTCACGACTGCTTGGCACGAGGCACGACTCGTGCCCTCAACAGAATTCAGAACAGAAGCTGAAACTTCAGCAACTTCACTTGAAACATTACAAGTCAAATTTTCCAACTTAAACAACACTACCAAAACCATAACCCAAAAATACCTCTAGCTACTCCAACCAAGCCAAAACCAAATTTACCATTTCAACACACACTAAAACCATTTCCAAGTTAGCCAAAATCAAACTTACCATTTCAACACACACCAAAACCATTTCCAAGTTAGTCAAAACCATTTTTACCATTTCCAAATTCAAGAAAATGATCCAAAAATCCCTTTAACCATTAAACAACAACAACAACAATTATCACACTAAATGAGCATGTCATGGAAGGAAAAATATAATAACTTACTTGAAATTAATATAAAAACTTGAAAACTTTAATTGGATGAAAATGCTCCCCTTCTTCTCCCGAACACAACGAAACGATCGGATTGTCGAACGGATTTTTCTAGAATATTTTAAGAAAAACAAGGGTTTGGAATTTTGGACCTAGGCAATGAGCTGAGAAAGGTTTTGTTAAAATGAAGCTTCTCAATTTATCTTAAGGATAAACATGGGATTTTCCACTTAAGCTCCTTTACCTATTAAACAATTTCAAAAACTAAATCATTTAAGTTCCAACCTAATCATCTAAGCACCTCAAGGTTTATAAGAAATGTTTAGTTAAATTTTAAAATATTATCATTTCACTACACACTCCTAATATTTTCATTTTCATTTACACATTATATAAATATTTTTATTTTATTCATATATTTAAATATCATAAAAGTTATAAAATGCTAACTAACACATAATTGCTACCAACAAAATGCAAAACATATAATAATATGAAATGTACACCATATTTACCAATTCAAGTATATATTAATTATGCCTATGACTAGGGTCGTGACATTCACTCCCCCTAAAAGAAAATTCAACCCGAATTTTAGCTTACTTACCTAGAAGGTCAAATAACCAAGGGTATTTCCGCTCCATCTCTTCCCGGAGCTCCCAAGTTGACTCTTCCACGTCATGGTTCCTCCAAACAACTCTTACGAGGGAAATACTCTTATTTCTCAATTCTTGGACCTTGGTATCAATCACTTGAACCGGCTGTTCCACGTAAGACATATCCGGTTCAATATCCTCGGGAATCCTAGGCAACACATGAGAAGGGTCATACACATACTTACGAAGCATTGAAACATGGAACACGCTATGCATTTTCCCAAGAGATGAAGGAAAATCAAGACGATATGCAAGATTTCCAACCCTTTCCACAATCTCAAAAGGGCCAACAAATCTCAGAGCTAACTTACCCTTCTTACCATACCTGTTAATCCCCACTTTAGGTGACACTCTCAAGAACACAAGAGTCTCCTTACGAAACTCAAGGTCTCGTCTCCTCTCGATCCGCATAGCTTTTCTGTCTACTGCTGGCCGTAATCAATCGGTTCCGAATAATCTTGACTTTATCAACTGAATCCCGAACCATATCAATACCCCAAAGGTTGGCTTCCCCGACCTCATCCAAATAAATCGGAGATCTACACTTCCTCCCGTACAAGGCTTCATAAGGGGCCATCTCAATACTCGATTGATAGCTATTGTTGTAAGAAAACTCAACAAGAGGCAAATGAACGTCCCAAGAATCCGAGAAGTCACCGAACAAGCTCGCAACATATCTTCAAGAATCTGAATTGTTCTCTCGGATTGGCCATCAGTCTGAGGATGAAACGTCGTGCTAAATCTCAATTCTGAACCCAAAGCTTTTTGTAACACCTGCCAAAATCTGGATGTAAATCTAGGGTCACGGTCTGATACTATACTCACTGGAACCCCGTGCAACCTTACTATCTCATAAATATACAACTTCATAAGTCTCTCCATTGAATAGCTAATGTCAATAGATAGGAAATGAGCGGACTTCGTCAATCTATCCACAATCACCCAAACGGCGTCATGCTTCCTACTGGTACGAGACAATCACGTGACAAAATCCATCGTAATATGCTCCCACTTCCATCTCAGAATCTCTAACGGCTGAAGCAACCCGGCGGGTCTTTGATGTTTCGTTTTAACTTGTTGACACGTCAAACATTTCGATACATAATCCGCTATTTCTCTCTTCATATTATTCCACCAAAAGTGTTGCTTCAAATTTTGGTACATCTTGGTACTCCCGGGGTGAATGGTATACTTGGACTTATGGCCTTCATCAAGAACTTGGCGCTTCACCTCATCAAGATTTGGCAAACACAATCGGCCTCTAAATGTCAACACTCCATTGGGACTAAGAGAGAACCCCTTGAAATTTCCATCCACAATCTTATCTACAATTTTCTTCAACTCTAAATCACCCTTTTGACCCTCCTTTATTTGTTGAATCAAGCTTGGTAAGACACTAATATTCGCAAAGATAGCTCCATGCCTCGACTCTCGGGGACACCAATCTCAAGCATCCTCTAACACCTTCCATTCCCGAACCATCAATGAAATGACATAAGATTTCCTACTAATAGCATCCGCCACCACATTTGCTTTGCCCGGGTGATAGGAAATAGTACAATCTTAATCCTTTAAAAGTTCCATCCATCGACGTTGCCTATTGTTCAACTCCTTTTGCGAGAAAAGATACTTCAAGATTTTATGATCCGTGAAAATCTCAAACTTCGCTCCGTAAAGGTAATGCTTCCATTTATACAAAGCAAAGACGATAGCTGCAAGCTCCATATCATGAGTCGGATAGTTCTGCTCACACGAAGTCAACTTCTTCGAAGCATAAGCGATAACTTTCACATTTGCATCAATACACATCCCAAACCTTCCTTCGAAGCACCACAATAAATCACCAACCCATCATTCCCATTCGGTAACACAAGAATAGTGTCGAAGTCAATCTCTTCTTCAATTCCTCAAAACTAGCTTGACACTTCTCATTCCACACAAAAGGTACATTCTTTCGAGTCAACTGAGTCAACGGAGTAGCAATATTTGAAAACCCTTTTATGAATCTTTTATAATACCCGGCTAACCCCAGAAAACTTCGAATCTCGGTGACTGTTTCTGGCCTCTTCCAACTAACCACGACTTCATCTTGGAAGGATCAACTGAAATTCCATTCTTTGACACAACATGGCCTGGGAAAGAAACCTCCTCAATCCAAAATGCACACTTACTAAATTTGGCAAACAACTTCTTCTCTCAGAGCACCGCCAAAACCATTTGCAAGTGTTGTTCATGCTCCTCTCGAGATTTAGAATAGACCAAAATATCATCAATAAACACAACAACAAAAGTATTAAGATAGGGTTTGAAAACCCGATTCATCAAATCCATGAAAACAGCTGGAGCATTCGTTAAACCAAAAGGCATGACAAGGAATTCAAAATGTCCATACCGAGTACGAAAGGCAGTCTTGGACACATCCTCCGAATGAACCTTCAACTGATGATACCCGCTTCTCAAGTCAAGCTTCGAAAAGACTGTTGCACCTTGAAGTTGATCAAATAAATCATCAATATGAGGCAAAGGGTATTTGTTCTTCACTGTCACTTGATTCAATTGCCGGTAATCAATGCACAATCTCAATGACCCATCTTTCTTCCTCACAAACAACTGAGCCTTCAACTCTTTCAATTCAGCTGGGGCCATTCTATAAGGTGCCTAGGATATTGGAGTTGTACCTAGAAGTAAATCAATTCCAAACTCTATCTTCCTATCCGGAGGCATCACATACTCAGAAGAGAACACATCTGAAAACTCCTTAACTATCGATACATCCCTAAATTCAGTCAACACTTTAGTAGTATCAAGGACACTAGCCAAGAATCCGGTACAACCACGAAGCAATAACTTCCTAGCTTTCACATAAGAAATGGCACGGATAGTCCCAACCGAAGGAATAGCCTCAAAAACCAACTTAGGCATATTCGGGAATGAAAAGGTAACAACCTTCTTATGACAATCGACTAAAGCATGGTATTTGATTAGCCAATCCATACCCAAAATAACATTAAAATCATGTATAGGCAACACTACCAAATCAGCAGGTAACACATGATCACATATATGCACATCACAGGCACGTAACACCTCATCGGTTACCAAACACTCTCCCATCGGAGTTGACACTTCTAGCACATAAGGCATAGACTCAACAGAAACATACAATTGCGATGCAAAATTCATGGACACATAATAATGAGATGAGCCAGGGTCTATAAGTTCCCGTGCTCTCGTACTTGCTACAAAAATAGTACCTTCAATGACAGTGGAGGAATCTGCCGCTTGTTGTTGATTTACCGCAAAGACCCGACCCTGAACCCTAGGCCTCCCTGAAGAATCCCTCTTCTGTCCTTGAGAAGTCCCAGTGCCACTCTCGGAGGTTTGCTTCTTTGGCTTTGGACAATCTTTCTGAAAATGCCCCAACTGCCCACAATTCAAACATTTCCCCTGTTTCTTCCAACAATGCTCCTCTATGTGCCCCTTCTTCTGACAATAATTACAAACTTTCTTTGGTGCATTCCCCGGAATAAAACCATGCCTTCTAACACTTGACTGACCTTGCGGCTGCCCTCTAAACTGTGATGTTGATCCTTGCCCTCCTCGATTATCTCGACCTGGTTGTTGTGGTCTACTTTGTCCTCCTTGCCTTCCCGTACTAACCACTTTCGTTTTCTTCTTATGTTCTTCAATATCATGCTCAACATGGTAAGCACGATCCACGGAATCTTGAAAATTTTGAAACTTGTGGGCCACTAACGGCGTCCGGATCACTGTCTTCAAACCCCGAATAAACCTCATGGATTTTCTCTCCTCGGTTGCCACCAAATGAGTGCAATATCTCGATAACTCCGTGAACTTGGCCGCATATTGAGCCACGGTCATAAAATTCTGCTCCAGGTTAAGAAACTCCATCTCTTTCTTATCTTGATCCACAGTAGGAATAAAATGCTCTTTGAACTTCCTTATAAAATTCTCCCATGTGTACGGAACATGAGTCTCGTCCCATCTTGCCTTTAAAGTTCTCGACCAATGCTCCGTCGCACCAGAAAATTTGTAAGCCGCGAACCTGACTCGTTCATCCTCGGTACATCTCAACACCTCAAAATCTTTTCCATGGCTTCAATCCACCTCTCAGCCTTTAACACATCTGACTCGCCATCATATCCAATAGGTTTCAACTTTAAAAACTGATCCAATCCAACCCTTGGCGCTGCTTGCTCTACCTGCTGTCTTGGATCATTTATGGCCTTCATGGCTACCTCTAACATTCCTTGGAACATATCTCGGGTCTCCTCCCTTACATTTCCACGGCCTAAAGGTCCGGTCGGATCACCTTCAGCTCCTGCCATAACAAATGAGTACCTGCATAAAACATTTAACGTCACTCACTCAATCCATACTACCCTCCTAGGTCATGTAGTCAATCTAGACTATCTAAACATAAGGCTCTGATACCAACTAACGCGCCCTGAACCGTGGTCCTACTTGGCCACAAGCCGGGACACGCTCTGAAGACGCCTTAAAAAAAACTTTCGAAATGTCCTTTCTAAATGTTATCAATTTCAAAAACCTGTTTAATGTAAAGAACTTTTATAAACATTTCAACTAAAGGTAAAACCATTTACTTCTACTTCAAACACCAAACTTTCCAACCATTTGTAAACCACACACAAACTTCTTTACAAACCAAGGAACATAGTTCCAAAATAAAAAATATTTACAATCCTTAAAAAGTTGCAAAATAAGAACAACATGTCAAAGTCTCGGAATACTACCCCAAGGTTATACATTTACATAATGTAACCTTACAAAATACCTTTCTCCAAATACAATCCCAAAGTAGCAAAAAGGCTAAACCATCCTTGAACCAATTCAATTCAACTTAGGATTCCAAAGTAGGGAACCCTAATCAAGAAAATCATAAAGATGTCAAACAAATGAAAAAGGTGCAATACATAAGGTCTACACACTTATAATAACCATTCAAGGATGTATCATCAATCATATAAGAATATTAAGCAAGTTAGGTTCAATGGAATCAATGGTTCCAACCTACTTTGACCAAATATTTAACCATCTTCCAATTATCACAATTGTTATGTAAAGACATCATTTTGTTGTTCATACGTTGTACTTTGATCGTAGTGTTCAATTGGTTGAAATATATGTTATCTAATTGAACCTACATTGCTTTGAAAACAATTCAGCAAATCTGGTCAGGGCACGACTCGTGACCCTTAAACACCCAACCTGATACAGTCGTCCAACCCAAGGCACGACTGGTCACGACTGCTTGGCATGAGGCACGACTCGTTCCCTCAGCAGAATTCAGAACAGAAGCTGAAACTTCAGCAACTTCACTTGAAACATTACAAGTCAAATTTTTCAACTTAAACAACACTACCAAAACTCCAACTTCAGTTCACCATAACCCAAAAATACCTCAAGCTACTCCAAAACCAAATTTACCATTTCAACACACACCAAAACCATTTCCAAGTTAGCCAAAACCAAACTTACCATTTCAACACACACCAAAACCATTTCCAAGTTAGTCAAAACCATTTTTACCATTTCCAAACTCAAGAAAATGATCCAAAAATCCCCTTCAACCATTAAACAACAACAACAACAATTATCACACTAAATGAGCATGCCATGGAAGGAAAAATATAATAACTTACTTGAAATTAATATAAAAATTTGAAAACTTTAATCGGATGAAAATGCTCCCCTTCTTCTCCCGAACACAACGAAACTATCGGATCATCGAACGGATTTTTCTAGAATATTTTAGAGATTTTTAAGTTGAAAAACAAGGGTTTGGAATTTTGGACCTAGGCAATGAGCTGAAAAAGGTTTTGTTTAATGAAGCTTCTCAATTTATCTTCCAAGGATAAACATGGGATTTTCCACTTAAGCTCCTTTACCTATTAAACAATTTAAAAAACTAAATCCTTTAAGTTTCAACCTAATCATCTAAGTGTTGGAAATGGATAACGGAAAGTTAAGTTTAACTTAACATTGATCTAGTTTCTAACGGAAGTTCGTTATGTGTTAACGGAACTAGTTACAAATGGTAATCTACATTTGTTGTAGATTATATAACTCATTTAATATCTCAAAAACCATTTCCGGGTGAATGAGAAATTAATGACAATGATCTGTAACTTAACAAGAGTTAAATATTGGGTCAAAGTTTGATTTGGGTTGGTCCCAAAATTGGTGTGGACTTGTTGTGGCTAAAGGACTGATGAGCAGGCTAAAGAAGCTTCTGCACGGCCGTGCAAGTGCCTAGGACACGGCCGTGCACCGTGCCTTGCCTTGCCACTCGACCGTGCTGAGCCTTGAACTCGACCGTGCATAATGCCTTGCACGGCCGTGCAGTTCATTGGACACGGCCGTGCAAGTGCTGTTATACCCGAAAAGTTGTGACTTTTCAAGGGAAAAGCCACCAAACCCTTTGACTCTCTTTATATACTTCCCCTCCGAATTTCAATTTACATACACAGTCATTTGAGCCTCCCTACCCTCTAGTAAGATAGATTAACATACCCAAATCATTGCATATTGTTGCATTCAATCCTTTAAAGTCCAAAGTTCAAAACAAAGTGTTGTTCGTTAGAGTAATTGATTTGGAGTGCTCCTATCATTTACTTGTAAGTCGTTTTATCTTACTAGAAGATTGCCATTCAAACCGTAAGCACCTGTGCGGGGCAATAACTTCTTACGGAGATTGTATTAAATACAAGACTCGACTTGTCTCTTTGTTTTTTCAATCTCCGTTACATTTTCTGTCAAGTTTTTTCGTTAAGTTCTTGAGAAGCCTAGCAATTGTCCAACAATCGTAAGAAGTTATTTACGCTTCTTCAAGATCTTCAAGAGATGGCAACCGAGAAAGACACCACCGCTTCCAGTCAAGGGAATGGAACGCCTCCTTCTCAAGGTGACGCTGCGTTCAACAATGTTGCACCCGCTACTACACCATCTCACTCGGTTCATGGTAAGAAACCTCCTTATGGTACAACCTCAAGGGTTTCACCTCATAATGCTCTCCCTCCGTCTCATGTGTTAGTACATACGGAAAGATCGGGTATTCTTACCGGGATGAACTTTAAGAGGTGGCAACAGAAAATGTTGGTCTATTTGACAACATTAAAATTGGTGCAATTTCTTTGGGAATATCCACCATTGATATCCGACGAGGATGAATCCAAAGCAAAGAATGATTTGGATACATGGAATCACAGCGATTTCTTGTTTCGCAATTATATTCTTAATGGCTTGGATTATGCACAATACAAGGTGTGTTGTGGCATAAAGACCGCGAGAGAACTTTGGGATTTTCTCGAGATGCACAATACTATGTGTATTGTGACTAAAAGACCGAAAGTGAACTTGGTGGAAACAAGTACCAGAAACAATAGAAAGAACACCGGGAAAGTGAAGAGGACCGCCAAGAAGGTCAAAGGTAGTTGTTTTAATTGCGGCAAACCCGGGCATATGGCTAGGGAATGTCGACATCCTAGAATCAACAACCAAGATGGAAACCCTCTTCAAGCCAATGTGACTGAAGATCGATATGTTCCATTGGACTTTGATCAACTTAGCCTAGGAGCATAAGCTTGAATTGACCAAATGTGGTTATTGTGTTAGTAAAGGGTACCTTGTTGAAGGACTCCTTAACTTGAATTGTAAATGTTTTATCCGCCTAAGTGCGAAGAATAAAATTTCAAATTTTATTTACTTGGTTTGAAGTGTTCCAATTATTATGGCGTGTTCAATTAGGTCGTGTAAATTTAAATTTACTAAGTCGACGAGTTAATTTAAAATTACTACCTAAGATGAAGTTTGATTCGCAAATCAATTGTGATTTCTTTTGTAGAAATCAGTTCAAACCAGAGATAGTAAATAGATAGTTCATTACTTCTATTAATAATTGCATTTGATAATGCAAAGTTCATCTTTTGGAAAAGTAAAAGTAAAACCTTAAAGTTTTAAGTAAACAATAAGGTTTGTGATTCATCTTAATTAACAATTAAGAATTTCGTAGTGATAGAGGTGGTTAGTATGAAGTACCGTTTGAAAAAATAATTGTTGGGACGCTGACACTTATTTATCAAACGAATGCTTCTTACACACTCAAATCAATTGAATCACAGAAAAAAAAAGAAGGGAAAGATAGAAATTTTAAGGAGATGGTGAACTCCTTATTGATAAGTTCCGTCTTATGTGGGTATACCTAGCAAAGGTAGAAATATCTAAACCTAAAGAGGTTAAGATAGGACCCAAAACCATGGATTACGTTTCCATTAGCAATGCGGTATTCTTCGAAACCAAAGGATTGAAGAGACCAGGGTTGAAGAGACCTCACTTAAACATAGTTATGACTATGTTGTCGGTTCATCTCAAGGAGATGAAATACATTGTAGATAACATGGTTATTACAATTAAATGACTTCACATAAAAGGAAAGTATTAAATATGAATTAGGATATTCATAAAATATTTGATATGTGGAGGTACACCTCAAGTGTGGGGGTACAAGCTAAATACATAAGTTCTATTGATATGAACTTCTAGTATTAACGAAAGCATTAAACATTATGAGTTAAAAGAATGGATCCTTAGAAAGGAAATATTCAATGATGACGAATTATGAAATATTCATAAGCCGTTTTATAATTACCTCAAATGTGGGGGTATTTGGCTAAAGTAAAAATACTTAAGCAAGACACGTTATATTCTTTGAGAATATATTTCCTTGAAATGATAGGAAATTTATAGAAACTATGGTGGTCTTCTTAATAAGAAGAAGAACCAAGTTGTAGTTGGAGGACAAAAGTTACTAATTCTTTGGTTCTAAATTCTCTAAGATGGAAAATAAATTGAAAGCTTGTTAAATAATTGATAACGATTAATAATGCATCCTATTCTATTTTGGAAGATGGTTGATCTTCCTATGCGAACCGTTGGGTTGCAAAAACTAGATGTGCCAAGGATGAAACCTTTAAATATTAGACTACAAAACGGTCCATCTCAAGTAGAAGATGAAGGACCTAGATGTAGTAAAAGGGCAAGAGTGGAAAAGTCTTTTGGTCCTGATTTTCTATCATTTATGTTGGAAAACGAACCGGCAAGCTGTTATGGAAAGCGTTATACGGTCGGATAGTTCATTACGGAAAGAGGCTATTAACGGTGAGACAAAATCCATAATGCTTGGGAATTGGTAGATCTCCTCCAAGTTGCAAACCATTAGGTTGCAATTGGATTCTTAAAAGAAAGTATAAAGCCTATGGATCTGTTGATAAGTATAAAGCCAGGCTAGTTGTCAAAAGGACATTATGATTCATGCAAGATTATCCCAATTGACACAACAGAGCGTTCTATGTCGCACAACCGTGTTGGATCTACTTGTGTATTCATATGGACTAAAACAAGCAACTAACTAGTGGCATGAGAAGTTCGATAGAACTATGTTATCAAATGGATTCAAGATTAATGAATGTGACAAATGTGTCTACATTAAAGAAACATCTGAATCATTTGATACCAAAGACATGTTAAAGAAGAACTTTGACATGAAAGATATGGGATTAGCCGATGTCATAGAAATAAAGATTTCTAGAACATCAGAAGGAATAGTCCTATCAAAATCCCATTATCTTGAAAAAGTACTTCGAAAGTTCAAATAGATTCTTGAGAGGTGTACTCTAGTAAGGTAGAATCTTGAGAGGTAATCTACTGTAAAGTAGATTCCTGAAAGGTAGACTCTAAGGAGGTCAAACCACTTAGAGATCTTGAATACTTGGGAAGTCGAAACGATGCAGAGATAATAACCACTTGAAGAAAGCGGCCAGATAGAAGAATTTGATCACTCGAAGGGTGATCATTCTAGATAGACTCAAGGTCTAATTGTAATTGTAATCAATCACCGGAATAGTATAATCATAGTACTTGGTGTACTTGAAGATATACTTATGATTAAAGATTACAATTCCTATGTAAGTTGAATGGTCTTGGAAGATATTCCTTTGTGGAATAAGTTTGTGTCTACATAACCTAAGGCATTGTGACGACAATGAGAAATAGGAAAAGGTGTAGAACATCATGGTAAGTCTAGACATATTCGTCGTAGACACAATACCATTAAACAGTTGATCAAGAATGGCGTTATCACTATTGATTATGTAAAGTCATGTGATAACTTAGCGGATCCGTTTACCAAAGGTATTAATCAAGATCAACTGTATAAACTGTTAAGGGGAATGGGTTTAAAACCCACAACAAAAGAACTTATAGCGGACACTCAACCTTGAGAAATGGAGATCCCAGGCCCTTGGTTCAATGAGACAACCAAGTTATAAGTTCTAGTAGAGTTACTTGGAAACAACAACTCGGTTTATTAACCTGGAGATGTTGAATACTCATTCCCAGAACATCCAAGTACTAGCACATGCAGCAGTGGTAAGGATAAGTTGAGAAAACTTTTAATGATTTCTATACCTACGGGTGGAGTAGTGCATGATACTCCTTATAGTGAGAATCACCTATATAAGCGAGAGGTAATTAGGCCGCCTCTAAATGAACGCTTATGAATGAGATACGGTCTAGGGCCAAAATGGACAAAACGTGAGAACAACAATTGTTAGAGCTGTTATTATGTGAGTATTATTGTCTTGGTATACACCCGACAGTCACTGGTTCAAAGCGACTCGCTACCAAATGGCTAGTATATCCGATAATATTTCACTAGGGAAGATTCAAGGCCACAAGCTATCTATCCCGATGTAATAATAGTTCGCCGGAACTTTGGACGAATTTGCATACATGCATTAATTGTCATTCATGTGGGGGATTGTTGGAAATGGATAACGGAAAGTTAAGTTTAACTTAACATTGATCTAGTTTCTAACGGAAGTTCGTTATGTGTTAACGAAACTAGTTACAAATGGTAATCTACATTTGTTGTAGATTATATAACTCATTTAATATCTCAAAAACCATTTCCGGGTGAATGAGAAATTAATGACAATGATTTGTAACTTAACAAGAGTTAAATATTGGGTCAAAGTTTGATTTGGGTTGGTCCCAAAATTGGTGTGGACTTGTTGTGGCTAAGGAGCGTGAGCGAGGCTAAAGAAGCTTCTGCACGGCCGTGCAAGTGCCTAGGACACGGCCGTGCACCGTGCCTTGCCTTGCCACTCGACCGTGCTGAGCCTTGAACTCGACCGTGCATATTGCCTTGCACGGTCGTGCAGTTCATTGGACACGGTCGTGCAAGTGCTGTTATACCCGAAAAGTTGTGACTTTTCAAGGGAAAAGCCACCAAACCCTTTGAATCTTTTTATATACTTCCCCTCCGAATTTCAATTTACATACACAGTCATTTGAGACTCCCTACCCTCTAGTAAGATAGATTAACATACCCAAATCATTGCATATTGTTGCATTCAATCCTTTAAAGTCCAAAGTTCAAAACAAAGTGTTGTTCGTTAGAGTAATTGATTTGGAGTGCTCCTATCATTTACTTGTAAGTCGTTTTATCTTACTAGAAGATTGCCATTCAAACCGTAAGCACCTGTGCGGGGCAATAACTTCTTACGGAGATTGTATTAAATACAAGACTCGACTTGTCTCTTTGTTTTTTCAATCTCCGTTACATTTTCTGTCAAGTTTTTTCGTTAAGTTCTTGAGAAGCCTAGCAATTGTCCAACACTAAGCACCTCAAGGTTTATAAGAAATGTTTAGTTAAATTTTCAAATATTATCATTTCACTACACACTCCTAATATTTTCATTTACACATTAAATAATTATTTTTATTTTATTCATATATTTAAATATCATATAAGTTATAAAATGCTAACTAACACATAATTACTACCAACAAAATGCAAAACACATAATAATATGAAATGCACACCATATTTACCAATTCAAGTATATATTAATTATGTCTAGGACTAGGATCGTGACACTCAATGTGTCAAATGATACTGTAATTTCGAAGAAACTAGAATTCTAAAAATAGAATGTTGAAATAAAGTTATTTTTAAACAAATAGTAAAATGATGTACCTTCTGATTTATTTCTTGAGCGACTTCAAAGACTATAAAATAAAGTAATTGACAAGGCTTTCATAGCAGCATGTTTGACGTAGAAGACCTTCAAACGTGATCATTTCCAAGAGACTACTAAAAATGAAATGTTTAAATAAAGTCATTAAGTGTGCCAGAAGACCTCCCGGGCTGGTCCTAGCCCTAGTTCGAACCATTCATAATACAAAATTAAACACATAACAAAAATTTCATTTTTGAAAAAATAGGTAATCAAAATATTTATGTATTTTCCTTACCAAAAATGTCAAATTTCGTTTAACATAAATAATTTGCTTGTTCAAAAAGTTAAAACCCTTTAAAATTAACAACTATTCTCTTCCTCTGTTAAAATGTTTAATCAATTTCTCAAGAAATATTTTTGATTAATATTTTATTAAAAAACTAAAATCATTAAACTGAAATTATATGAGAAAAATCTTTGTATTTTCTGACACTCAATGTGTCAAATGATACTGTAATTTCCAAGAAACTAGAATTCTAAAAATAGAATATTGAAATAAAGTTATTTTTAAACAAGTAGAAGAATGTTGTACCTTCTGATTTATTTCTCGAGCGACTTCAAAGCCTTTAAAATAAAATAATTGACAAGGCCTGCATGGCAGTGAGTTAGACGTAGAAGACCTTCACACATGATCATTTCCAAGAGACTACTAAAAATGAAATGTTTAAATAAAGACATTAAGTGTGTCAGAAGACCTCCCGGACTGGTCCTAGCCCTAGTTCGGACCAATCATAATACTAAATCAAACACATAACCAAAATCATTTTTGAAAAAAAAATACGTAACCAAAATATTTTTGTATTTTCGATTTCAAAAATGTCAAATTTCGTTTAACATAAATAATTTGATTTTTAAAAAACTTAAAGCCCTTTAAAATTAACAACTATTCTCTTCATCTGTTAAAATGAATAATTAATTTCTTTAGAAATATTGTTGATTAATATTTTCTTAATAAATTAAAAACATTAAATTGAAATAATAGGAGAAAAATATTTTTATTTCCTAACACTCAATGTGTCAAATGATTCTGTAATTTCCAAGAAACTAGAATTCTTAAAATGGAATGTTGAAATAAAGTTCTTTTTAAACAAGTAGTAGAATGATGTACCTTCTGATTTATTTCTCGAGCGACTTCAAAGCCTTTAAAATAAAGTAATTGACAAGGTTTGCAATGGCAGCATGTTAGACATAGATGACCTTCAAATGTGGTCATTTCCAAGAGACTACTAAAAATGGAATGTTTAAATAAAGTCATTAAGTGTGCCAGAAGACCTCCCGGGCTGGTCCTAGCCCTAGTTCGGACCATTCATAATACTAAAACAAACACATAACCATAATCATTTTTGAAAAAATATGTAACCAAAATATTTGTGTATTTTCGATACCAAAAATGTCAAATTTCGTTTAACATAAATAATTTGCTTGTTCAAAAACCTAATGACCTTTAAAATTAACAACTATTCTCTTCATTTGATAAAATGAATAATCAATTTCTTAAGAAATATTGTTTATTAATATTTTCTTAAGAAACAAAAAATATTAAATGGAAATAATAGGAGAAAAATCTTTTTATTTCCTAACGCTCAATGTGTCAAATGATATTGTAATTTCAAAGAAACTAGAATTCTGAAAATGGAATGTTGAAATAAAGTTATTTTTAAACAAGGAGAGAATGATGTACCTTCTGATTTATTTCTCTAGCGACTTCAAAGCCTTTAAAATAAAGTAACTGACAAGGCTTGCATAGCTTCATGTTAGACGTACGTAGAAGACCTTCACACATGATCATTTCCAAGAGACTATAAAAAATGGAATGTTTAAGTAAAGTGATTAAGTGTAACAGAAGACCTCCCGGGCCGGTCCTAGCCCTAGTTCGGATCAATCATAATACTAAATCAAACACATAACCAAATAGGGGTGGAAATGGTTCGGTTTAGCTCGGTTTGAACTATTTTAGAAGTCAAACCGCTAGCATCGGTTTGGAGAAATTCCAAACCGAGCTAAACCATAAAAAAATTCGGACCGAGCTTAACCAAACCGCTATGGTTCGGTTTGGCTCGATCTAAACCGCTGTTTGATTTGCGGTTTGACGGCAACTTGAACGAAAAATGAACGAAAGGACTGTTTAACAATTTTAAAAACAGGGAAATGCAATGGGAAAATAGAACCCAATAACAATTTTAAAAAAGAGGGAAATGGAAATCAATTGAATTACCTTGAGAAAAAACCCACCAAGGCCATAGAACATGGTCTCATGCTGTCTCTCCCACATTGCTTCTTGCTTCTTCACATATTTTTCAAAACAAACTCGAAACTGAAAAACCTAATGAAACACCAATAAACTCAATACTCAAATCTAAAAACTACCTCTCTTGCTAAGTTGCTCGAACATGACATAATTGGACTTTATTTGTGTGTGTGTGTGGGTGGAGAAGGAGAAGGAGTAGAAAAGAGACCTTGTAACCGGTGTAAATATCAGCAGCTCGAACCCAGAACTGAAAGGAGCGTTGCCAAGGTCTGAATTGGGTTGAAAGCTTCTCTTGAAATTCATTGAAATCAATTGGAGGCAGCATGATTGATTCTCGTCGTCGATTGAAGAGAGCTGCATCGATTGATCGAAGAGAGAAATCAGAGACGACGAGACGAAGACGACGGAGAACGGAGAAACGGGAAGAGAGAGAAAACGGGAAGAGAGAGAAAGGATTTGGGAATATGAAAGGGAGGCGCTGAGTTTGAAGTGTTATATAGGGTTTTTTAAAATCAAAGGCTGAGATCAACTAAGAATTTGAAGGGGACGGTTAGGATCGCGGTTTGACGGTTCGGCTCATGGCTCGGTTTGACGGTTCAGCTTAATGGTTCGGCTTCACGGTTACAAACCGCGGTCCGGAGTGCCAAACCTCAAGCTGAGCTGAACCACATGGTTTGTTAATTTCTCAAACCGAGCTAAACCACTTATTTCTAAAAACCTAATCAAACCACACGGTTTGGCTCGGTTCGACTCCAAATCGCGATTTGAGCCGAACCGCTTCCACCCCTACAACCAAAATAATTTATGAAAAAATACGTAACCAAAATATTTTTCTATTTTCGATACCAAAAACGTCAAATTTCATTTAACATAATAATTTTTAAAAAAGAAGTAGTATGATGACCTTCTAATTTATTTCTTGAGCGAGTTCAAAGCCTTTAAAATAAAGTAATTGACAAGGCCTACATGGCATCATGTTAGATGTAGAAGACCTCGTTATCATTTTCAATAGACTACTAAAAATGGAATGTCTAAATAAATTCATTAAGTGTGCTAGAAGACCTCCCTAGGCTAGTCCTAGCCCTAGTTCGGACCATTCAAAATACTAAAACAAACACATATCCAAAATCATTTTTGAAAAAATACGTAACCAAAATATTTATGTATTTTCGATACCAAAAATGTCAAATTTCGTTTAACATAAATAATTTGCTTGTTCAAAAACCTAACGACCTTTAAAATTAACAACTATTCTCTTCATCTGATAAAATGAATAATCAATTTCTTAAGAAACTAAAAACATTAAATTGAAATAATAGGAGAAAAATATTTTTATTTCCTGACACTCAATTTGTCAAATGATATTGTAATTACCAAAAAACTAGAATTCTAAAAATGGAATGTTAAAATAAAGTTATTTTTAAACAAGTAGTAGAATGATGTAATTTCTGATTTATTTCTCGAACGACTTCAAAGCCTTTAAAATAAAGTAATTGACAAGGCCTCCAGGGCAGCATGTTAGATGTAGAAGACCTTAAAAAAACGTGAACATTTTCAAGAGACTATTAAAAATGGAATGTTTAAATAAAGTCATTAAGTGTGTCAGAAGACCTCCCGGGCTGATCCTAGCCCTAGTTCGGACCATTCATAACACTAAATCAAACACATAACCAAAATCATTTTTGAAAAAATACGTAACAAAAATATTTATGAATTTTCGATACCAAAAAGGTCAAATTTCGTTTAACATAAATAATTTGCTTGTTCAAACACTTAAAGCCCTTTAAAATTAGCAATTAATCCCTTCATTTGTTAAAATGAATAATCAATTTCTTAAGAAATATTTTTGATTAATATTTTCTTAAGAAACTAAAAACATTAAATTGAAATAATAGGAGAAAAATCTTTTTATTTCCCGACACTCAATGTGTCAAATGATACTGTAATTTCCAAGAAACTAGAATTCTAAAAATGGAATGTTGAATTAAAGTTATTTTTAAACAAGAAATCGAATGATGTACCTTCTGATTTATTTCTTGATCGACTTCAAAGCCTTTAAAATAAAGTAATTGACAAGGCCTGCATGACTGCATGTTTGACGTTGAAAACCTTCAAACGTAATCATTTCTAAGAGACTACTAAAAATGGAATGTTTAAGTAAAGTCATTAAGTGTGCCAGAAGACCTCCCAGATTGGTCCTTGCCCTAGTTCGAACAATTCATAATACTAAACTAAACACATAACCATAATTATTTTTGAAAAAAATATGTAACCAAAATATTTATGTATTTTCAATACCAAAAATGTCAAATTTCATTTAAAATAAATAATTTGCTTGTTCAAAAATCTAATGACCTTTAAAATTAACAACTATTCTCTTCATCTTATAAAATGAATAATCAATTTCTTAAGAAATATTGTTGATTAATATTTTCTTAAGAAACTAAAAACAACAACAACAACAACAACAACAACAACAACAACAACAACAACAACAACAAAGCCTTAGTCCCAAAATAATTTGGGGTCGGTTAACATGAATCCTCATATATCATCGTGTAAAAAGGTTGTTGAAAAAGAAAAAAAAATCAACCCCCCAGATAGGTTTTTGTCCTCCTCTCCGGCCTCTTCAACGCCATACTTTCATCCACTCAAAGTAAACTCATATCATTTTCAATCACTCTAATCCAAGTTTATTTGGGTCTTCCCCTACCCCTCACCATTTTATCATTTCTTCACTATTTCGGCCTCCTAATCGGTGCATCACTTGGTCTCCTTCTCACATGTCCAAACCACCTTAGACGATTTTCCCTCATTCTATCCTCAATTGGCGCAACTCCTACTTTACCTCTGATCACCTCATTCCCCAATCGATCATTTCTTGTATGATCGCACATCCATCGAAGCATATGCATCTCCGCCACATTCATCTTATGCACGTGACACTGTTTCACGGCCCAACATTCGGTGCCGTAAAGAGTGCAGGCCTAATTGCCGTGCGGTAGAATTTTACCTTTAATCTATGGGGTATGCCGGGATCACATAGAAATCCTGTGGCACTCTTCCACTTCAACCAACCTGCTTTAATCCTATGAGCCACATCTCCATCTAATTCTCCATCCTTTTGGATAATAGATCCAAGATAGCGAAAAAATTCAGAAGCTTGGACAATATTTTCATCAAATGTGACCGCCCCTACCTCCCTACTTCCAACTCTGCTAAACTTACACTCCAAATATTCAGTCTTGCTCCTGCTCAGTCTAAAACCTCGAGATTCCAAAGTGTGTCTCCACAACTCCAATTTACTTTCAACACCCTCTCTTATCTCATCAATCAGCACAATATCATCTGCGAACAACATACACCTTGGTATATTATCTTGGATTGACCTCGTCAATTCGTCCATTATCAAAGCAAAAAGGAAGAGGCTAAGTGCGGAACCTTGATTCACTCCAATCTTTATAGGGAACTCTTCAGTCTTCCCAACACTAGTCTGTACACAAGTACTAACTCCATTATACATGTCCTTGATAATATCAATATACTTCTTTGAAACACCCTTCTTTGCTAATGCCCACCAAAGTACCTCTCTTGGCACTTTATCATACGCCTTCTCCAAATCAATGAAAACCATATGCAAATCTTTCTTTGATCCCGATATTTCTCCATGGTTTGTCTCATAAGATATATTGCCTCCATAGTCGATCTTCTCGACATAAATCCAAATTGGTTATCCGAAATATCCACAATTTTTCTCAACCTTTGTGCAATCACTCTTTCCCAAAGTTTCATAGTATGGCTCATTAGTTTGATCCCCCGATAGTCGCCACAATCTTGGACATCACCTTTGTTCTTTTACAAAGGGATCAGAGTACTCTTCCGCCACTCCAATGGCATTGTGTTAATTCTTCATATCTTGTTAAATAGCGTTGTTAACCAATCTATTCCCCTCTCCCCTAAACATCTCCAAACCTCAATTGGTATTCCATACGGTCCTACAGCTTTCTTCGATCCCATTTTCTTCATTGCCATTTCCACTTCAACCTTTTGAATTCTCCGCATAAAATCTCGATTAACCATACTCGAAGAGATATTTAAATCTCTAATATCCTGCTCTTGACCGCCATTGAACAAGGTATCAAAGTACGAACTCCATCTCTCTTTTATCTCTTTATTCCCGACTAGAACTCTTTGGTCTACATCCTTCACCCATTTAACCGTCTCAATATCTCGTGTCCTCTTATCCCTCGTACGAGCGAGTCTGTAGATGTCCTTTTCCCCTTCTTTTGTATCCAACTTATCATAAATTTTCTGATTCACCTTTGCTCTTGCGTCTCTTACTGCTTTCTTAGCATCTCTTCTAGCTTCCTTATAATTCTCATAGTTCTCGTCGCTCCTACATTTTCTCAATAATTTGTAGCAATCTCGCTTGCCCTTTATTGCTTGTTTTACTTCCTCGTTCCACCATGATGTGTCCTTACTTGGTGGAGCATTTCCTCTAGATTCTCTAAGGACTTATTTCGCCACCTCCTTTATGGCATGTTCCATCTTAGTCCAAGTTGAATTTATATCCTTATCCTCCATATTATCCGACCAAATACCGGTATCGACCATCTTATCTACAAATTTCTGTTGATTCTCCCCTTGAAGTCTCCACCACTTGATTTTAGGATCTACCTATGGTTTTCTCTTCCTCGAAATTCTCTTACTTCGAAAATCAGTACCACAAGTCTATGTTGAGTTGTTGTGCTCTCACCCGAAATAACCTTGTAATCTGTATAACTCTTTCTACAAACATTTCTTACTAAGAAGAAGAAGTCAATCTGACTCGCATTACCTCCACTCCTATAGGACACCAAGTGAGATTCTCTCTTCTTGAACCAAGTGTTCATTATACTCAAGTCATATGCCAACGCAAAATCCAATATACTATTTCCTGCTTCATTCCTCTCCCCAAAACCAAAACCTTCATGTATGCTCTCAAAGCCATGTCGACTAGACCCCACATGCCCGTTCAGATCACCCCCAATGACTAATTTCTCACCACTAGGTGCTTGTTGCACTACCTCCTCCAAATCTTCCCAAAACACTTGTTTAATAGATGCATCCAACCCTACTTGTGGTGCATAGGCAGAAATAATAGTTATAATCTCCTCACTTAGCACAAGTTTAATGCCCATAATTCGATCACTCTTCCTGTACACTTCCACCACATCATTAATATACTCATTATCAATAATGATACCCACTCCATTTCTACCCTTATCCTTTCCTGAGTACCAAAGCTTAAAACCCCAAGGCGATATTTCTTTTACTTTCTCTCCAACCCACTTAGTTTCCTGTAGACACATTATGTGAATCTTCCTTCTCCTCATAACTTCCACCACCTCTACTGATCTCCCTGTCAAGGATCCAATGTTCCAAGTTCCAAAGCGCATCCCACAACCTCTACACTTACCATGGACTAGCTTCTTTACCCGCACTCATCCGCAATGCGGGAACCCTTGCATATTTGATACCACCCCTGGGCGAAGAGATGGCGCGTCGCTTCCAGGCGACAACCTAGCAACCTTTGCTTACTTATCATTACACCCAGGTTTTTGAAGTGTAGCGCGTCGCTGCTAAGGAAACGCCCCAACGATATTCATATTTGGATTCATGTCATGATAATGTGACAAAATTTTTACGCTGGCTGTCACATGCCTACCGCAACCCTCACCCTTTATCCTGACTTGGGACAGGCAAGGATAAATCCTTGGTGGGTTTCTTAAGAAACTAAAAACATTAAATTGAAATAATAGGAGAAAAATATTTATATTTTCTGACACTCAATGTGTCAAATGATACTGTAATTACCAAGAAACTAGAATTCTAAAAATGGAATGTTGAAATAAAGTTATTTTTAAACAAGTAGTTGAATGATGTACCTTCTGATTTATTTTTTGAGCCACTTCAAAGGCTTTAAAATAAAGTAATTGACAAGGCCTGCATGGCAGCATATTCTTTCGCATGGCTTGATATCGCACCAAGAGCCTTTGAATTATAATTAGCTAGAGTTACTTCAATAGTAGTCCATTCTTCCTCAAGTTTAAGTTTAAAGATTTTTCTGAGGTTTCACCCTCTTCACTCTTACTTTCAACCTTAGGAGGAGATCATGCGAAAATAATACAAATCCACGCCCTCTCATCAATTGCTTTGATGAAAAGACGCAATTTTGCTTTTCATCCAATACAGGAGGACGGTATTGTTTCAAATAATGACTACTCTTTCTTGGATCTCACTCAGTGTAATCGAGTGGAGTTCTGATACCAATTGAAAGAAATTGAGTAGCTAAGATTGACAAGAGAAACAAAAAGTACCTGATGTGAGTCATGGTGTGATAGCACCAGCACTAAAGCAGCAGAATAAACAGTTTAACTTGAAGTAAAACACGAAATTAACACTTATCTACAACAACTTGTTGTAGACAATAAAAAGCATCTCTTATTAAACCAATCACAAATCAGTTACACGAATTTGAACTAAGAGAAGAACAAAATAGCGAAATAACCAAAATAATTTCTCACACTTTAAAATTCTATGAATATATTGATGTAAAGTAACCAAGGCTTGATCGAAATCAAAACCTTCCTCAAGGAATAGCAATTCCTTAGAAAACAAGAACTTCCGAAGAAGATCTTCTGCAAGCCAATAAAATTGATCAAGGGTTTTGCAAGATGCAAACTGAAATTCAATTGATAAAAATGTCTAATTTCGAATTACAACTTTAGGCCTATTTTATAGTGCCCATAAAACTTGAAAAACACTCCTAAACCTTCTAAAATTACTCCTAACATATATGGTAGCTTAATAGGACTCAAAAACTAGTAAATCTCCTCAAAATCTACTCTAAAATCATCTCTAATCAACCTATTAAAATTAATGACGAAAATAAGAAATAAACTATAAACTAAAACAAATTAAATCCTAAAATACTAATTAAAATACAAAAATAATTTACTTTACATCAGTGATGTAAAGTAACGCAGCGGAATAGTAACCAAGGCTTGATCGAAATCAAAACCTTATGCAAGGAATAGCAATTCCTTAGAAAACAAGAACTTCCAAAGAAGATCTTCTACAAGCCAATAAAATTGACCAAGGATTTTGCAAGATGCAAACTGAAATTCAATTGATAAAAAGATCTAATTTCGGATTACAACTTCAGGCCTATTTTATAGTGCCCATAAAACTTGAAAAACACTCCTAAACCTTCTAGAATTACTCCTAACCTATATGGTAACTTAATAGGACTAAAAAACTAGTAAATCTCCTCAAAATCTACTCTAAAATCATCTATAATCAACATATTAAAATTAATGACGAAAATAAGAAATAAACTATAAACTAAAACAAATTAAATCCTAAAAAACTAATTAAAATACAAAAATAATTAATATATTTGACTTCGTCAAATATCTTTCCTACATCATTCACCCACTCTTCAAAAGAACTCGACCCCGAATTCTCATCCGATGTTTGAAAAGTGCCGACCCACTTAAAAATATATTTCAAATAAATCTTCTTTTTAAGCACACATTGACGTAAGATGATCTCTTCCAGATATAAAATTATTCCATCCATCCCATCCTCCTTGTGTTGATCTTCCACCCCTTCCTCCCTTTGATCAACAATGATCAAAAAATTAACTGCTTCCTTGTTGTAAACAACACCCAAATTTTCATAAAAAAATTGGGGGTTTTGAACAAACAATACCAACCTCTTCTTTCTCCTTGAATTCAACTAGGACATTACCAGATACTATCATATTTGACGTAATAATATCACCACAAACCTGAACAATGCTCAAATCTTCTTTGATCTCACAAATAACCTCCTCATCAAAAGCTTCTTCTTGAGTAGGAAATTCTTCAATAGACAACTCACATTAAAGATCGGAATATCCGCCCTAATCTTGGGCCGTTGATCATGAGGAGTGTTGGGTATGCATATTTTAACCCTCCTATTTTGTATTAAATTTGATTGATACCATAACCTCCTGTCTACTTTAAGGACTTTAGGACCCTATGTAATGAAGCTTAGACTTCAATTTTTTAGCTAAGTCCATTTTTTAGAATAGGTTAAATTTAGGCTTGAAGACTGGCACAAGACTCATTGGATTTGAGGATTGCAGTTCAAAGTTTCAAACCGCACTCATGCAACCGCATGTGCTGAACCGCCCTGTGAAAATTCCGTGTTTGAAACTACCTCTGAACAACTGCAGTGCAACCACTTTATAAGAAAACTGCAACAGCTTTGCACTTTCATCTTATAAACCGCACCCTGCAATCTCACTGGTGTTACCAACCGCACTTATCAAACCACATGTACACCAGGACCACTTCCAATGATTGAAGACTTGAAGTGAACCACCTTTATCGTTGGAATCCACATCAGCAATATCAAAAGTCAACCACCATATCTTGTCACGTGATTCAATGTCAGAAAAGATCTGCAAGGATCTTGAAAAGATGACAGGTGTCCAAACCTCATTGCTTGCAGCTGAAGCCTGATCAGCTTTATTAGCAACAACAGTTCCTAAGGACAAAAGTGGATATTGTGGACCAATGGGAAAGCATCAAGTACTGTCCTTGCAACAGCTGTGTCCAACGGCTATATCTTGAATGCTTGGGTATAAATATCCCCAATCTTCACCATTTGAAGATTGCTTGAGAAAATTGAAAGTGATGTGTTCAAGAAGCTGAAGCTCTGCCCAAAATTTATTCAACCCTTTGAATCTTCATCTTCATTCTTCAAGAAATATTTTCCAGCCCAGAAATCAAGCCTTAACACATCAAGAATTATTGTGCTCTACATCTCAAAGATTTAAAGAGCCTTGATCTTGTTTTTCACACACACACCTCACTTGTTTACACATAGATTAATCATTTGAGATACACTGATTATAGTCTAGGATTTGATCTTCATAGAATAGATTTTGAATTTGAGTATCAATATTTGTAACTTGTAATCTCTCATACTCAATAGTAAAATCACTCTTGAAAATTCAAGACTAACCATCTTGGTAGTGGACGTAGATCGTTTATCGATTGAACCACTCCAAATCACGTGTTCTTATATTTCTGCATTTATATTTCTTGTGATTACTAATTATTTATCTCTATCTCTGTTTGATCTTATTTGTAGTTATCCATTATTAATAATTGTGTTTGGAGTTAATATTTTCAAAACTACACTTGTTTGTAAACCGCACTTACCAACTGCTCCACCAAAACCGCTTTACAAATCGCCTCTCCCAAAACCGCTTTGTATCTCTATTATTCCGCTGTGCATTTTACATCTCTACTTGCAGTCTATTATCAACTGCAAGCGGTTTTGTAAGCTTAGAGGTTTAGTTTTTAAAAGAGGGCAAAAAATTTGAAACAACTATTCACCCCCCCTCTAGCTGTATATTAACCCTTGTTGCCACCTTTGGGACCAACAAGTGGTATCAAAGCAAACATATTTTAAAATCACTGTTTTTCAAGCTTAACAGCTTGTGTGCCGATTCAATATGGCAAACTCAAATACAATGACAACTGTTAACTATTCACACATTCCAATCTTGGACGAAGACCACTTTGACATCTGGAAGTGCCGAATGCTTATTCATTTGGAAACAATTGATGAGATGCTGGTGGAGTGCGTAATCAATGGCCCGTTTGTTCCCATGAAGGCCAACACTGATGCAACCACCAATACAGAAACTCCAGAAGTCAAAAAGCCAAAAGATGAGTGGTCGGATGAAGAGAAGAGATTAGCTGCCTTGGACAGCAAGGCTAGGCATATCATTTCTAGAACCCTCCTGTAAGTGCTCCAATTTGAGCTTGTTAGTATTTTCGTTAGAAAATTAACGAAAGTTATGACATTTCTAACAATTCCTAACAATTCCTAACATTCCTAACATTTCTAACCAAGTAAGGGTAGATTAGGGATTGCCAAAAAAAAGATAAACCAAGGAAAAGAATCAAAAAAGCAAAAGAAATGGTCAAAAACCAAAAATAGAAATGGCTGGAACAAAAACTGGCTGCCTAATTTGAATTTTCAAAATAATATTCCTTGTGTCCAAAGCTTTGAAGTAATTAATGAACAGTGCTTATTTGAAGGACATATCCGCGCGGATGAGTTTGTCAATTTCAGAGGGCTATAAATTGAGGCCTTCAGTCTCAGAAATAAGGGAGAAAAAACACAATTTGCAACTGCACCTTGGCGAAAATAGTGAGAAAACAGTGAGAATTCTCTAGAATTGTCACCTTTTTCTCAACTATTCAACCAAAATCACACTCACTCAAACACTCTCATATTCAAGCCTCAAACACTCTTACATTCAAGCCAAAAACTCCAAAACACAAAGAAGATAGGTATAACCTCCCTCTTCTTACCCTAAATCTCTCATCCATGCATGCATTTTCAAGCTACAAAATGTAGTTCATTCATCTTCTTGTCTTAGATCCAAGAAGATCACCATGGAAGTTCACCTCCATGGATGATCTTCTACAAGGATCAACATTATTTTCAAAGTGTTCTTACTTTCTTGCAAGGAAAACACATTTTCAAAACCCTAAAAATCATTTTCATACATCAAATCTCATTTTCAAAGGATAAAATTCTCCTTCCCAAGCAAATGAAGTGCTTAGTCCTAATGTACCCCAAGGATGGTTTGATATAGTTGATTCACCACTAAAATGTCAAGTGATCACTAATCAAAACCTAGGGAAATGGGGACAAGCATGGATGCAAAACCCCCTTTAAAATCACATTTTCTTTCTTGAGAAGTTGCTGTCCAGTAGCAATTTTCTAAGACCCCAGTCCATGGTCTAAATTTTTGGACACATATAAACTTGGAATTTGGTGTTGACTACAAAACACTTTTTGTAGCCAACATCCAGAGATTTCCAGAC
Source organism: Adenophora triphylla var. japonica (assembly GCA_022495995.1). Taxonomy (NCBI): domain Eukaryota; kingdom Viridiplantae; phylum Streptophyta; class Magnoliopsida; order Asterales; family Campanulaceae; genus Adenophora; species Adenophora triphylla. The sequence continues at coordinate 209,654 of JAFEMH010001899.1, read as the reverse complement.
ATATTTTTACTTTATTTGTTTCGTGAGTAAAACTCCCTTTTTCAAATTTTCTTTCAAAGGTCAGTTCATCAGTTTCTGGAAATCCAGATTTCATATCTGAGATTTCCAGAAGGTTTTGACCCCTCAAATCTTCTCCAAAATGGAAAATTCTTTCATAGAGATCTCATTTGAGGTGTCTGGAACAACTTTCATTCTCTGAGTTTCTCCATATTATGAAGTTTTAAGGCCCTTGAATCCATTTCAAAATCAGGTGTCTACTGTCTTTTTTCATTCTGGCAGAAGTGTTTTTCAACTTCAAAAGGTCTTTTGAGTACCAAATCTCAACCCAAAAATCATCCAAAAAATCATGGGGTCAGTTTAAAGTCTTAAAAAGAAATCCCTATTTTTACTTTTCTCAGTTTCAAATTATTTTGGCCAAAGCAATACACACACACACAAACAAATGGTTTTTAGCTTGGAAGACTCGTTTTACGAGGCATTCCGGGTGCACACTAACGTCCTTCCCGGCGTGTAACATGACCTCCGAACCCAAATCTCTAATCTCGGGCATTTTTCAAAGTTTTGGCACTTAAAACAAAAACGGCGTGGCGACTCCGTCTTTTTCCGGCTTTATTTGATTTTCAAAGAAACGCAAAATCGAATTTTCCCGCGAAATTGGAATTTCAACATCGTCACAGTGGCGACTCCGCTGGGGAATGATTAAGCTTTTTCTAAAAAAAAATGGTATTTGGTATATTGGTGGAAACCATTAAACTTCCCGTTATCGCCTCCTAACACGAGTCGGGGATAAATTGTGGTTTAACAATCCCACGTACCGGTATCATTGTTTTCAAAAAAAAAAAAGAAAAGCTTTTGAGGGTCAAGCTTCCGTTCCGGCTTTAAAAATCATTTGTTGTGTGTGTTGATTTTTACACATTTTCGTGTTGTCTTGGCTGCCTCGGAAAAAGTCAAAATTTTGACTGTCGGAATCATGTCCCTAACTGTTGGAATTTTTGTGTTTATGTGTTTATGTGTGCATTTACTTTCAAAAAAAAAAATTAAAAAAAAAAAAAGAATTTCAAAAAAAAGGAGTTTCAAAAAAAAAAAGAAAATTTTCAAAAAAAAAAATCATGCATCATTCTTTTTAAGACACATGAAAAATTTCTATTTTACTCAGAAAAAGAAGATAGACTGCTTGCACACTACGCGCACGTGACCTTACACTGCACACTACGTCCCTAACCCAGGGAAATCCTTGTCGCGGCCCGTTTGGTCTTATTACGCCTCTCGGTGCAAGCACAGGACTACCCAAACATCCCATGGAGCCTCGTGTCGACCATGCACTTGTCAAGTGACACACTTTGTCAGAGACCCGGTTGGTTTTTAGTTTGAGTACGTGTCATGCCACATGTCGTGTATAGACCTTTCCTTTCAAGCCTTTGTCGGCATACCGACTCGATATCTTTCGGGGACCACTAATCGGTCGAAGTCATGCGGTTTTCCGCCGCGAGACTTTGACCAAGATATTGGCCAGGCGCCTTGACTTCGGCTACGGCGGCACAAATTATACACGACTCCCGGCATTGACCTTTGAGTCATCAAGGATTAATGATTATTCCATGCCTAATTACGGCCTAATTGACGACAAGTCAAGATCAATCGTGGACATTTATCGGTACAAATCATGCCGAGCTTTTTGTCGAGCCCTCGGACATGATCTTGACTTTTGACGTCGGCTTTGTCCGTAATTTGCATCGAATGCTCGTTAAGACTCGATTACCCGCCGGACTTTTAGGATCGTTTTTCTTTCGGTCGGTGGGACCCGCTTGCCCTATAGGACCCTCGCCGGGGCATCCACCTGGGAGGTCGAAATACGGGTGGAATACGAGGGGCTTATAGACGTAGTGACGGGGCCCGGCGATCCGGGATCGAGTAGTTTGCGAAAAAGAAGAGAAATCTTTTCCAACCGATTAGGTTAATAAAACATGTTTTAAGTAAACGTGAACAAATAACCGCATGTTGCATGAGCCCAAAGCCCAAACACTTACCCTCCTTCAATTCCCGGACATCGAACCCTCGTGTCTTTCCCCGCGGCTCCTCACAAAGGTTGGTTCCGGACACCGGGTCACCGTTTGATTAGTTGGGAAGAGTCAAGCGCGTCATCGGCTTCGCCGTTTGTTCCGACTCGGGTTTGAATGTACGCATCGGCCGGTAATGATGGGGACAACGTCACTCCGCCTCCGGGACCCCTCGGACGGAACAACGGTGGAATCGGTTAGCGAACGAGATGAGGTTACGACGGGAAGCACGGTGAATAGCCTTATGGAGGCTATCAAAAGCCATGGTTTGGCCGCCGGCCTCAATCCCGATGGCACCTTCACCGTGGAAGAAGACGAGGATGCCAATCCCGCTCTCGGTCGCCACGATTACTCCGGGATGCCACCACCCACCTCCTATGGTACCACTACGAGAACCCATGCTCCTCGATCTTCGGGTCGGCCGGCTCCCGACCACGGACCACGGATCCATGCGGCCAGGCCTGAAACCGGTTCGCGGTCCCTCGGTGGGGACAAATCCGATGCTGGAATGTCTTCTCACGGTTGGGGTTATCTCGGAATGCCACGGCTAATTGGGATCCGCCTCGGTTTGGGACCGATCAACCGGGCCTTCGCGGCAACGGCTCAAGGGACAACAACGGTTCGGCATGCCTCAGCGGCCGTCGGGAACCCCTCCCGAGAATGATGTTAGCTCATTTGCTCCTCCCACGGCTTTCACAAACCCATTTCTCACTCGGGGTTCGATGGGTTGCCAAACCTCCATCCCGGTTTCATCGAATCACCGGGACCGCAGTACCCCCGGGTTATACACCATCGCCTCGGCCCGGCCATGCAATTCAACAATCGGGGACGGCGGCTGCACCTAAGCCTACTTATGGGCCTCACTCAGGAAATCCAAGCTATCCGGCTACATCGGGGCTGCCTCCACCTACTTTGCCGGTTGAAAATCAACGGCGGGCCGCAAGGTTCTATCCCTTCGCCCGAGCTCCTACTCATGCTCCCAGGGCAATTTGGGCCAGGACGGGTTTTCACCTACGTCCGGATCGGCCGTTCCCTCCGCCGATCTGCCGCCGGTGGTAGCTCCTCTCTCTAGCTCGGCCACTAGCTTGAATGCCATGGTTCCACCACAAGACCCTCATCGGCACAGTTCATGGAACAACACAAGGAAATGAAAGCGCAGATCGGTGAATTGGCTGCCAAGAAGTACGCTTTCCGGCCTACGAGACCGGACTCCATTGTTCCCTGCCTCACAAATTTGTTATGCCAAATCTAGACCTCTTTGATGGTACCGCATGCCCGAAAACCCATTTGGACACATATACCTTGGCGATGAAGGCGAAAGGATGCACCAATCGGCGGTTGGTGACTATTTCGATCTATCTTTGAAATCCGGTGCCTTAAAGTGGTTCTTCCGTTTGAAACACGAAGCCGGGGCTACATGGGACCAGATTACCAATGCCTTCACGAGAGAAATATAAGGCCAACTTGGAGTGGGAAACAAATAGGGTTGACCTACAAACAACGGTGCGGCGTCAGATGAGAATGTTGGGGACTTTTACAAGCGGTGGAATGCGAAACTTCGGTGAAATGGCCATCCCTCCTTCCGAAGAGGAACAAGCTGGACATCTTCCGGTCATGCACGAAACCACATCGAGAGCCTCCCTCGGTCACTTCCCGTACTCGGAGACTTACGGGCCATGGTTAACTCCGCGGCTAAGTTTGAAAAGGCTTACAATCGGCAGCCAGTGCTTTGCACACCTTACGAGATATCGGGCTCCTCCTTCCAAACACTTTGCCCCTGCTCCTGCTAAAGGCAAAGAAATGATTAACTACGCGGGACGGGAATGTAATAACACAACTCCTTTTGCTCCCGGAAAACCGGTCGAGCCCGGACCACGGGTCATGAACCTCGAAAACTTTGGAATGCCTACGAATGACATCTTTAGGGAATTTGGTGAAAGAAGGCTTGCTTTGCGGCCTTTGGAGAATTTCCAACCCGGGAATCCGAATGCTCTGTGGATACCTCAAAGTATTGTGCTTTTCATCAAGCTCACGGACATCGGTGACAATTGCTTCACTCTGAAAAAGGCAATCGAGGGATTGATAGAGCAAGGAAAGTTGGAAGGCCTAGAAGGGCCTAATACGATCAAAAATCCTGCGCCAAGGAACCATAATCGAGTAAATATGATTGAATGCGGAGAACCTTCGCATGCCCGGGAAGATGCTTGATGAAGGTCCCCAAATACCCGTGGCCAACCTTGTCGAGGATCCACGAATTCGGATTCCCCTCGGCCTTGAGGATATTGAGCGAATCAACCCATCTTGGTCTCATGTCGGAGATTTCTGCAAGAATATGAAACTCGCTATTTCTCGGATGAAGGGATAGGCGTCTTGAACTGGGGCATTAGGTCAAAACATGAGAGAACCATTTACACAAGATGGTTAGAACAATTAAGAAGAATCGAGCAAGAAAGCTTCCGGCGAGCGCACATCTTGGGGCTTATCAAAGAAAGAGGCCGAAGAGCACTTGGAGCTAGTACACTTCTGCAAGTTGGCTTTGGGAAAGGCCGAATGTGATCCAGAACAGTGAAGAATCGGAAGAGGAGCACTCCTTCTATATCTGCTGGAGTCAAATACGTGCCACCCCCTCTCACTCTTCCCCAGCGGTTTACGGGTGGAGAAGCCGAATCGCAATTACCACTTCCGGGAATGGGAGCATATGACAATTTACTGCGGTTGCACGCACCCGTATTCCCCTAACGGGTTTGATCGGCGTTCCCTCTCGGCGAAATCCCGGTAGTATGGGAAGATGATTAGATGGCAGCGATGACGATGATGATGACGAGAGCGAAGAGTCAGCGAGGCCCCAGATCCGGAATCAATCTGGAACAATCATGCGGAAATGAGCCCATGGGAGCCGGACACGATGGTTGGTTGTCGGCAAGCGACGACGAAGAAACTTCGGAAGACGAATATGAAACCGAGGATATGAAGGCCATGAAGTTTCACAGGTGCGAGCACGTGGATGTCTTAGAATTCAACACTTGCCTACCATGCTTTGGGGAAAGGGTTTTCGGGCGTCCGATCCGGGCGATAGTCGAAGATCGATAGAGAGAGGAAACTAACTCCCATCCGCCCCAAATGAGAAAATAACCATGGTTAGATCAAATCCACCGAACAAAGTAACACTCCTTGTCGGGGTTACCCAAGAAGAGGTCACCTTCCCGAATGTATGTCGGCTCTCGGAGAAGTCACGGAAACCGGCATGATACCGGATGCACCTCCCACACAAAGTGCTATAATCATCTCCAACTCACGAGTATTACGAGAAAGGAACCGAGAATGGTTGCACTATACAGGGGATGAGATCGAAAAGCCGTAGAGCCCCGACAATAGCGACTCTTGTTGCATGATAACTATGAGCAAGGCGAGACTATGGGAGCGAATCGGAGGACGCCCTAGCTGTGGGCCATCCAAGGGGCAACAACACAACCCCGAGACTCAAGCATGTGACTTGGGAAGCGGTTATAAGGGCCGCCCGGGGAAGGGGCTAGTACGGCCCCTCACCGTTGCTAGACTCCGTCGAACCCGGTGGCCGATAGCCAAAAAGGCTCCCCGTTGACCTTAGCGGCGTTGAAGAAATCTAGTCAAGAAGCAGCGTGAGGAAGTTAACTGTTGACCCGATCCGGGCAAATCTTCCAAGGAATCCCAAGGCGAGATAAGAAGGCCGCGAGATCAAGCACACAGGGAGAACCGCCGCCCCTATGCTAAGGCAGTAGAAGCTCGACCCGAAAAGGAGGACCCCGTGCTCACCCGGTTGAAGCGAGACACGAGGCCAACATCTCTCTGTGGTCCCTGCTCACCTCATCCTATCCCCATAAGCTAAAGTTGGAAGAAAGCTTAGCCCGCACCTTGGTCCCTATTGATGCTACTCCCGATGACGTGGTACGGTGATTGGAAACATCCACTACGGGAACATAATCACTTTCACGAGATCTCGACCTCCCTCAATTTGGGGCTGATCATAACGAGCCTCTCTTCATCACGGTCCAATTGGATGAACGACGCCTCCCTCGGGTCTGGTTGATAATGGGTCGGAATGAACATTCTTAGGCAAAGATCATGAGCACCTTGACATCAAGTCCACGGACTTAAAACCTTCCTCCCTCGACGGTCAAGCTTACGACTCGACATCTCGGCAGTCCTTGGAGTTGCTACCTTGGACCTCTGGTTTGGACGAGAAATTAATACTGTGGAATTCCGGGTTATTGATATCGATCACTTTTAATGCCTTATTGGGAAGACCTTGGCTGCACCGAGGTCGAGGGTCGCCTCAAGCCTCCACCGAGTGTGTGAAGTTCGTCTCGAATGGGGACGACAACCATTTATGGGGATTTAGTCACCTTGGAGGGCACGGATACGGGTGGAATACCTATCTGGAAATCAAACATGATGAGGAAGGTCTCATGTGCTAACGGGCTTCACGGTCGAGCCTCCCAAAGCCCAAGTGTGCAACATAGATCGACAATCACCGGGATAAAATCCCTCCGGTCTTGAAAATGATGAGAAAGATGAGCTATCTACTGGCCTCGATGCAGGGAAGCACCAACAAGGAACTCACAAACTCATCGAGGTGAAAGGACGAGAAAACTCGCCACGGCACAGGATATGAGGCCTCCTCGGTGGACCTGCAAAAGGAAAAAGATTTGAAGCTATCACGGGGAAGGGTCCGGTCGACGACCCTAAATCTCTCCCTTTCGGTCCTAATTTGGGCGACTACTTCGTAAAGGGTCCCACACAACCGGGTAACATCACGAGCCCGCTCCTACGAAGGGTGGTGAAGCTACGGGATAGCCTCAACAAGTTCGGGGGAGCCAAAGCTAACCCGGTCCGTAGAATGTTCTGGACCTACCCAAGATACCGGGGCTACCACTACCATGAAGAGTGAGTACACCTTGAGGCGTGCCAAGCCTAGTGGAACAGTTCGAGAAGCTCACAACCACAATTCCTCTTGCCCGGGAAGGTCAGAAACCTGAGTTTGAATTGACCATGCAGAAAGCCAAAGCCACGAAGTCTTTTCGGATGATTGGGATGGTCCGATTATGCAACGATTATTCGGGGAAGAGATCAGGTGCCGGACTGATTGATTTCGGCTCGATCAAAGAAATGGTAGCAATGATCGAGGGAGGAGAACGAAACGAGACGGCCCCAGAGTCATGAGATCAGCGGCAATGCCGCTAAAGAATTGGGAAACTCTCTCGGGCCGTCCGCGACCAAAGAAGAAATGATCACCAAGCCTGGATTGGTCTCCCGTCCCTTTGTGTCAACCTAGGAAGAGTCCTCAGGAGTCTCTCATTGTTAAGGTCGAGTCTCTAGGTTCGTCAGATGGCCTTACGCTGAAGGCTACGAGTGCAGCAAGCATTTGTACTCCCTTTCGTTCCTAATGAAATGACGAACCTTTACGAGTATCCCTTGATTGCCACTTTAACTAATGATGAATTAATTAATAAAAAAAACATTTGATAATAATTCATTAGATAAAGAAAGCGAGACACATTAAACAAAAAAAAAAATCAAACAAAAAAAAATCTTTAAGCGGGTTGTTCGGAAAAAGGAAAATCGAGCCCAAGTGCCGAAGAGATTTTGACGAGTGTGAATGCAGGAGCTGCGGAAGAGCCTAAAGAGACGCAGATTGGTGATTTCTTCGAAGGAGCTGGAAAGGATGCCTTACAAAATCCTACAAGATCCTCAACTCAAAGAAAGTTGCCCTCTTCATCAAAGAGAACATCATATGTAGATACGGGTTGCAGTAGAAATCATCTCGAGATAATGGATCCCACTTCGAAGGGGAATGCGACGAGTGCTGGCGAGAATTCCGAATAACCCGTCACAAGTCATCTCCTACGGGCCCCAAACCAACGGAGCCGTCGAGGCGGCAAACAAGACTTTGGAAAACATCATCAGGAAAATGGTGTCAGGCGAGAGATTGGCAGAAGCTACACTGGCACTCTGGGGCTCTGAGAACATCGGTCGAACGGCAAGCGGAGAAACACCGTTTGCCCTCACATACGGAATGGAAGCCGTGCTCCCAATCGGGATTGGAAATCCCCTCACTCCGTGTCTTTGTTGGAAAGCCGGATCAACGAGGTCGAATGGCTCCAAAGTCGCCATGATGAATTGGCCCTACTAGATGAGCGACGATTGAAAGCAATGGAACACATCCGAGCCTACCAAGGGAGAATGGCGAGCCTTCGACAAGAAAGTAAAGCATCGGGAGATCCGAGAAGGTGATCTCGTTTTGAAAGAAAAGCCCCGGTCCGTGTCAACCCGCTTGGCAAATGGGAGCTGTGCAGGTCGGGCCATACATCGTCCAGAAGATCTTCTCGGAGGAGCCATGCAACTTGCGGACCTCGACGGAAATCCCTTTGTACACCCGGTGAATGGTGACAAGGCTGCGCGAGATACTACGCGTAAAACAAAAAAAAAGAAGTCAAAAAAAAAGAAACAAAAAAAAAAAGAAGACAAAGAGTGCTAAAGAGTAATACCCGAACTAGGTTGAAAACCCGAAAAGGGCGGCCTAGGTAAAAAACGAGGTTGCACCAAAAAAAAAAAAAAAAAACAAAAAAAAACAAAAAAAACAACAACAAAATCGACAGGTTGAACTACGAAGACTGAGCTCCTCAAAATGAGGGGAACGTAGGCGGCGGAAACGGTTCGGTCTAAAGCACAAATAAAAGTCATACTTTGACATCAATACAGATCGAGACCATGAAAGCGTCTCGAAAAACTACGAAGCAATTCAAATATTCATTACAAGTTAAAAACTTTTGATGAGTCTAAGCCCGGTTCATTCCTACAACCGGCGACTGCTAAAAGAAACTAAAATACATAATCAAACTAATGTATGCGCTACGACAAGAAAGCGATACTCGAAAACTCGAGGTCACTCTAGCTGCTCGTCTTGGCATCCCCCTCTTCTTCCCCCTTCGAGTCTTCTTCTTACGAACAGGGAAAAATGTCGGTCTTCCTCCTACCGAGCTGCGGTATAGGAACGGGATCTATCGAGACCGGCCTCTGTCGGGGCCTTGGTAGCCCTAGCGTCATCTCTCATCTCCTGTAGCCTAGGCGGTAGCATAGGAGTCCTCCTCTCTGCCTCTTGACATAAGCTTCATAATCGGTCACCACATCTCCGCTCTGTCATGAGGGTTGGCCCTCGCCTCGGCCCTCCTCCTCTCGGAAGCTGTCGGGTCCTCCGCACCCACAATGGCCTCACGCCGTCTCAAAATAGCCATCGAGTCTCTCCCAAAATGCCTCTCGTACCAATCCGGGTACCCAAGTGGTCAAGAACACGAGGTCTCGGACGCTTTGAGGATAACCCGAGGAGGAAAGACGTCATACCTCCATGCTCGGGAAAGAAAGGAAAACACCGAAGGATCATCCATAGAAGCAGGAGCCACCACCACGGTGGCTATATCATCAAAGTCCTCCAAAGGAACTGCTCCAAGCCGAGCTGTCTCGGAACCAAAGACGGAATGTAAAAGGCTGGTGAGAAAGCCCGGAAGCATAACCACGGGAGATCCGTCTGAAGTACCCTCAGAGTCTCCACTGCCAACAAGGCGACCATCTAATATCTTACGTGCGGCGACCAGCCATCCAACGCTCCCATGAGCCACGATCATCAAAATCTACAGCACCCCTCTCTGGCGAATGTCGAGGCTTGATCATATCGGGAGTTTCCCGAAGAATCCCCAAGCGCTCCATCGGCCACGAGTCAAGAGGAACGGGCTGCCCCGTGCATATACCGTCTCCCGAGTAGCCGGCCTATCGAGAGCATGAAAAGTCTCCCCCGGGATCGGAGGTACAACATCTACGCAGCGACAATGAACGACTACATCCGGCGGGGACCGATGACGAGATCCCAAAGAATAGACCATGAACAAGGTCCCGAACATGCAAAGTGCAAAGGCATCCCAATAGCCATCGTCAAGCAAGCCTAAGCCCCTAAATCTATCGGGGAGACCGGAAATATCAAAGTGATCGGGACTACGAGATCATACCTTGTGCTTCCTCAGGGAAAGATGAAGGAGGTTGCACAATCTATCAACGAAAGAGGCCCCTCAGGGCAAAGGAATTGCAATCTCTTCCACCTCAGGACCGCCAAGCAAAGCCGAAATTCTTCCACGGTCGGAACAACCTCGTTGTAAGAAAAGCAAAAACATGCCTTCTAGTATCCCAAAATGATGAAGAAGCTCTCAAGAGGTCGTAGTCAGGAACCAATTCTTTGAGGGACCATAAACACTTCACCTTGTACCTTTCTTCAAAGAATGACCTCCTCTAATGCATAATCTCCCGAGACCACTCTTTAAACTTGGTGAAGAATTGCATTTGAAAATTTTTGGATAATTTGGGTGGATTTCTCATGCTCACAATTCTCTCCATGGGTTTTCTCTCCTTCTCCCGAAAATGGCTGTTTGAGCTGGTGGTTGAAGAAGGTATTTGAATTTGAAATAAAGTGAGACCGGATACGAAGCAAAATTAAAGGACAATGTCGAGATGCGAGTCTGTCCGCGCGGATATGTTTGTCCCCTAAAAAAAAAAAATCTTTGCAACAGTCAAAGCTTCTGTACCAAAGGAAATATTTTGTCCCAGCCAAAGCCTGTCCAAACCAGTTCATACACCAAACATCTACACCCTTGCCAAAAAATCGAGGCTCATGCAACATTGCATTCATACAGCATTGCATTCAAAAAAAAAAAAAACAAAATAATAATAAATAACAATAATCCTAAATTATTACATTCCCAAAAAAAAAAAAAAGAAGCAAAAAAAAAGAAAAGTAAAAAAAAAATGTGCATAAAAATAAACTGTATCTGTCTAAATACAATCTCAGAAATCAATCTCAAAATATCAGTCTCGAAGGATCGTCAGTCAGAGTCCTCGGTGGCTGGGCCTTCCCCCCGGTCCCTCTTGCGGCTCGGGCCCGCCTCCTCGGTAGCCATGAATGTCTCGGGCTCAGAATCATCGTCCTCGTCCCCGGAAGAAGGCTCGTCAGGACCAACCGGCACGCTCTGATACGGCAAGCCAAGATCTGCAAAGAAATCATATCCGAAGGTGAAGGCGTCAGACTCCTGGACGTGCGAAGAAGATCCACCATGCTGCCAGACGTGTCCCTGCCCGTAAGGATCTCCGAGAATGACGTGGTCCGAAGGTAGTACCACGCGGGGATCAAGGAGAGGAGAAAGAGGAGTCTCGGAGGAAGTCTCTGAAGGAATAGGGGAAGCCTCCCGCCTGGCAGGCGCCGGCTGTGGTCGCCTCGCTCTGGCAGGGGCTCCACAAGCCACCATCCTCTGATGAATCTCTTAGCCCGATCACTGCCGTCGGCTTCTCCACGACCACCTCAGGAAGCTGCACGAAAGCAAAAGCGTCGAAGCAGTTGAAGCAAAAAAAAAAAATGATGACGGGGAAAGAAAAGAAAAGACGAAGCAAAAAAAAAAGAGGTGGGAAGGAAAAGCCATACCTTCATACCGGACGAGTCGGAAAGCTCGTGGAAGCCGCTCGAGTGAGGGATCTGCACCCTCAATCGGACCCCATCTGGACATATGAAAAGTCCGTCCGAGGGTACCGCGGGACCCTAACCCCTCTCTATCCGGAACACAGGGCGTCCTCGGCCTCCTCAAGACAAATCTTGGATACGGCTCGATCGCCACGAATGCCGAGAAGTCTTTGGCCGCCCGGTAATCATCCCAGGTCACGAGATCTCTCACTAGGATGCATCATGTCGGCGGGAGGCTCCACGGTGTCATCAAGGCGAATTCACGCCATGCGGCGCGTCACCCTCTCCCCGGATAATAGGCGTCGCAAGTCGAAGCCCCTCAAAATCCTCATTGCACGGTCCAAATCTCGGCGCCCTTCGGTGCGCCACATCGAAACGATCCCGGGGATAGAATATCATCTCCTCATCCGTCTCGGCCCTCGTCGAAGGAAGGCAATCCAGTACACGAGGGTCGTGCGCCCCTAGAACCTTTCTTCTCTCGGGCATGCTTGGACCGGGAGCGCATGGCCGGATATGCCCGATATACTCCGCCGTGCCGCCACATCGTGACGTGGAAGAACTCACAAAACCATGCACTGCGAAAGATAAAGTCGATTAAGTGCGGAAAAGAATGCGTGCTTAAAGGAAAAGGAAAGCAAAAAGAAAGCTTATACCTCCGAGCAAACTCGAAGCGGTAGAAGGAGCTCGCGGACCTTCATTTGTATCTATCAAGAGCAAAGTAAAGCTCTGCCGGCCGGCCTCTCCCCAAGAGACCTCTCCGGCCATCCCCACATCCTCCAAACTCCTCGGCAAAGCAAACACCGCCGTCCCCTCGGCGTGTCCAAGAGTGCTCGAAAAAGCAAACCATAAAAAGGCCTAGCAATGCGCTCGGCGCCTATCCTCTCATCCCGGCCTCGTAGCTCCCGATGATCTCCACAATCTTCCCATAAACCACGGCATACTCCATCCCCATCCCCTTTTTGGGAATGGGGTAAAGCCAGAAGAGCTGCGGGTCCACGTCGTTGTAGCCGTCCCGCCACTCAATCTTTGCGTCCATTGAAGGACAGACCCGTGATCGCGGCGTAGTCGGAAGGCGTAACCGTAGCCTCGGCCCAGAAGAAATGAAATGTGTGGGTCGCATCCCACCAATGCTGCGCCAAAGCAAACATCAGGCCCTTGCTCTTAGGGAACTTGACCAACCCCCTCAAGCACTCAATGAACTCGTACAGCCCGGTCTCAACAACAATCTGTCTCGGACTCATCAAAGCTCCTCGGCCCGCAATCGGAAGCCGGTCCCACAGGTCAACTACAGACTCCACTGATCCTCGAGTCTTCATCTTATTCAGCTGCTCCGTCACGTAGTTGTTTCCGCCCTGCAATAAAAAAAAAGAAAATGTCAAAAAAAATTTGCATTTGCACAAAAATAAAAGAAAGCATATACATGCATCATGCAACACAAAGTTTTGAAGAAAATTCGGCAGCATAACAGCATGCAATGAACCTAGCCCCATTTTTCTTGCACAAAAGAAAGCAGTTTTCAGCAAATCCCAATCAACATTCATTCATACATTAAAAAAAAATTCATATAAGGAGTCAACGGAAGTAAAAACTCCGTCCCATTTTTCATAAAATAACATGCATACATGTCATTCATGGAATCATCATCTCATTGCAAAAAAAAATTCATCATCATACTTTTTACAAAAAAAAAGAGAGCATGCATTGCAACAAAAAAAAAAAGTCCGTCCCAATTCCGGGAAAATTTTCATAGTCTCAGATTTCAAAAAAAAAAAAAATGGCAAAATGCCAATTCTTTTTTCAAACAAAATGCACATTTGGGTTACCCACAAATTCATTACAACATGCAAAGCATCAAAATCAAAATCCAAGGCCAAGAACATCAATCATTCGAATTTTCAAAAAAAAAAAATCAAAAATCACCAAAAAATCAATTTCAAGCAGAAATCGACAAAGGGATCGAAAAGATTCGAAGTATACCGTTCGGAGACTCGGATCAGAAGCCCAATGTTGCCACGCATCGGGGTAATGCTCCTCCACAATCGATTGCGAAAGAGTATAATGTCTCCTCATTCGGACAAGCTCCAATTGCCTCTCCACTACCGGACCACGTCCTTGGCCTTAAAAAGCTACTCCCGTGTTCCATTGCTTAAAAATCGAAGAAATCGGAAGAATTTTCGAGCTTTTGGAACAAAAATGGCGGCTTGGGCGATTTTCTCTCTCTTTCCTCTCGTAATTTTACGAAAAAAGCGGCAGGGAAGAAGAAGGGCGTTGGCCCTCATTAAAACCTGTCTGGAAATCAGACCCCTCCGCGCGGATAGGTTTGTAAGGGTCAAAATGACCCTTTTGCCCTTTAAAATTTCAGAACTCTGCAATTTGATCCTAGACTTAACAGAGTTAACCAAAGTCAACCCCCTTTCAAGAAAATCATTCCACGGCAGTCAAACGTAAGTCCGATTTCCCCGAGAAAGATAACGGAATCTCGTATCTTTCATCAAAATCACCAACGGCAGTCAAACGTAAGTCCGATTTGCCCGAGAAAGATAACGAAATCCCGTATCTTTCATCAAAATCATCAAACGGCGGAGTCAAAACGTAAGACCGATTTCTCCAGAGAAAGATAACGAGATCCGTATCTTTCATCAAAATCATTCCACGGCGATCAAACGTAAGACCGATTTCTCCGAGAAAGATAACGAGATCCCGTATCTTTCATCAAAATCATTCCACGGCAGTCAAACGTAAGTCCGATTTCTCCGAGAAAGATAACGGAATCCCGTTTCTTTCATCAAAATCATCAACGGTAGTAAAACGTAAGTCCGATCTCCCCGAGAAAGATAACGAGATCCCGTATCTTTCATCAAAATCATCAACGGCAGTCAAACGTAAGTCCGATCTCTGAGAAAGATAACGGAAATCCCGTATCTTTCATCAAAATCATCAACGGCGGTAAAACGTAAGTCCGATCTCCAGAAAGATAACGGAATCCGTATCTTTCATCAAAATCATCGACGGCAATGTCAAAGGTAAGTCCGATCTCCACGAGAAAGATAACGAGATCCGTATCTTTCATCAAAATCATTCCACAGACAAGAAACGTAAGTCCGATCTCCACGAGAAAGATAACGGGATCCATATCTTTCATCAAAATCATTCCACGTGTCAAAGCGTAAGTCCGATCTCCCGAGAAAGATAACGGAAATCCGTATCTTTCATCAAAATCATTCAGCTAAGTAAAACATAAGTCCGATCTCCCGAGAAAGATAAAGGAATCCGTATCTTTCATCAAAATCATCGACGGCAAAACGTAAGTCCGATCTCTAGAAAGATAACGAGATCCAGTATCTTTCCCCAAATCGTTCCTCGAAACGTAAGTCCGATCTCCTCTTTGAGAAAGATAACGAGATCCGTATCTTTCATCAAAATCATTCGGCAAAGAAACGTAAGTCCGATCTCCCGAGAAAGATAACAAGATCCCGTATCTTTCATCAAAATCATTCACAAGCGGTCAAACGTAAGTCCGATCTCCAGAAAGATAACGAGATCCCGTATCTTTCATCAAAATTATTCACGGCGGTCAAGCGTAAGTCCGATTTCTCCGAGAAAGATAACGGAATCCCGTATCTTTCATCAAAATCATCGACGACAGTAAAACGTAAGACTGATCTCCCCGAGAAAGATAACGGAATCCCATATCTTTCATCAAAATCATCGACGGTAGTAAAACGTAAGTCCGATCTCCCCGAGAAAGATAACGAGATCCCGTATCTTTCATCAAAATCATTCCCCGGCAGTAAAACGTAAGTCCGATCTCCCGAGAAAGATAACAAGATCCAGTATCTTTCATCAAAATTATTCCGTACAAAGAAACGTAAGATCAATTTCCCCAGACGAATACGTCGATTTTTCCCAATGAAAGGCTAACAAAATCCCGGCAAAAAGTTAACGGAATCCCAAAAGCCAACGAAATCTCGAGTAGATTTCGAACTACGAAAAGGGCTTGATTCCCGCTAGGGATACGTAGGTAGCCTATCTTTAGGTCCGACCCCTCGACCAAACGGTCACCCTCTCCTTCGGCGCAGACAAAGTCAGCAGAAAGGCCATTTCAAATTAAGGTTTGAGGCACCTAAAACGCCATCTTCAGGGTTCGAGGCACCTAAAACGCCATCATCAAGGTTCGAGGCACCTAAAACGTCATCATCAAGGTCCGAGGCACCTAAAACGCCATCATCAAGGTTCGAGGCACCTAAACGCCATCATCAAGGTACGAGGCACCTAAAACGCCATCATCAAGGTTCGAGGCACCTAAAACACCATCATCAAGGTCCGAGGCACCTAAACGCCATCATCAAAGTTCGAGGCACCTAAACGCCATCATCAAGGTACGAGGCACCTAAAACGCCATCATCGAGGTTCAAGGCACACGAAACGCCATCATTACCGAGTTGACACCTCAAAATAGTCATTCCAGGGTAAAGACCCGAACTACGGCGGCTTGATTCCTCTTAAGGATACGTAGGTAGCCTATCGCTAGGTTCAGCCATCAGACCAAAAAGGTCATCCCTATCCCCAGCAGAGCGGATAGCCATCAGACCGAAAATGGTCATTCTTATCCCCAGCAGAGCGGATAGCCCTCCGACCAAAATGGTCATTCCTATCCCAGCCAGAGCGGATATACAATCTCGGCCATCAGGCCGAAAATGGTCATTCCTATCCCAGCAGAGCGGATATGCAACCTCGACCATCGGACCAGAAAATGGTCATTCCTATCCCAGCGGGCGGATAGGCCCTCGGGCTAGAAAATGGTCATCTCTTATCCCAGCGAGTTTCTTTCCGGCAACCATTGCAGAACTCGCTCATCGGGTTCGAGGCACCTAAAACGCCATCATCTCCAGGGTCAAAGACCCGAACTACGACGGCTTGATTCCTCTTGGGATACGTAGGTAGCCTATTAAATAGGTTCAGCCATTCGATCACTTGATCATCCTGCCAAATATGGAGCCTTACTCTTATCGACGACCCCGCTTCTTTCGAAAGCGCCGTCGCCGAGGGGCTACTGTAAGTGCTCCAATTTGAGCTTGTTAGTATTTTCGTTAGAAAATTAACGAAAGTTATGACATTTCTAACAATTCCTAACAATTCCTAACATTCCTAACATTTCTAACCAAGTAAGGGTAGATTAGGGATTGCCAAAAAAAGATAAACCAAGGAAAAGAATCAAAAAAACAAAAGAAATGGTCAAAAACCAAAAATAGAAATGGTGGAACAAAAAGCTGTTTGCCTAATTTGAATTTTCAAAATAATATTCCTTGTGTCCAAAGCTTGAAGGCGTAATTAATGAGCAGTGCACGGCGAAGGACATATCCGCGCGAATGAGTTTGTCAATTTCAGAGGGCTATAAATTGAGGCCTTCAGTCTCAGAAATAAGGGAGAAAAAACACAATTTGCAACTGCACCTTGGCGAAAATAGTGAGAAAACAGTGAGAATTCTCTAGAATTGTCACCTTTTTCTCAACTATTCAACCAAAATCACACTCACTCAAACACTCTCATATTCAAGCCTCAAACACTCTTACATTCAAGCCAAAAACTCCAGAACACAAAGAAGATAGGTATAACCTCCCTCTTCTTACCCTAAATCTCTCATCCATGCATGCATTTTCAAGCTACAAAATGTAGTTCATTCATCTTCTTGTCTTAGATCCAAGAAGATCACCATGGAAGTTCATCTCCATGGATGATCTTCTACAAGGTTCAACATTATTTTCAAAGTGTTCTTACTTAATTTCAAAGAAAACACATTTTCAAAACCCTAAAACTCATTTTCATACATCAAATCTCATTTTCAAAGGATAAAATTCCCCTTCCCAAGCAAATGAAGTGCTTAAGTCCTAATGTACCCCAAGGATGGTTTGATTAAGTAGATCACCACTAAAATGTCTAGTGACTACTAATCAAAACCTAGGGAAATGGGGACAAGCATGGATGCAAAACCCCCTTTAAAATCACATTTTCTTTCTTGAGAAGTTGCTGTCCAGTAGCAATTTTCCAAGACCCCAGTCCATTGTATAAATTTTTGGACACAGATAAACTTAGAATTTGATGTTTACTACAAAACACTTTTTGTAGCCAACATCCAGCGCTTTCCAGACATATTTTTATTTTATTTTGTACGTGAGTAAAACTCCCTTTTTCAAATTTTCTTTCAAAGGTCAGTTCATCAGTTTCTGGAAATCCAGATTTCATATCTGAGATTTCCAGAAGGTTTTGACCCCTCAAATCTTCTCCAAAATGGAAAATTCTTTCGTAGAGATCTTATTTGAGGTGTCTGGAACAACTTTAATTCTCTGAGTTTCTCCAGATTATGAAGTTTTAAGGCCCTTGAATCCATTTCAAAATCAGGTGTCTACTGTCTTTTTTCATTCTGGCAGAAGTGTTTTTCAACTTCAAAAGGTCTTTTGAGTACCAAATCTCAACCCAAAAATCATCCAAAAAATCATGGGGTCAGTTTAAAGTCTTAAAAATAAATCCCTATTTTTACTTTTCTCAGTTTCAAATTATTTTGGCCAAAGAAACACACACACACCCACACAACCCCATGGTTTTTAGCTTGGAAGACTCGTTTTACGAGGCATTCCGGGTGCACACTAACGTCCTTCCCGGCGTGTAACATGACCTCCGAACCCAAATCTCTAATCTCGGGCATTTTTCAAAGTTTTGGCCCTTAAAACAAAAACGGCGTGGCGACTCCGTCTTTTTCCGGCTTTATTTGATTTTCAAAGAAACGCAAAATCGAATTTTCCCGCGAAATTGGAATTTCAACATCGTCACACCTCCCCGTTTCAACTCTTCAGAAAGTGATGTATCTCAAAACCGCAAAGCAGATGTGGGATGCCATAGAGAGCTACCTCGAAGGTGATGACGAATGCAAGGAAAGCAAATTATATGCTGTTGAAAGATCCTACAACAACTTCAACAGAAAATCCAACGAAACCTTGCGTCAAACCTACGACCGCTATGTTAAGGTAGTTAATGCTTGTAGATCTCTTGGAAAAACATTAACCGATAAGAAAATCAATATGACTTTCCTATCTGCTTTAGGTTCTAGATGGGTTAATAAGGCTACCTCTCTAGAAGACTCCAAAGTTTTGGGTACTTGGTCATTAAGTAGCTTGTACGCCAATCTTAGAGTCTATGAACTTAAATTAAATCATATTGAAGGGAAAACCAAATCGCTTTCCATGTCCGTAGTGGAACATGAGGAGAAACCATCTACATCCAATCAAACCGCAGATCCTTCCATATCAACCTTATCACTCATCGAGATGGATGATGATGATTTTGCCATGTTTGTGAAAAGATTTCAAAAATTTAGAAAATCCTCAAAACCTTTCACAAAATCATTTTCAAAAGGCAAACCTCCTGCAACATTTTCTAAAATTTGGAGATACAAAGAAAAGAGTGATCTAGTTTGCTACAAGCTGTAGAAAACCTGGTCACTTTCCATCTGAGTGTCCCGCGGCCTAAATATGAAATACATGAAAAGAAAACCTCCTGCGAAATTTTCTCGTCGCAAGGGAATGGTTGCTGAGGAGGAAGCGAATTCTAAGGAATTGACAACTTGGATTGACACTGATTCTGATGATGGAAGTGATGAAGAAACCGAAGAGGTTAATCTCTGCTTAATTGCGGATGCTTAGATGAGTCGAATCTTGAGTCAATCGAGTTGCAAGATATGGAGGAAGAAGAGGTTTCTACAAAACTTCCCAAATTTTAAGTTGGATGAAAATGTCAAACTTACTCCTAGCATTAAGATAGGAAATTGTTCGTATTCACGTCCCATTTTCCTCACTACAAATGCTCCACCTTCAAAAGCAATTTCAAAGAAGAAAATTTTGAAAAAGGTGGTGAAAGAGGTTTCTCCCATGGAACATGAAAGGATGTTCAAGAAAGCAGAAATGATGATCCATAAGTTCTCAAATGTTAAAAAAGCCTTAAGCTTAGCTCATGATGAACTTAATCAGTACAAGATGGAGAAAACTGTGATGAGGTCTGAAATTTCATATATTAAGGACCAAATCAAAAGTATGACTCCTCTTGGCGATCAGAAACCGCACCACTTGAAACTAAGGTTGCCACTTCAACTTCGGGAATGATGACACTGGTCACCCAAATCAACGATATCCAAAAGATTATTGATGGGTGGCTCAAGTCAAAATCCACCGCGGATCAAATCATAGATTCCCAAGTTCCTTCTGAAATTAAGGAGGGTCTAGGATTTGGATCTGATGAAGAGGAGAAGTTTGCATTCTGCAGTAAAAAGGATGAGGAAATTTTGAAACTAACTAAAGAAATTCCTAAGAAGAAGCGTGCAAATGCTAAGGGTAAAGGATAACAAAATTTTAATTATGTCTACCCAAAGAAGCAATATGGGAAGAACTCTCAGATGAAGGCAAAGGATTCTGAGAGTGTAGCTTCAGAGGAAATGGCTTATGGAGTTGGCCGCATCCACTGCCTCCAACCGCACGGTGGAGCCGGGTGGTGCTGGCTCTGGCCCAGTGACCGCGCCTCTTCTTCGACCGCTCCTCCTGCCTTCAAAAGCAGGAATAGCGTTCCTAGAAAATACGTGGTCAAACTAAAGCCAGTTCCCTTTGTTAAGGATGAAACCGCGCCTCCCAAACCGCATGCAACTCCCAAGAAGAGTAAGGAGTTAGTAAAACCTCATGATGCTTGTAGCTTTTATAAATGCTCGGTGTGTGATGGTTTAGGTCACAAGGCTGCATAATGCCTTTTGCGGTTCACATCCAATACCAGGAAGAGTAAACCTCCTTCTTTCAAACAGGTGTGGGTCGTAAAGGGTTGCTAACTTCAGGACCCAAGGAATAAAAGGGGACTCGTTCTTAATGTTTACATTTCAAGTCCTCTGCTTAATGGCTGGTCACTCCAAGGATAATGAATGGTATCTTGACAGTGGTTGCTCAAGACATATGACTGGAGATAGATCATTACTTGAAGATGTCATTGAAGCAAATGGTCCGTCTGTAACCTTTGGTGACAACAACAAAGGCAAGACCATTGGTTATGGTGTTATAAGGAGAGGAAACCTAACCATTGAGAAGGTTTCTCTTGTTGAAGGGCTCAAGCACAACCTCCTTTCAATTTCTCAATTCTGCGACAAAGGAATGCTTTGCAACTTCAAGTCATCAAATTGCTTTATCAAAGATAGCATTTCCGGAGTCACCCTGCTCACAGGGATTCGTAAGAGTAATATTTACATTATTGATCTAGATTCTGCATGTAGTATTACTAATCTCTGTTGTGTAGCTAAAAATGTGAGCGAAAATAGTTGGCTATGGCACAAGAGGTTGAGCCACTTGAACTTCAAGTATCTTGCAAAGATTGGTAGGGAAAACCTCATTCGTGGTTTACCCAAAGTGGCTGACCACCATCCTGAGAAATGCAGTGTATGCCAGCTTGGTAAGCAATCCGCGTCGTCTTTCACCAGCAAGACCGCTCCATCAACTTCAAGATGCTTACAACTGCTTCACATAGATTTGTTTGGACTCGTAACCACTGCCAGCATTGGAGGAAGTAGATATACTTTAGTGGTGGTGGATGATTATTCAAGATATACGTGGGTCGAGATGATGATTTCCAAAGATGATTGCTATAAGATCCTCACCGCACTTTTTAGACGGCTCCAAACTCAAAAAGAAGACGACATCATTAGTGTTCGATCAGATAATGGAACAGAATTTAAGAACAACGGTGTTGCTCAGTATTGTGATGACCATGGGATTGATCACAATTTTTCTACAACTGGTGTTCCACAACAAAATGGGGTTGTGGAAAGGAAGAACAGGACGTTGATTGAGGCTGGAAAGACAATGATATCTGAAGCCAAGCTGCCTCAGTATTTCTGGGCTGAAGCAATCAACAGAGCATGCTTCACTCAGAACCGCTCCCTCATCAACAAAACCTATAACAAGACTCCCTATGAGCTTTGGAGAGGAAGAACCCCCAACATTGCTTTCTTCAAGATCTTTGGCTGCAAATGCTTTATCCTCTACAACGGAAGAGAAAATAGAGGTAAATTCGGAGTCAAGGCCGATGAAGGTATTTTTGTTGGGTATGCTAAACATTCAAAAGCTTTTCGTGTTTTCAATAGAACTAGTTTAAAAATAGTTGAGTCTGTCCATGTTACTTTCGATGAGCAATCTCTCCTTGAGCCATATTTGGCTCCAAATGTTGCTGATGATTTTGTTGAGCATAATGAAACAGGTGAACCATCTAGAACTACACCTGAACCTCAACCGCAAAATCCAGCACCCTCAACTGACATTCCCTCAAACCGCACCTTTGAAACCGCACCTGAAGTTCCTACTCCAGATGCAACTCCAAGGGAAGATGAAGTTGAGAATTCCCCCATCCATCTTATAGAACCTCTTCGTCAACTTACCTTCCATGACTTCGCTGAAGGATCTAACGATGTTCCAATTAAAGATCTTGGTGAAACCTCGATCCAACCAGACTTACCCCCGAAGGTTCGTGAAGTCAGCAGTCACCCTCTCTCAAATGTGATTGGTGATCTATTTTCCGGTGTTCAAACAAGGAGATCGAATTATGATGAGCATACTTCCTTATTATCTCAAGTTGAACTCAAGAAGATTGATGAAGCACTCCAAGATTCTAGTTGAGTTGTTGCTATACAAGAGGAACTCAACCAGTTTGAAAGATGCAAGGTCTGGATATTGGTGCCTAGACCTCAGGATCAAGGAGTAATAGGAACTAAGTGGGTGTTTAGGAATAAGATGGACGAGAATGGAAGCATCAATAGGAATAAAGTAAGGTTGGTTGCACAAGGATGTAGGCAAGAAGAAGGAATTGATTATGATGAAACCTTCGCTCCAGTTGCAAGATTGGAAGCTATTAGAATCTTCTTAGCCTACGCCTCTTTCAAGCATTTCAAGTTATATAAAATGGATGTGAAGAGTGCTTTCCTCAACGGTGAACTGCAAGAGACAGTGTATGTTGCCCAACCGCCTGGATTTGAAGACTCCAAATTTCCCAATTATGTCTACAAACTCCAGAAAGCTTTGTATGGACTTAAGCAAGCTTCAAGGGCATGATATGAGACTCTTTCTAAATTTTTACTAGAAAAAGGATTTAAATGCGGTAAAATCGATATAACTCTTTTTATTGCTAAATACAATGATCATACTTTACTTGTTCAAATATATGTTGATGATATCATTTTTGGTTCTACTAATGAGTTACTCTGTAAGCGTTTCGAAAAGCTAATGAAAAGCAAGTTTGAGATGAGCATGATGGGAGAATTAACATTCTTTCTCGGGCTTCAAATCAAGCAATGCGAAGAAGGTATTTTCCTCAGCCAAGCCAAATACACCAAGGAGTTAATAAAGAAGCTTGGATTAGAAAATGCTAAAGTATATGATACTCCAATGGCCACCGACAATAAGCTAGATAAAGATCTAAAAGGTAAGAAGGTTGATCAAACCCTATATCGAGGTATGATTGGCTCATTACTTTATTTAACTGCTAGTAGGCCCGATATCATGTTTGAGTGTGTGTATGTGCACGCTATCAAAAGATCCTAGAGAAGCACATCTAATTGCGATCAGCGTATAATCCGCTATTTATCTGGAACCACTAACCATGGACTTTGGTATTCCAAAGATTCGAACTTCGATCTTGTAGGTTATTCAGATGCAGATTATGCAGCTTGCACCATTGACAGAAAAGCACTAGTGGTACTTGTCATTTCCTTGGGAATAGACTAGTTGCTTGGGCCAGCAAGAAGCAAGCTTCAATTTCAGTGTCGACCGAGAAGTGAGTATATTCGGCTTTGGTAGTTGTTCTTTGTCAAATCCTTTGGATGAAGCAGCAGTTGGTGGACTATGGAATTGAAGAAGGAAATTGCCCTATCATGTGTGACAACACTTCAACAATTTCAGTCTCTAACAACCCTGTCATGCATTCCAAGACCAAGCATATTGATATCAAGTATCATTTCCTCAAAGACCATGTGGAGAAGAGGAATATCCATTTAGAGTACGTGGGGACAGACAACCAGATTGCTGACATCCTCACCAAGGCTCTTGACTCCAAGAGGTTTTCCTTCCTTAAAGGAGAAATGGGTATGCTTGAACTTAAATGATTCCGTACTTTTTATTTGCTAACTTGTGTGTTGAGTATAGGTTGAAATTCCTGTTGAGATTTTAAACCTCCCATTGTTGAACCGCGTGTATCCAAACCGCAAGTAGTCAACCGCCCTTGCAGCCAACCGCGTAGTTCTAACCGCATGCTGCATTCTGACCGCTTATCTATCAACCGCATTCAACAATTGGTATTTTTTCAAAACTGTTTTACATCTTTCTTAGCTTTAAAGAAGCTATGCGGTTTGAAACTTCTTCCAACCGCACTGCCACGTGGACTCAAGGTAAGTTCTCTTATTTTCATTTCAGTCCACATTTTGACATAAGGGTATTTTTGCAAATGTTTTCCCACGTTATTTCAAAATTTAAATGCATTTAGTGCAAAGGGAACATTAGCATTAAAAGCTCTCTTGTCAGCCGTCATTGGCAAAGATGTAGAAGATGAAAAGGTGTAACAGAGGAGATGATTTCTTTTATGGGATAATCAAAATGTCTTTTCAACTGTCCTTGTTCTGAAAATTTTCCTATAAATAAAAACTAATCACCAAAATTCCAACTCTTCCAACTCTGTCCTCTCTGCACACTGTCCTTTCCACCAACTCATCTTCTCTCTCTTCCTAAAATCTCAAAACTTCATCTTTAAGTCTTCAAAATTTCAATGGCTCCCAAGGCTCCCTTCACTGATATGGTATGAACTTCTTCACTTCATCTCATTACATTTCTGCAAACACTTTGTTTCTGCCATTGTTGGACCGTGAAGCTTCGAAACCCTTGAATGGATTTTTGTTCATAACTGGTTCATTTGTTCATCATTTTGAATGATTTCTGTTGGGTTTTGCTCGGATTTGTACATGTATTGATTATATGTTGCTTATTTTATGATTCATACTTGTCTTGAACACTGATTTTGGATTTTTCATTATGAACTCATTCGAAACCCACTTCTGTGTTTTTGCTTATTCTTGTTGATTCTGAACAAAGGTTGAATTTTTACCATGATATTATTAATCCCTTGCTCATTGTGATCATTTTGATATGTTATTTGTTGATTTTGGTGAACTTATGTTGAGTCTCTGTTCTTGGTGTTCTTGGTGTTCTAGTTGTTCTTTGTGTTCATCATGTCTTCGACATGACTGTTCAACTGCCTTGTCAAAATTTCACATGTTTTGGTTCACTTGATTTTCAAACATGTTTTTCATACTTAGAATATTCTCAATAAATTTATGTGGATGTACTGTTTTGAACATCAACCGCATGCTCTCTAGGTTTAAAACCGCATCCTTGCAAATCTTTGATTCAAACCGCATGTTACTTACAACCGCGTATTATTTGCAACCGCATGATCAAATGACAACCGCATGCCAGTTAAACTGCTCATATAAATTCTTTGCAACTGCATGCATAATACCTTTGAGATATTACTTAGTATATAGGCTGGACACCATAACCTTCCCCTCCAAAACACTGCTTACATGTATGGGATAACTTTGGATTACAATGCCACGTACCAGTATAATATCTTGTATATTTTCTATGTTCCTTCAGTTGTATTCACAATACACTTGAGGTTTGGAGTTCTTCACATTTCCAACCGCACCGTTGCCAACCGCTTGGGTGCCCAAACCGCCTGTGCATTGTGAATCCTCTTTAATGGATCTAACTTCCTTATTATTCTTTGTAGGAACCTAGATTTTTATTGCCTGGGTATGAGATCATGGAGACTAAACTTCAGAATGATACCTTAGGCAGAGAGCTGATAAGAAGATTGAGTGCTTCTGGAATCCTTCCCCTCTTCAACAAGAAGCAATCTTATATCATTCCATCCTTTGTAGATCAGTTCTATGCAACTGCTGAATCTGGTGAAAGAGAGTTAGCTGATGGGAAGAAAATAAATTGTTTAGTTGCTGACGTTGAGGGATTCAAGATTTCTATTGATCATTTGGATATTAGAAGCACCTTTGAGTTCCATGTTTCTGGTTGCCCTGAGGACGTCAGTCAAGAGGTGATGGATGCAACCGCTCTCTCCATAGTCAAGCTCACATCCTTGTCTGGGTATTAAAGAAGAAACCAAGGAAGGAGTTTGATGAATTGATGAGCCACTTGGGCTATCTTGTAGGGAAGTCTGTTTGTGGCAAAACTGGTAACCACAATAACTTCACCTCCAGCCAGTGGAAATACTGTTGTGCTATTTACAATGGGATCAAGCTCAACTGGCCCAAGATTCTTATGAGAGAGCTAGCCAGTTCCACTGACACCTATCAGTCAAAAATCAAGAATGAAGATATGAGATGGAGACCCTTCTGCAGGCTCCTAACCGCCTTGTTTACCAGCTACCAACATTTAGAGGATCTGAGAACTTCAACTCCTGATTTATCTGTGCCCTTGGGTGATGAAGAATCTCTGGGGACTAGAGTTTGTCACAACTTCAGATATTCCTTTGGAAAATACATAATACAAATTCTTGTATGATGCTGATACCCATCAACCAATGGAGTTTTACGTTGAAATGACTCCTGAGACCGCTGTTACAGCACTGGGTAAAGCAATTAAGAAGGCAAGGAAGAAGAATCTGGTTGTTGAACAGCCTCCTAAGAAGGCTAGGACCGCATCAGCTAAACCGCGTGCTACAACCGCTGGTGCTGGCCCCAGTTCTAAAGGGAAGAAGAAAATGACTTTGCAAGATGAACCTGAAGAGGATGAAGAAGAAGAGGAGGATGCTGGAATTGCCCCTCTTATCAAGAAGGCCAAGAAAGTCAAGTCTGCAACCGCAAATCTAACTGAAGAAGATAAGGCTGCTTTTTATAGAGCAAAGCTTGACAAGTTGGAGAAAAAGGCAGAACTAAGGAAGGCTGCAAAAGGAAAGTCAACTTCTCCTGAACCGCATGCCAAAGCCCAACCGCAAGCTCAACTGCAACCCCCTCCTCAAACTCAATCGCCTCCACCTCCAACTCAATCTCCTGCTCAAAATCCTCCTTCCTCACCTATTCAACACCAAACCTCTTCACCAATTCCTAACCAACCACTTTCTCCTACCAGATCTCAATCCCCCAGACCACTCTCTCCCTCTCAACCTCTTAGAGATGAAACCGCTCAGGGGGAGAATCCCAAGAAGAGGAGGTATAAACAGATGGCAAAGAAGACAACCCCCACCAAAGGGCCAAAATGTTTTCTTCAACGTGTTGCCCAAAGTCATGTCAAAATCCTTGGTGAAACATCTTCTTATTTTGATAAATCCTCCTCCTCTCAATACAATTCCCATTCATCTTCCCATTCTGATCTCCAAACCCCTTTAAACCAAGCTACCTCAAACCCTCGTGCCTTTACTTAATGGACCTCCAAGCCATCAGCAGGCCCAGCTCATTCCACTTCAAGACTTAGGGATCCAACTCCTTCACCATCAAATTCTCCTATACACCAATCAAACCGTGCCCAAACAACCCCATCTAAATCTCCTACCCCTTCACCACAAAAATCCCCTTCCACACATACAAACCTAATCACAACCACTCCTATAACTTCCACAATTCCTCCTCCAACCGCCCCTGTCTCAACCGCTCCTATCCAATCTACACC
The DNA here is from genome assembly GCA_022495995.1 of Adenophora triphylla var. japonica. NCBI lineage: Eukaryota > Viridiplantae > Streptophyta > Magnoliopsida > Asterales > Campanulaceae > Adenophora > Adenophora triphylla. The sequence goes on along the minus strand of JAFEMH010001899.1, from coordinate 182,319 downwards.
CATCTCAACTGCCCCAATTTCAAATGCTCCAATGTCAACCACGCCCCTCCCAACCGCCCCCCTACCAACTACTATTATCCCAACCGCATCTATTTCAACTGCCCCTTCTCAAACCACCCATGCTACCTTACCTCAAACTCTCTCCATTCCAACTTTAACCACCTCACCCTATATTGTTCCTGCTTCACGTATATTCCAAACCCTTTTCACTCAATTACCTCAAACCGCCCCTCCTACTTTTTCGGAACCACCTCCTGCTTTCACTCATATTCCCTCATCTTCAACCGCCCCTCCTCCTACTGACTACTCCCAAATTCTTTCCACCCTTAACCTCATTCAAAGCCAGCTTCTCATTAACCAAGGCCACATTATCAAGTTGACTGCATCCAATGCAACCCTTGAAGCCTCCAACCGCTCTCTTCAAAAGCTTGCTGAAACTCAATCCCATCCGATTGCCTCTCAAACCCTTCAAATAGCTGACCATAGAAACTCTTTGAAAAGTTTTGCCCAAAGTCTTGATGCCATTAAGGGGGAGAAGGATCTAGCAAACATTGTCAAATCCTCAGCTGAATCCTGTTTTGAAGGATTTAGAAAAGATTTAGATGAAGGAATCATTCAGATTCAATCATTTGGAGATACTGACTTGAAGGAGATGCTCATTCAATTCTCCAATTCTTCCAAAACCGCCCTTGATTCTCTTCAAGCTGAAATCCTCAAGGCCATCAACTCTCAACCGCTTCCCTCTCAAGACTTTCAAACCGCCTTGAATGCGGTTGAAGCAAACGTGCTATCGGAAGTTGATAACGTTAAATCTCAGCTTGAAGTCAAAACAAACTCTCTTGATGATGCCTTGATGGCTAAGCTGAATGGGATCAGGGATGAGTTCAACGACCGCCTTGAAAATATCAAGATAGGTTTCACCTCTAAACTGGAAGCTACAATTAATGAGTTGAAATCCTCCATTAAGGTGACTGTTGATCTAGATCCCATGTCAGAAGCTATTTCCAATCTGACCGCAGCAGTTCAGGGGGAGATTCATATCCTGTTCAAGTCTTTGAACTCCTCCTTCCATGCTTTAATTAAAGATCTAACAGCCAAAGTCTCAAAAAATTCCAAGGCAGTCAGTGATGCAAATCTTAAGCTTGCTTCTCAAGAAAATACCTTAGAAAGATTGGTGACCGCTCAAGGAAGGACCGCTGATGAAGTCAGATGGATTAGAAGAGCATTGAAGACTAAAACCTCTGCATCAAACCAAACTCGTAATCTTGAAGTCAACCAGCAGCAGCAGCAAGGTCAGGAACCGCACCAACAATGAACCGCCTCTTCTCTGTAATTCTTTTTGGTAAACTCTTTTATTTGTTGGACCGCACTCTTTGTAATTTTTGTCTAACTTCTTTTGCTTTTGTAACCTTTGCATTTTTCTTTTCTACCTTTGTAATTTGTAACCGCAGTGGTAGTAATGAAAAATGCATCATTGGTTCCAAAACCTTGTTCATATCAAACTGCTCGTTTGTAGAACAATGAAACCATTTATGGTTTATAACCTCATTCAAATATTTTCTTACTTAAAATCATATTTTTGAAATGAAGGTTAAATATTCAGTTTAAACCGCACTCTAAACTTAAACTCATATCTTTTCAAGTGCACTGAATGCATTTCTATACTTTTCAAATTGTAATGTTCAATCCTTCAATAGTATAGAAATCTATAGCTTAAGCTAGTGTGTGCATTGACTTGGGACATGAATTACCATGTTAATTCTTATGGACATGTTTTTATCAAGTACAATGTTTGCTTTAGTTATAGTAGGTAATGGCATCAATCAAATAGGGGGAGATTGTTGGGTATGCATATTTTAACCCTCCTATTTTGTATTAGATTTGATTGATACCATAACCTCCTGTCTACTTTAAGGACTTTAGGACCCTATGTAATGAAGCTTAGACTTCAATTTTTTAGCTAAGTCCATTTTTTAGAATAGGTTAAATTTAGGCTTGAAGACTGGCACAAGACTCATTGGATTTGAGGATTGCAGTTCAAAGTTTCAAACCGCACTCATGCAACCGCATGTGCTGAACCGCCCTGTGAAAATTCCGTGTTTGAAACTACCTCTGAACAACTGCAGTGCAATCGCTTTATAAGAAAACTACAACCGCTTTGCACTTTCATCTTATAAACCGCACCCTGCAACCTCACTAGTGTTACCAACCGCACTTGTCAAACCACATGTACACCAGGACCACTTCCAATGATTGAAGACCTGAAGTGAACCACCTTTATCGTTGGAATCCACATCACCAATATCAAAAGTCAACCACCATATCTTGTCACGTGATTCAATGTCAGAGAAGATTTGCAAGGATCTTGAAAAGATGACAGGTGTCCAAACCTCATTGCTTGCAGCTGAAGCCTGATCAGCTTTATCTGCAACAACAGTTCCTAAGGACAAAAGTGGATATTGTGGACCAATGGGAAAGCATCAAGTACTGTCCTTGCAACAGCTGTGTCCAACGTCTATATCTTGGATGCTTGGGTATAAATACCCCCAATCTTCACCATTTGAAGATTGCTTGAGAAAATTGAAAGTGATGTGTTCATAGAAGCTGAAGCTCTGCCCAGAATTTATTCAACCCTTTGAATCTTCATCTTCATTCTTCAAGAAATATTTCCCAGGCCAGAAATCAAGCCTTAACACATCAAGAATCATTGTGCTCTACATCTCAAAGATTTAAAGAGCCTTGATCTTGTTTCTCACACACACACCTCACTTATTTAGTCACATAGATTAATCATTTGAGATACACTGGTTATAGTCTAGAATTTGATCTTCATAGAATAGATTTTGAATTTGAGTATCAATCTTTGTAACTTGTAATCTCTCATACTCAATAGTAAAACCACTCTTGAAAATCCAAGACTAACCATCTTGGCAGTGGACGTAGATCGTTTATCGATTGAACCACTCCAAATCACGTGTTCTTATATTTCTGCATTTATATTTCTTGTGATTACTAATTATTTATCTCTATCTCTGTTTGATCTTATTTGTAGTTATCCATTATTAAGAATTGTGTTTGGAGTTAACATTGTCAAAACTACACTTGTTTGTAAACTGCACTTACCAACTGCTCCACCAAAACCGCTTTACAAACCGCCTCTCCCAAAACCGCTTTGTATCTCTATTATTCCGCTGTGCATTTTACATCTCTACTTGCAGTCTATTATCAACTGCAAGCGGTTTTGTAAGCTTAGAGGTTTAGTTTTTAAAAGAGGGTGAAAATTTTGAAACAGCTAACCCCCCTCTAGCTGTATTTTCACCCTTGTTGCCACCTTTGGGACCAACAAGGAGGCACTGCCCTGGCCTCGCCTTCATCGTTATCCGAAGCATCCCCGCCTATCGAATCATCACGGTGGAGATTTTACCCGCGAGGACCAGCCCGATTTCGTGGGTTGACATCACCGCCACCACCTACCCGCATCTAAACCAAAGCCGCCAATAATTCCGCATGTTGACGATCGCGACGCTCTCCGTCTAATCGCATACATTCAATGACTGCTTGTTTGTGCTGTGCCATGCGTTCAAGGATTGTTGTGATGTCGCCGTTGTTTCCCCCATCGTTAGCCATCACTTCGTCAGAGAACCCTAAGATTGTTCAATTTCTGATACCAACTGATGTAAAGTAACCCAGCGGAATAGTAAGCAAGGCTTGATCGAAATCAAAATATTCTGCAAGGAATAGCAATTCCTTAGAAACAAGAACTTCCAAAGAAGATCTTCTGCAAGCCAATAAAATTAACCAAGGGTTTTGCAAGATGCAAACTGAAATTCAATTGATAAAAAGGTCTAATTTCGGATTACAACTTTAGGCCTATTTTATGGTGCCCATAAAACTTGAAAAACACTTCTAAATCTTCTAGAATTACTCCTAACCTATATGATAACTTAATAGGACTCAAAAACTAGTAAATCTCCTCAAAATCTGCTCTAAAATCATCTCTAATCAACCTATTAAAATTAATGACGAAAATAAATAAACTATAAACTAAAACAAATTAAATCCTAAAATACTAATTAAAATACAAAAATAATTACTATATTTGACTTCGTCAAATATCTTTCCTACATCATATATGAAACTCTAGAAATTTTGAGTCTAAAAGCCACGGTTATAATGAACCGTGTGGTTCCATTTTATAGGCAAAGAGGTCCTCAAATATAGGAGATGGTTTGCTTGAGAATATCTTCCACAATTAGACTTCTTTCCTTCCTTAGTCAACCAAGCAATCCTTCCTTATCATGGACTCTTTGCTTGTGTGAGAAATGCCTACAAAATAATCAAAATATACACTAAACATATCCAATATTTGATTAGTAGGTTAGTTAATAAAATAAATCAAATTACAATATAAGAAATATTTACCTAAATTAACTAATATAAAGAAAGTAACAAATATAAGTTAAGTCAACCTTTTGACTTGTCAATGTGTGTGTGACATCACACTTTCAATCTCTATTGTTGAGCTCAAAGGGCGTATTGCCATGCTCGGAGGGCGATCGAGCTCGCCTGTTGTTATATCGTAAACATGTTCAAGTGTGAACTAATATCTAACTCGAGCTCATCGATATAACCAAGTTGGGTTGATCCAAGTATGCCTTGTTTACACATGTCAATTATTATTTTCCTTTAACTATGTCATGAGCTCTTTAATTTATTGTCTAGACCTAAGATTTTTAAGTAATTAATTAAGTAGCAATGTCAATTTTAAATGCCTAAACATACTTAAATGACCCGGTGAGATTGAGTACGAATCGGACTGATGTACACATTTCGATTGTTAACCCAGATGTGTAGTGAAAATACATTCCCTCTTTTCCAAAATGAATATCCAAAAATTTTCAAATTTACTCTTACATCGAAAACAAATTTGAATTTTTTTTACATTCATTTCGGTACGGAGGAAGGTGTAGCATACCACCTATCACCTGGACATAAATAGAACAGACTTCGTGGAACCACTACAGCGAGCGGTTCACTACAACGTTCAAGTGAAATAAAAAACAAACAACGAAAGTTTCACTACACAATTTAAAATATTTTGAATGAATATAAAAACACTTTTTTACTAAATGTGATGTAAAATCAAACAATGTTATATCAAGATCCACTACACAATATGGAAAATTCTTTTTTTTTTATATTGTATTGTGCAACTAGTACTCTTTAGCCCGTGCCTATGGCACGGGACAGTATGCATGTTGGTTAAGTAAAAAAAATAAAGATAAACAACATTAAAAAAATTCTATTATCTTGAAATTGATCAAAATATTAATGTAATCTACTGCTTGGAGACCCCATGAACATCAAGATTGACTATCAAAATAATTAAACTTAAAAACATTAAAAAAAAAACATAGTAAAAGAATAGATTTAGAATTGAATACAAATGGAAAGCATTCTATGCCTTAATTATTTCAAAGAAAATCAATGTTAAATTATTAAGAAAATAAATTTTTTAAAAAAATGAAAAGTCAGTATTTTGGTTCGAGCTTCACGACTGTAACGGGCATGGAAACTTCATCTTCAAATGTAATGCATCACAATGTTAACACACGATTTTCATTCTACCAAGGGAATGCCAACTTTGAGTGAAAATTTGTTGACTTATATCACGGTCTTCTAATATTTTTGACCTATACATTTGGAAAGTCAAGTGATTATTTTTTAAGATAAATTTAATAGAATTAAATAGGATTAAAAAATTAATTAAGTTACGTAGACGCATACTCTTATTCACGCAATCGTCTTGTCCTTTGTCTTGATCCTCGCCTCGAAGAATGTAAAGTAATGTTTGATGAATTTGGGTAGGTATCTTGTTTATTTATTGATGGTTCGACTCTGGCTCTTACGTTACGTGGGAGTTCTCCCATTTCACGTGATTGAATGGAAGTTAAGCGTCGTGGGGTAATAGACGTTAATGGATTCTCTTCTTCACGTAATCGTCGTCTTCTTTGTCCTAGTGAACGTCTCGAAAGGCCCAAACCAATGTTCATTGTATTTCGGGTAGATATGCTAGATGAAGAACTTTCTCCTAACTCCATATTTAAAGCTGGTGAAATTCTTTGTCGATTTGTTGATTGAATTATTTCATCGGGATATTCATCATCTGCCTACACATTTAGATTTATGAATAAAAAAATATAGTAAATATAAAGTAGTATGAGTAAAGGTCATGATGATAGTATTATGTTTATATCAAAAATATATTTATCATTTATAACTATATATAGTCGAATTCATGAAGATAATATTTGAAATATCATAAAAATCATATACATTCATGAAGCAAACTATACTAAATTTTCTATTCAAACTATCTATTTATATTCAGAATGTGATAAAATGTAAGGGTTAAAAGATGGTAGTAAAGAATACCTCCGATGGTGCTGCCGTTTCTTTTCCTTTCCTTGAAGGTTGTTGTGCCATGGAGTTGAACTTACAAACTTAAAAACATAATAAAAATCATTAGTAATATTTTTATTAGATCAATAATATTTATGTTGGGATATGAAAGATGCGGAAGATAAAGGAAAACAGTATTAATCACAAACAAACTAATTAGGAAAAACATAAACAATTAATTATTTCTACGGGTGAGGTGTCACGGGTGAATGCACACAATTAGTTTCTTATCATTTCATGATTTTGTTCAATTTATTTCCTCATACGGTGAACTAATTTGCTGATTCCAATTACTGAAACAGGTAGTTTCTGGTGATCCAAGCAAGTCCAGAAGGTTAGCTGATGTCTGACCATTGGTTCTTTAAAATTTATTTGTTTATGGATGAATATATTGACCGTGCTTTTTCTTTGTTTGTTTAGCTGTTAAAGGAAGGGCAGGGTGCGTATCCTTGCACTACCTACATCATATCATTTGAACATGCAATAAAAATGCGTATCAAAGGACAAAGCTTGTAACCTAAAAGCCAGCTACCTGATCTTCAGTAAAAGATAGAAAGGAGTATTTAACTTGGCTTGAACGTAGCAAATTTCACCAGAGAGAAAAAAGGTCAATAACCCTCAATCTTTCTATGTACACAAAGCCATCTTCTTCTGAAATATACAAAATAGAAAGAAGAATCCCCAGCAATCTACCAAACAATTTTTTCTGTACTACTAAAATGAGCATGTAACGACCCTAACCCTAGGCACTATTTTGGTATAACATTATACGCTTTTATTATTAATGTTAACTTTATCCGTTTACTTTATATCTTTAAATCCTTATATTAGGATAAAATGATAAGGAAATAAATAATGTTTTAAGGAAAAATAATAATTAGAAATAAACAAAGTCATAGAATGGAGTGGTAATAAAATGGACAAATAAAATGTTATGAGTGGGAGAAATATTTTAAATTGTGAAAGAAGTGTGTAGGGAGTTTGTGAGTGGGGGACAAACTCCCCTAAAACCCTCCCCAAATCTCCTCCTTGATCCGGCCCCCCCCTCCCCTTTTACCATCTTCATACTCCACCTCCCCTCCCTCTTCATCTTCTACCTCTTCACTTTCTCTCTCTCTATTTGCCATGGAAGACCTTTGTTGAAGCTTCACATTCCAAGCCTCCCCAAGAGCAATCCCTCACCATTTCTAGATCCGAGAGCACTTTTGGAATCGGGAGACCAAGAGGAGTTCATCAAGCTAAGAAAGTCTTAAATCCATCTCTCATTTTAAAGTAAGTTATTATGACCCTTCTTTTCTCTAATGTTCATGAGATACTATGGTTATTATTGTTGTTATAATGTTTATTGGAGACTTTGGGAACTTTCTTGAACTAAAGAAATTGGTTAAGTTAATAAGAGAATATTGTTGTTTTTTTGGAAGTGTTAAATAAGGAAAGAGATGGAGGGAGTTAGAATTGGAGAATGAAACTTGAAATGGGTAGTGATTCAAAAGGGTAAAAGATATAAGATTTAATCATTTTTGGTTACATGGGTTAGTATATGAGTTATGATGACCTTTCCTTTCCTTTAATGTTCATGAATTGTCTAAGGTTGTTATTGGGTATAATGGTTATTTGATGCTTGTAAAATCTTCTTGGGTTGAGAAAGTGGTTAATGTCCTAGAAAAATGTTGTTATTCATGAAGTGTCAAAAAGGTGTAAGAAAATGGAATGAGTAGATTTAAAGGGATTAACTTGGAATGTGTAAATGAAATGGGTTGGAAATCTAGTGTTAAATGATGTAGGTATATCAATTTGGGAGTTTAAAGTATGTATTATGAGATCCATGAAGTGGGTATGCTTTTCTAGGTGTTCAAGACAAGGGAAAACTTTGGTTGGGACAAATGGGTATGAGTAATTTCTGCATTTATGTTGATTCTGGGCTCAGGTCACGAGTCGTGCCTGGTGGCACGAGTCGTGCCTGAGGTGTGGGACGAGTCGTGACTAGAGTTATAAGGAAGTCGTGCCTTGTAGGGGGACGACAGAATCAGAGGATGGTGCAATGGGCACGAGTCGTGCCCTGGCCTGGTTTTTCACATCAAGTTTAGAGCTATTCAAACCTAATCAAACTCGAACCAAAAAGAAATCTCTTTAACCTAGATTAAAGTAGAATACTTTGGCTACACATTGACATCCTAAGCGATTAAAATGGAATTGGGGAAGTACTTTAAATGTTGCTTGGAAAGCGCTAGTTAACCTAGTTTGGTAACTTAACAGAAATGATTCTAAATTGGTAAATGGAACTTGGATCCTTATAGAGATCATATATTGTCATATAATGACTAAGTAAGATAGGTTGATGATATCTCATTATCTTACTTGAGTACCTATTTATGGATTGGATTATGCTTAGTGTATTATATAAATGCTGCACTCTGATTATTGTTGTACATGAGTATATTTTACCATGTGGCTATATTGCTTATTTATGCATAGTGTGTTAAAGAAATGTTACACTATGATGTTGATTGAGCATGAGTATATTTTACCATGTTGCTATGTTGTTTATCCCCTTTGTGGATTTATTCAAGTATCTATTATGTGCTTGATTATGTGTGAGTCAGCTGACATTTGGGGGTATAACATAATACGATCAATTATGGAAGTGTGACCTAATGTGATCGGATTATGTTATACCTGTGACCGTCCCCTTCTGTGGCCACAGTTTGGGGTATAGCATCTGTAGTGAGCCAAAAGCCTTACAGAGTTGCTACTGTCTTATTTGGTTCCCTGAAAAACGGGTCTTATAAGACGTGAGTATTGCTTAAGCAGCTCACTGTAAGATTGGAGTATTATTATACCCAATGTTGTACGACTACTGTTCAGACGGGAAAAGGTAAACCAAGGTAATGTAAGGTGTTTACAGCTTTTCCAACGTGTTATGTGCAACTTGTTATGTGTTGCATCTTATATGGCATATTGCTGCATTCATAATAGCTTGCTGAGATTTATTCTCACCCCTCTCCCTTTACTGTTTTAGATTCCGAGACAGGTGGACCGGCCAAGTAAGGGCGGTGAGGAGTTTGGAGGTTATATTTTGGGATTCTCGGGTTTGAGTAGTTCGGTTTAGAAAGTGTACGTTGGTATAAATCAATTACGGAAATTGTATTGTTAAATCGTCATTTATTGTTATAACCGATGCCTTTTTGTAATTAAACAGTTTCGTATTTTCTAAGTTAGTCAACTATTTTCCCCATTGTGAAAAGGTGTAGACTTATTTTGAAAATGGTTATAATACTGATATTTATTTTAAAAGTTTAAATAAAGTTTTTTTTAAAAAAAAAGCTTTAGGATATTTGGGTAAATTTGAGGACGCTCCAACTCGGGACACGTGTAGGTTCCGGGTCGGGGTCCTCACAGTTGGTATCAGAGCTCGGTTAGAGTTCTCGGGTAGAGTCTAGCTGAGTGAGAGTGTGCGATAACTTACGTCGAGAGTTTAATGCAGGAATTTGTTCAAAGGCAGAAAATGATATTAATCAACTAAGGAATCAAGGAAGGTGAGTTAAGGAAAGATAGATTTCCCCACCATCATTTGAGGTATTTTACCTGTCTCAGGAATTAGGGTTCATACTTTTATAAATCCTCGTACATTAGTTCTCATGTGGCATTACATTCATCTTTATTTGCATAACTGGTCTAAGAGTTACCTTATGTGCTGGAGGTTCTACTCCTATGGGGTCGTACCTCGAATCATCCTTAATTATATTGGTAGTTGTGATTTAGTGGGCAAGTATTGCCGGTAGATTTGGTCGAGTTACCAATCCGTGAATCATCGTTATATTAACCTGAATTATTTGAGTAGTTGTTGTGTTCGAGGAGGACTGTCGCAAGAAGCGAGTCTCCTTACCTACGTTTGATTTACCTCCATGTGTAGTTGAGGCGGATAAGTCATTAATTGCTATTATGTCACATATGCGTAAATGTCGAAAGTATGGCCTAATTAAGAGTGGTTTATGGTTGTATAATTTGCGTGAGTATTTATACATTGGTGTCTCGTAAGGGAGACTAGATATATGAGACTAGTATTGGAAGTGATAGTCTAAATGAGATTATATGAGTTATAAATTATCGCGAGTAAGAGATCTTATGGAACTAATATATCTTTGCTTTAGGAGCTATAAGTATTCTCTAAGGAGAGATTGATTGAATTCTTGTTACTAAATTGAATAGGAAATCAGATATTTTTGTAAGTAATATCACCCTATAAGTTGACTAAGTGGTGTTTTTCAAGTGAGTTTCAAAAATGGGTTTTCATCAGGTATCATACCAGGATATTGAAGCTGAGTAGATATAAGTCACTATTTCGGAATTCGGATCCCTAGATAGAGTATACAAATTGGGATGATGGAATTGATGATTCAACTTGAGAAATTAATTGATAAAGAAGATAACTAGCTTAGCGATTCTCAGTAAGGATAAATTGTTACTGTATTTAGAAAAGATGATACTTGGTGGTTAATTATAAGGTTATAGAGATCTCAAATTAGTAACTGTAAGCAATAAGTATTCGTTATCACTTGTTGATAATTTGCATGACTGATTTTAGAATTTGTAGGATACTCAATGGTTATTAGTTGAATTTCGGGTGTTACGATTGCAGTGAATAATTGTTGTAAGGATGTACTTAAGACAACATTTGTATCTAGTATGAACGTTTTGGTTTATGAGTGTGTATTAGTTATGGAGAGGTAAATAGGGTGAATGCGAAGAAGTATAATAGATACAGTTATTGGTGACTTAAAGGATCAACTTTAGAAATTGGTAATATATGTATATGGTTCGTTTTGAGAATTGATTATCATTAGTTGAGAAAATGAGGATGAATCTTATGGGAAGAAAGGATACCTTAGGATGACCATACCCTATAGGTCGATTTAGTTGCGTAACTCATATGAGGGATTAGTGTGATGTTTGAAAGATATTGACGTTATACGGATTTTGAGTTTGTTGATGGTTATTGAGAGATAAGTTAGATTATACTGTAAGGTTTAATTGAAATTCGGAAATGATTGATCTATGTGAGTTCCAATTTTATTTTCTGAGTTAGAAATTTTGGTATTTGATTGGGAACTAGATGTTTACCATATGTTGTTGCTAGGTGCGATACCAATATCAAAGGTAGGGGATAGATTACTCAAATTAAGTAAAAGTGTTGAATATACAACTTGAGACATTATTGGATTGAGGATGATTTACCTAGTTTATAATCTTAATGGTTGTCTTAGTGTTATTTATCGGAGATAGTAATAGTATTGCGAGATTGTGTTTTCTTATAGAGAAATTAACTAAGTAAAAATATTATGAGTGGTGGCTACACTATAATGAGAAGTCAAACAAAAATATTATGTTAGAATTGTTTTAAATGTGCTTTAAAACTTTGGGTTGTATATCGAACTTCGGTATGAGCAATTGTGCCCTTCGGGGATAGTTGAATTAATAAGGTAAGTAAACCATTCTCGTGTAAATTAAAATCTGTGAGTAATTTGACTATCTACCACTGGTATGGGACGGTTGTAGATAATTAAATCACTCGAGTTATTTTGTTAGCTTGTCAATCCTTTGAAATTTCTGAGTGGTTTAGTTAATTAAAACTGGTATGGGCCGGTTTTAAATAAGTAAACCATTCGGGTCTCTTTGGATCTCTTCTTATATTATCATTGGAAATTTTGGAAAATGTTGTAAATTTTCGAAAGACATGTTACTTTAAAGTTATAGTTCGTACAGAAGCAAGTAGAAAAGCAACCTAGTTTCCCTATAGTGATTAATTGTATTAAAAGTTTTGATCCGAGAAATAATTGATAAATTGTGGAGTTATTAATGTGGAAGTCGCAGTGGACTCGGTTTTTGTTTTGGTGTTGGATCGGCTCCGTTGTGGGCGGCCAACCCTTCAATTTGAATATTGATTTGCCACTAGTCCTGAACATATTGGAATATTGAATGGTAATAATAGAATGTTGATGTTAGAAGATTTATTAAAATATTTAGAGTTCTAGGTTGAACTTGAGAGTTTATCACTATAAATTTTGTGATTAAGTTGCATTGGAAGGAAAGGAGGGTATGTTATTTTGTTATAGAAGGTTGAATTATATTTTCTACCCGTTATTTATATAGCTTGACGAGATGTTAGTTATGAGAAAGGCGATGGGCGTGGTTATACTGAGGTTTATACTGAAGAGAGGGTTCGAGATGTTATTAATAAAGTCCTCACTTATGTTAGGGGATAGTTCGATTGTATAAAACTCATAGTGTTAAATGGATCGGATAGACATCGTTCGGGAAAGTCCTTTTGGGAAGGTAGGAATGCTATTAAGTTTAACCTTGTGAAAAGTTGAGGAATCATTACTTGTTGTTGATGATATGCTACGGGCATGTACAATGGATTTTAGTAGTCGATAGGTCCTACGATTACCAGTGGTTGGGTGCGTATAATAGCAATTATCATTCTAGCATTGAGATAAAACCGTATGAGGCATAGTTGGGAAGAAAACATCGATCTCTAATTTGTTGGGGTGAGTTTGGAGAAGCTTATAGGGTAATATCATATTATTATTGGAATTAGAAAATTTTGGGGAAGAATTTCAACATTGAAGAGATTAGTTGGGAATTGAAGTCTGAGGTATACATGTAACCGAGGCGGGTTGATCTGTTAGGTAAGTGACGGTCAAATTCGGGACGAATTTTCTTTAAGGGGAAGTGAATGTAACGACCCTAACCCTAGGCACTATTTTGGTATAACATTATACGCTTTTATTATTAATGTTAACTTTATCCGTTTACTTTATATCTTTAAATCCTTATATTAGGATAAAATGATAAGGAAATAAATAATGTTTTAAGGAAAAATAATAATTAGAAATAAACAAAGTCATAGAATGGAGTGGTAATAAAATGGACAAATAAAATGTTATGAGTGGGAGAAATATTTTAAATTGTGAAAGAAGTGTGTAGGGAGTTTGTGAGTGGGGGACAAACTCCCCTAAAACCCTCCCCAAATCTCCTCCTTGATCCGGCCCCCCCTCCCCTTTTACCATCTTCATACTCCACCTCCCTCCCTCTTCATCTTCTACCTCTTCACTTTCTCTCTCTATTTGCCATGGAAGACCTTTGTTGAAGCTTCACATTCCAAGCCTCCCCAAGAGCAATCCCTCACCATTTCTAGATCCGAGAGCACTTTTGGAATCGGGAGACCAAGAGGAGTTCATCAAGCTAAGAAAGTCTTAAATCCATCTCTCATTTTAAAGTAAGTTATTATGACCCTTCTTTTCTCTAATGTTCATGAGATACTATGGTTATTATTGTTGTTATAATGTTTATTGGAGACTTTGGGAACTTTCTTGAACTAAAGAAATTGGTTAAGTTAATAAGAGAATATTGTTGTTTTTTTTGGAAGTGTTAAAGAAGGAAAGAGATGGAGGGAGTTAGAATTGGAGAATGAAACTTGAAATGGGTAGTGATTCAAAAGGGTAAAAGATATAAGATTTAATCATTTTTGGTTACATGGGTTAGTATATGAGTTATGATGACCTTTCCTTTCCTTTAATGTTCATGAATTGTCTAAGGTTGTTATTGGGTATAATGGTTATTTGATGCTTGTAAAATCTTCTTGGGTTGAGAAAGTGGTTAATGTCCTAGAAAAATGTTGTTATTCATGAAGTGTCAAAAAGGTGTAAGAAAATGGAATGAGTAGATTTAAAGGGATTAACTTGGAATGTGTAAATGAAATGGGTTGGAAATCTAGTGTTAAATGATGTAGGTATATCAATTTGGGAGTTTAAAGTATGTATTATGAGATCCATGAAGTGGGTATGCTTTTCTAGGTGTTCAAGACAAGGGAAAACTTTGGTTGGGACAAATGGGTATGAGTAATTTCTGCATTTATGTTGATTCTGGGCTCAGGTCACGAGTCGTGCCTGGTGGCACGAGTCGTGCCTGAGGTGTGGGACGAGTCGTGACTAGAGTTATAAGGAAGTCGTGCCTTGTAGGGGGACGACAGAATCAGAGGATGGTGCAATGGGCACGAGTCGTGCCCTGGGGCACGAGTCGTGCCCTGGCCTGGTTTTTCACATCAAGTTTAGAGCTATTCAAACCTAATCAAACTCGAACCAAAAAGAAATCTCTTTAACCTAGATTAAAGTAGAATACTTTGGCTACACATTGACATCCTAAGCGATTAAAATGGAATTGGGGAAGTACTTTAAATGTTGCTTGGAAAGCGCTAGTTAACCTAGTTTGGTAACTTAACAGAAATGATTCTAAATTGGTAAATGGAACTTGGATCCTTATAGAGATCATATATTGTCATATAATGACTAAGTAAGATAGGTTGATGATATCTCATTATCTTACTTGAGTACCTATTTATGGATTGGATTATGCTTAGTGTATTATATAAATGCTGCACTCTGATTATTGTTGTACATGAGTATATTTTACCATGTGGCTATATTGCTTATTTATGCATAGTGTGTTAAAGAAATGTTACACTATGATGTTGATTGAGCATGAGTATATTTTACCATGTTGCTATGTTGTTTATCCCCTTTGTGGATTTATTCAAGTATCTATTATGTGCTTGATTATGTGTGAGTCAGCTGACATTTGGGGGTATAACATAATACGATCAATTATGGAAGTGTGACCTAATGTGATCGGATTATGTTATACCTGTGACCGTCCCCTTCTGTGGCCACAGTTTGGGGTATAGCATCTGTAGTGAGCCAAAAGCCTTACAGAGTTGCTACTGTCTTATTTGGTTCCCTGAAAACGGGTCTTATAAGACGTGAGTATTGCTTAAGCGGCTCTGTAAGATTGGAGTATTATTATACCCAATGTTGTACGACTACTGTTCAGACGGGAAAAGGTAAACCAAGGTAATGTAAGGTGTTTACAGCTTTTCCAACGTGTTATGTGCAACTTGTTATGTGTTGCATCTTATATGGCATATTGCTGCATTCATAATAGCTTGCTGAGATTTATTCTCACCCCTCTCCCTTTACTGTTTTAGATTCCGAGACAGGTGGACCGGCCAAGTAAGGGCGGTGAGGAGTTTGGAGGTTATATTTTGGGATTCTCGGGTTTGAGTAGTTCGGTTTAGAAAGTGTACGTTGGTATAAATCAATTACGGAAATTGTATTGTTAAATCGTCATTTATTGTTATAACCGATGCCTTTTTGTAATTAAACAGTTTCGTATTTTCTAAGTTAGTCAACTATTTTCCCCATTGTGAAAAGGTGTAGACTTATTTTGAAAATGGTTATAATACTGATATTTATTTTAAAAGTTTAAATAAAGTTTTTTTTTAAAAAAAAAAAGGCTTTAGGATATTTGGGTAAATTTGAGGACGCTCCAACTCGGGACACGTGTAGGTTCCGGGTCGGGGTCCTCACAGAGCATGTTGCTAATTAGCTACAACACAATTGAGTAAACAGAGAGCAATATTGAATTAAAATTTTGGAGTTAAAGCTTAAAGATTACTAAGAAGCTCGGGAAGGCCGATCCCACAAACATTAATCATTAAGTACTTGGCTCAATCTCTTCAAACTGCTAAAAAGACTCTGACTTGGCTATTAGTTTCTGTTTGGGCAGTCACAATGTACCTGACTGACTGAATCTCTTCAACAACAACAACAACAACAGCAACAACAACAAAGCCTTATTTGTCCATAAACTGAGCATTGCTATTTTACAACATAATAATAATAATAAAGTAAAAAGAGGATGGATCAAGAAAGAACGCAATCAAGAGAATGTCCTAAACATACAGAACCTACTATGAGAAAGAACGCAATATTTAAAGACTTCAACTTGCAAGGCTCTCGCTATGATTTATGTTTGTAGTCTACCTCAATTTTTTTTATCTCTTTGTGGTTTCTTTTAAAGATAACACAGAAGAAGAAAAAAACACACACATACACATAACTCAAATTGATTTAAGCATACTAACATGAGCAATCAACAAAACAAAAATAATCACAATAGAAAATTACCTAGCTCGTGAAGGAAGGAGAAAATAGAGAGAGAGAGAGAGAGAGAGAGATGGAGAAAAAGCATACCTGAAACAAATATAGAGAACGAAAGAAGTGTTTGCTCTCAGTGATATCTGCGAAAAAATTGGTGCAAAGGAATTGGGGGAGACAATAAATATACACAGAAAACAACGCAGGATCCGAATTAATTCGTACGACTCGCAGATAGTTGAGAGATTGAGGGTAATCTGAGGGATGAAGAATCGGAGCCGAAAATTGTTGTTTTATATAATTCATCCATGGAGGAAATAGAGTTGGAAAGGGATTTGTTAGATTGAAACGGAGAAGGAGAAGGATTTGGGGAGATTAGGGCGCATGAGGAGAAGTCGAAATTGGGATAAATCCGGTTGAGAGGAGGTGGAATCGGTCAGGTAGTCCAGCCATGGAGGAAAGAGAGTTGGATAGGGATTTGGGAAGGTTAGGGCGATCTATCCGTGGGTTTTGTGAGGAGGCGTTTTTTGGAGAAATAGCAACAGTTAGGTAGTGAAAGGAAAGAAGAGAACGTGGGTTTGAGGGGCTAATTTTAGCTTCAATCCTAGCCATCAGTTATGTTTTCTTAAATTTAATCTTGATCATCGATTGTGTGGCGGTTAGATGTGAGTTGTATTGTATTATAGATTATTACATCCATGTAACACAACATTTGTTACTCTGTTTGATTCATTAGAGCCAAGCCCGGTTTTAAGGGTGTGCAAGAAGTTCAATTGCACAGAGTCCATAATTTTATATGGGCTCATACTTTCCTTCATTCCTAAAATCTAGCCAAAAAATGCTAGTACTAAATATATAAATTTGGATGTGATTCTATGACAAGTATTATTACTGGTTTGGTTTGATAACTTTAATTATATACTACCCTCCGTCCCATTACAATTCACACAGTTGGTAAACTGTGTGAATTTTTGACCAATGATTTTATGAATATCTAGATATTTTTTTGTAATTTTAAAAATTGTTATTGCTTCACCATTAGAAATACTATCAATAATTTTTTTTAGAATTGCATAGAGATATCTAGTCATTCATAAAATCATGGTCAAAATTCAGTTGATCAACTGTGTGATTTGTAGCGGGACAGAGAAAGTATATACCTGAGATGTTAGGATTGAATTCTCACAAAGTGTTCAACATATCTTTTTTTTAGTTTAATATGTATTGTATTTTTTTATATATGCATATTAATTAAGGATCTTATATTCAATTTAGCACAAGATCATTGTAATTATTGAGACGACCTGATCGGAGCTTTAGAGCTAACTCACTTTCCGTTTTAGCGTTCGAAATCCAAATAGATCCACCTATTTTTATTTAGACCTCATTCCGTGATTACCAAGTCGTGGTCGTCCACTTCTGCTTTGTCCCCTTCGTCACGAAAAATCCTCAATCTTCTTGTCTACAAACCCATATTTTCTAATTTAACCCCTTCCCCTTTCCCACACAAACACAAACACTAAAACTCACTCTCTCTCTCTCTCTCTCTCTCTCGATGGCTGTGATTTTGGCGGGAGTGTTGGTTTCCATAGTAGCAGCAGTATTGGGATGGAAATTGTTGAATTGGGTCTGGTTGACTCCGAAGAAGATCGAAAAACAACTCCGGCGACAAGGTCTCAAGGGAAATTCTTACAATTTGTTCTATGGAGATATGAAAGAGATGGTTTCCATGATTAAGGATTCCAAATCGAAACCTATTAATCTCTCCGATGATGTTGTCGTTCGAGTGTTGCCCTTTATTCATAAATCTTTCAAAACCCACGGTACGTGCCTTTGTTCTATGGTTAATTTCTTTTAATTATGCATCTGTGTGGAATTAATATCTTCATACTTTCTCAATTCGTTATACTCCCTCCGTTCCAAATTGAATAATTTTTTTTTTTTAACTTTGCTCTCGATCATAAATAGCAAATTCAAATAAAAATTAAAAAAAAATGGGTTTCTTCTTATTTTTGGCTTATTCTGTGTTTTCATGGCCTTTGCCCTTTGGTGACAAAATTAACTTGCTTAATTACCAGAATATGCATATGTTTAGTTATGCCTGCTGATTACCCATTATAATTATTGTTTATAATTTGTTGTAACCTTATAAAATTGCACTATTAAATTTTTTTAAATGCAAAAGCTTTTTAATTAAACGAAAAAGAGAAAGTGAGCGCTTACTAACAGATTTCAGATAAGATAAGTAAGATAAGATAAGTAGCAGGAACACAAAAGAAAGTCACAAAATCTTGCTAACAAAATAAGTTGACGATATTTATTAAGAGTTAGTCTCCTGTGAGAACAAGGGGATCCGTCTCGTGCATGAGACGGGTCGACCCATTTAAACAGGTATTACATTTTAATGGCAGCTCATGCATTTTAAAACAGGTATTACGTTTAGAAAAAGTAATAGTTACCATCTCTTAATGTAATGACTGTATACATATAAAGTAACATTGTTAATAAGTAAACGTAATACCTGTTTTAAAAAAACAAAAGCTCGTTTTTACCCATTTTTTCAAATGTAATACAAACTATATGTATTACATTTGAAATGTAATAACTTATTTTAGTTATAATAAGTATTACTTTTGCCAAACGAAGAAAACATAAGGAAAAACACTATTACTTTTCTGTATATATGCATTATTTTTACCCATTTTTTCAAATGTAATACAAACTATATGTATTACATTTGAAATGTAATAACTTATTTTAGTTATAATAAGTATTACTTTTGCCAAACGAAGAAAACATAGGGAAAAACACTATTACTTTTCTGTATATATGTATTATTTTTACCCATTTTTTCAAATGTAATACAAACTATATGTATTACATTTGAAATGTAATAACTTATTTTAGTTATAATAGTATTACTTTTGCCAAACGAAAAAAACATAGGGAAAAACACTATTACTTTTCTGTATATATGTATTATTTTTTACTCATTTTTTCAAATGTAATACAAACTATATGTATTACATTTGAAAAGTAATACACATAAGTTATTACTTTTGCCAAACGAAGAAAACATAGGAAAAAATACTATTACTTTTCTGTTTTTCTGTATATATGTATTATTTTTTACTCATTTTTTCAAATGTAATACAAACTATATGTATTACATTTGAAAAGTAATACACATAAGTTATTACTTTTGCCAAACGAAGAAAACATAGGGAAAAATATTATTACTTTTCTGTATATATGTATTACTTTAATGTATACAAACTATTACTTTATATGCATACAATTATTACATTATGTTATAGTAACTATTACTTTTCACAAACGAAAAAATAAAAATAAAAAATAAAAATTTAAATTTTTTTTTTTGACCTATGAGAGACTGCCAAATGAGCAAAATTTTTTTTTTTAATTTTTTTTTTTGGGGCTGCTTGGGGCCAAGGATGGAGCAATTTGGGGCCAAGGCTGTTGACTGGACCTAGGCATGGAATGGCTTGGGCGGGCGCTCATACACCTGGGCGCGGGTCATGGATTCGACCCGTCTCATCCATGAGACGGGTATTCATGTTCTCACATGAGTTTTTGTCATTTATTGGTGCATCGATCGATAGTGGACCCGCTACCCTCTAATTAAAGACATCAATAAAATCATTACACTTGGCATTTAGCGAGCAAGTTTTTGTGACTATTTTGTGATCCGAGTATTATTCTTTGGCTAAGATTTTTTAAATATATTTTGGATAGAGTAGTAGTTCTCTTGTGTTTATACTTAATACTCCCTCTGGATCTAAATGATTTTTTTAGCCTAAAATTTTGGTTCAAAATAGCATTTTAAGTTAAATCTTCAATTTACTGAAATTTTGAAATTTGTTACATTCTATTAATTATATTCTTTATGTGAGGTAGTGTATGAGAGAGAAATAATTAATAGAGTTATATTTGATATTTTATTTAATAAATATTTTATATTAATAACATTTCTTAAAATTGTGCAAAATTCTAAATGGAGAAATAGAGTTGTGGTTGCATCTTTTTTTTAATTTTGGGTATGCGAGAGTGAGAAGGGGACTACTACTTTCTTTCAGTCCTATAATAAATCTTGAAGTTTGACGTCTTAATCATAAAAAGCGTTTATTAAAAAAAAATATAAAAATGTGTTTTATTTATTGTATTATTTTTATATAAATCGTACAATAAATTACTATTATTAATTTTATTTTATTTTTGCTTAGAAAAGTGACACTTATTTTCGAAATTAAGAAAGTACAATATTTTTAGCAAAGAAAGTATATTTAGCATTTTTAAAAGGTTAAAATTTAAATCGTGAACTTAATTAGCATTTTTTTGAGATGAGAATATACCTTGAGGAAAATTGAAAATGAAAATTGAAATTTAAACTGGATGAAGACAGTAGTTAACATATCTTTGTTTGATTTTTCAATTTACCTGTAAGTCGTGAACATACAGGTAAATTGGGTGGCGCGTATTAACATCGTGAGCCGTTGGACCTACACGTGTAATAGATTTTTTTCTCTGAAACAATCTTAAAGTCTGATATTACACCTTAAAATCAATTAGATGCTAAAGGAAGTAGCCCAAAATCTTTATATATTATAGGCAAAATTTGTCAATTCTTTGAGATAATATCTCTAACAAACAAGTATCTATATATATATAATAACAAGATAGTGGTAAATTTTGAGGGTTTAAGGGGCATTTTCGTCAATTCACGCGGTGGCAAAGTTGCAATTAAGGAGGCCAAATTCCGACGTGGCAGATGCTGATTGGGTGGAATTTTATTTATTTTTTTTTTTAAAAAACAAAGGACATGTGTCGCCTAAAGGGGGAGGGGTATTTCCGTCTTTTAACTGGCGCGTATGAATCACGCGCCGACATTGGGGCGTTTGGGCAGACGGGTGTTTTTTTTTTTTTTTTTGGTTTTGCCACATGTCAACACACGATTCATTTGGACGGATTTCGAAAAAAAAAAAATTATCCCATTTCTTTAACCTCAATTATTATATATTAAATTAAATTTTTTTTTATTTTTTTTTCACCATAATTTATGATTTTTTTTTCTCTTTCAATAGAGACTTTTTTCATTTGATTTGGACAAAAAAAAAAAATCCTCTTTTTTAAAAAAGAGAATTTTCTATTTAATAAGTGGGGTGGGGTAGTGTTTTGACCTCAATTATTATATATTAAATTAAATTTTTTTTTTTACACCAAAATTCATATATTTTTTTTCTCTTTAAATAGAGACTATTTTCATTTCATTTGGACACAGAAAAAAAAACCATTTTTGTATATATAAATTTCTAATTATCCTTTGTTAATTTTTCTTTTTCAGTTTTCAATATGGTTTTAGTCAATAAATTTTAATTGTGAAGTAATTTTTTATTATAAAAGATAATGTTAATAATATTAATTTTAGTAATTATAAAAATAAAGAATATAAAATAACATAAAAATGATGGGGTATAGGATAAGAAATTGGAAGGGGTAATATGATTTTTGGTTTATTTTAGTTCGATACATCAAACAATTTAATTATTTTATTTAAAAAAATATGAAGCATAGTAAATTAAGTATTAATTACTTTTATTAACAATTACCCAAATGTATTGGATAGAAAATGATTTTTTTTTCTTTCTTTTTTTATTGGATAAAATTATGAGAGCCGTAAATTACACGGGCATAAAGAGGCGCGTGAATGCATAAGTTTTTTTTTTTTACATTGGACACGTGTCGTCCGTCTGTTGAAGGGCAATTTCGACATTCCTCTGGCGCGTTTACTGCACGCGCCGATAATGGTGGGTTTATGCAGGGGTTTGTTTATTTTTTTAAAAAAAACAAATTTGACACGTGTCGCCTGTTGATTGACTGACATAATTTTCGATTTTTTTTACATCTTATTTCTTTACCCTCAATTAAATATAAATTTCTAATTATTATTTGTTAATTTTTCTGTTTTATTTTTCAATATGATTTTAGTCAAAAAAGTAAGTGTGAAGTATTATTTTATTATAAATGATAATGATAATAATATTTATTTTACTAATTATAAAAATAAACAATTTATTTATTTTATTTAAAAAATATAATTGAAGCATAGTTAATTAAGTATTAATTACTTTTATTAACAATTACCCAAATAAAGTGGATAGTAAATGATTTATTTTGTTTTTTTATTGGTTAAAATTATGAGAGCCGTAAATTACACGGGCATAAAGAGGCGCATGAATGCATTAATTTTTTTTTATTACATTGGACACGTGTCGTCCATCTGTTGAAGAGCAATTTCGATATTTCTCTCTGCGCGTGTACTGCACGCGCCCATAATGGTGGGTTTATGCAGGGGTTTGTTTCATTTCTTTTAAAGAAATTTGACACGTGTCGCCTGTTGATTGGCTGACTGAATTTTCGATTTTTTTTTACATCTTATTTACTTTCCCTCAATTATTTTAAAATAAATTAATTTTTTTACACCAAAAATCATAATTTTTTTTCTCTTTCAATAGAGATTTCTGTCATTTGATTTGGACAGAGAAAAACAACCCTCTTCTTTAAATATAAATTTCTAAATCATCCTTTGTTAATTTTCGTCTTTTATTTTTCAATATATTTTTACTAAAAATTAAATAAGTGTGAAGTATTATTTTTAATTATAAATGATAATAATAATAATAATAATAATAATAATAATAATAATAATAATAATAATAATAATAATAATAATAATAATAATAATAATAATAATTTTACTAATCATAAAATTAAAGAATATAAAATAAAATTAAAGTGGTGGGATATAGGATGATGAAGTGGAATGGTGTTGAATTATATATATATCATAAAATTAAAGAATATAAAATAAAATTAAAGTGGTGGGATATAGGATGATGAAGTGGAATGGTGTTGAATTATATATATATATATATATATATATATATATATATATATATATATATATATATATATATATATATATGGTTTCTATTTAATAGGTGAGATGGGGTAATATGGTTATTGTATTTATATTCGTTCGATATATCAAACAATTTATTTAATTTTTCTTTAAAAAAACATTTGAAGCATAGTAAATAAAGTATTAATAAATTTGTCAATTTCTCTATCCGTCTCAAAAAATTTTGTATTTATAAAGATGAATATCGGGAAAGATGGCCATCATTTTTAAAATTTTAATTGAAATGTATATCAATATTATAAGAATTAAAGATAGTATAAATGTATGTCAATATGGTTATTGTGTTTATTTTAGTTCGATATATTAAACAATTTATTTAATTTAAAAAAATTAATATTTGAAGCATAGTAAATAAAGTATTAATAAATTTGAAAAAATATGATATTAATTTTTATTAGATAAATTTACTATCCTTATCCTTTTGGTATGAACAAATCTTTTCTTTTTATTTATAAAATTCACCTTTTTTTACTAATTTCAATACCTTACTTCGTATGTGATAAACATGTTCGTCTTTTTTATTTACTTTTCTAAATGATAAAATACTGCATAATTGTATATAAAGATATGCATATTCCTTATGAATTTTTTTTATTCCTATTTTATTCTCATTTTTATGTACTGACATTGTAGTCTTTAAGGAAGTATTTCATAAATATATAAACAAATTGTTTTTTTGGTTTATTTTTGTTCAATTTTTGTCATTTAAATATATAGTAACGCCCCGTACATCGCACGGGAGTCAATCTAGTTAGTATTTAAAAAAAAAAAGTTGACACAACAAATAAAATAATATCAGTAGGATCGATGTAATATATTTATATTACCCACCCAGCATTAATTAAGTGATTATTGTCCATTCTTAGTTTCCTAGCATGGTGTTTTTAATTGACTTTGCAAAGCCACTTATGCCAATGGAGTTTGACCCCCTTTAATTTTGAAACTATGATATTCTTACCCTTCAAGATTAGAAAATTAACAATTTTGCTATTAAATTCCATAATTCTGTCAATTTTACCTTTCTTTGGTTTTGAAAGATAACATATATTATAATTTTGACCCCCATTTGAGCAAAATTTTGATACGAGTAACTTATTTTCTGTTCTTAAGATGATATTATCCCCTTGGATTGAAGTCCTTGCTTCACCGTTGATTGTAGGTAAAAATTTCTTCGCATGGATTGGACCGAGACCCTTGGTGCACATCATGGACCCTGAGCTTATTAAGGAAATGCTAAATAAATATACTCAATTTCAAAAGCCCAGAGGAGGGAATCCTCTAGGTAGATTGCTAGCAAGAGGAATAATTTCCCAAGAGGGTGAGAAATGGGTCAAGCATAGAAAAATTATCAATCCTGCTTTCCACGTCGAGAAGTTGAAGGTTTCAGCTCGTCATCTAATTTTATCCGTGTATAATATAACAACAATATATTGGCTTCATGTTCTATAGAAATTAATTTCGGTTTTTATTTGTTTTGGTTTAGCATATGCTGCCAGCTTTTCATTTGTGTTGCACGGAAATGATAGAGAAATGGGAGGTGGTCGTGTCTAAGGATGGCCCAACTGAGTTGGATGTTTGGCCATCTCTTCAAACTTTATCTGCAGACGTGATTTCTCGCACTGCATTTGGTAGTAGCTACGAAGAAGGTAGAAAGATATTTGAACTGCAGAAGGAACAAGCTGAGTTACTTATTGAATCCTCAAGATCACTCTACATTCCGGGAACTAGGTAAATATATGTCATTTCATTCTTTACATATACTCCTTGTCTCGTTATAAGTTATAAGTGTCGCAACTAACTTTTTAAACTATTATAGGAATGTTTTTACTTGTTTCTACATTCCTTTTACTAATGATAAAATAGCATATTATTTCCTTTCTTAAAAAGAAGAAACTTATTACGCGACAGAAGGAGTAGTGGAGTATAGAGTATTAGGGAAGGGGAGGGTTGTTATGGTGATGTTTGGGCATACAATCACCGGCGGAGCTACACCCTATGGAAAGGGGACAATTGCCCCTTTTTCTTTTTGAATTGTATCGATTTAGCACCACATAATTTTAAGAATATTATTCTTCCCCATTAAAATGACTATTTTGCCCCTTTGTATTAAGGAGAAATAACACTACATTAAATTTCACCCCCCCCCCTTTTAAACTAGATTTTGGTGTTATATTACAATAGTTCATATTCAAAATAATCTTGCCCCCCCCCTTTAAAATAAATCATGGCTTCACCACTGCATGCATACGATATTACTCAAGAACTTGTTAAACTTAAGAAACATATCATTATTGTAAGAACCAACTTCAAGGAGATGGTGATATTTGGGCATGCGGTTAATATATCTCTATGTTCTTGTGGCGATTTTTACTAATCAATAATTTGGATGTTAGGTTTTTGCCAACTAAAAGAAACAAGAGGATGAAAGCAATCGCGAAAGAAGTGAGAGCTTCAATAAAGAATATTATTGAGAAGAGGTTGAAGACAATGAAAGCCGAAGAAGAAGCTACTACTAACGATGACTTATTGGGCTTATTACTAGAGTCAAATTACAAAGAAATCGAAAAGCATGGCCACAAGAACTTTGGGATGACCCTCGACGAGGTCATTGAGGAGTGCAAACTATTTTACTTTGCAGGCCAAGAGACTACCTCCAATTTACTAGTGTGGACAATGGTTTTACTAAGTCAACATCAAGATTGGCAAGCCAAAGCAAGGGAAGAAGTTATTCAAGTGTTTGGTAATCAAAAGGCAGATCATGAATATGGTTTGAATCGCCTAAAAATTGTAAGTTTTACCTCTCTCTCTCTCTCTCTCTCTCTCTCTCTCTCTCTCTCTCTCTCTCTCTCTCTCTCTCTCTCTCTCTCTCTCTCTCTCTCTAATGCTAGTTTGGGCAATGGCCTAAAGATTACAAGTGTGAGCTATTGTAACATCAGGCAGTTGTGAAGGCACGTGAGGCAGTTGTAAAATAACTACTTTAATTTATCAATTTTGACGTCCTTTGCTTGTTTTAAATTTGAAAGGTGCTCTAAAATTTGCCCTGTTCTCTCTCTCTCTCTACGTCTCTCTCTAATGCTCGTATCTATTTGATAAATCTAGGTGAATATGATATTGCACGAGGTTTTACGATTATACCCACCGGCAGTAGCAATGGGGAGGATGGTTTACGAAGATATGAAAGTAGGCGACTTGACACTCCCTGCAGGCGTGATGCTGCAGTTGCCGGTAATGATGTTGCACCACGACCGTGAACTATGGGGCGATGATGCTAAGGAATTCAAACCAGAACGATTTGCAGAAGGAGTTTCTAAGGCAACAAAGGGGCAATTAACGTCGTATCTTCCATTTGGAGGAGGGCCTAGAATTTGCGTTGGTCAAAATTTCGCTATGTTAGAAGCTAAAATGGCTCTCGCTATGATCTTGCAACGCTTCTCGTTTGCACTTTCGACGTCGTATTCTCATGCTCCTCATACTGTTATAACTCTTCAGCCGCAGTTTGGTGCTCATTTGGTTTTGGAGAAAATTTAGTTTTTTTTTTTTTTTTTTTTTTTGATGTTTTTAATAATGCTATTTTTCAGATTGCAAGGGATTTGTAACTAATTAAATGCGAACTCTTATAGGTTTCACTTTAAACAGTATTTTCAAATGTTTCAATTTATGTAATTTAAATTGAAATTTTTTGATCATTTAGTTTTTGGGACAGAGACAGACAAAGGGAGTATCATGTTCGACAAAACAGGATTCTCCCCATGTGATCCATTGAACCTCCGATTGGGCCTGTTATAGAAAATGCTATTCGTGTTTAGGTCCATCTTGAAGCTCGGTTGGCCCGACTCAAAAAATGACCGGAGTAATCGCGTTCTTTTTTTCAAGAAAATAGCTTTGTCTACTAGCCAGGCCCGTGAGCCCGTCGGCGTTTGGGTTCGGGGTTGGATTTCGCACGACCCGAAAAACTTGACAAAAAATCTAATTTTTTATTTTTGAAATTAACTTTGGAAATGAAGAAAATAGGCACGGGAATAATTCTTTATTCCACTGTCATTTTCGATATTTTCCTTTTAAAAATGAATGGGCCAGCCCACATTGGTCATATGGGTATATTCAAAAGAACCCGAATAGTGAACCGGGCCAAATAGGCCGAGTTTAAGGAAATCGTCAAACGGGCCAAGCCCAAAAACTTTGTTGGCCTTAGCTTCCAAGGTCAGGTCACACATTTGAACGTCACCACAGATTAAATAGACAATCCCATTTAGGAGATGCCTTGGGCTAGGCTGAGCTCAACAGGTCCACCAAACACAGTAACTTGGGCAGAAGACAAGTCATAAATATATTTACTTTTGTTTTTATTGACTAGTATTCTCTTACCCGTGTCACTGACATGGTGACAGTACACAAATTAAATAAACGATGAAATCGCCTTCCTCTCATTCAAAAAAAAATCTACCCAATACCCTGATGATCACTTTGTTCCATAATCAACATTTGATATAGGGTGATTTGTTTGTGTAACTGCCAATTATCAGGGACCGTTATCCATTTAGGATTAGTAAAAAAATATTTTCTTAATCCCCATTTCACTATTATTCTTTTTTCGTAACCCCAACCCAACCCATTAATACAACAACAACAACAACAACAACAACAAAGCCTTAGTCCCAAAATAATTTATGTATTGAAAAGAGGGGCTTGAGCAAAATATTGAATGCACATTCTTCGTGATATATATGTGCAAAGAAAAGAAAAAAATTAAGAGAAAAAAATGAAAAGAAAAGTTGAAAAAAAAAATCTTGCCATCTCTAATGTTGAAGTGAAAAGTGACCAAAGAAAAGAAAGGTGATCAAGTCCAAGTGTGAAGTGTGCAAAATTATAAGTTTGGGGGTTGAATCAATGGGTTGGCATGGAGCGGAGTGATAAATTTAAAGTGAGGATGTATGATGAAGACTTCCTAGTTTCACTACTTGACTTCGTATGTTCTTATCTTCTTTTGTAACCGTGAACCTAGTCCGCGATTGTCGCGATACGTTACAAGCTATAAGCCATATTTGATCCCTAAAGAGTAGCCGGGTTGACAGTTCTGTTTAAACATGCATATGAGTAGCCTTGTGTAGAAATTTATCTTATCATCATTGATTTAGAGCATGACACTAGTGACCTTATAAAATATCATATTTTGGTAACATTGATCACCCACATTTCATCCATATTTTCATTGTGTGGTGGAGATTATAAGTTAGATGCATCCATATAAATATAATCTCATGTTCATCATAATGCTTGTAGATTATATGTGTTGTGAAAAATCTGAGACTTGTTGTGCCAACAACTTATTATATGAATTGAGCAATTCCAAAAATATTTTATTTGTTTTAATTAGTTAATTAGTTTTTATTTCGTTTTAGTTTTGTTTTACTCGAGGACGAGCAAAAGATATGTTTGAGGGTATTTGATGGATGTGGTTTTTACCCATCCAAAAGATATGTTTTTAAGCTTATTTAATGCTCAAAATCTTGAAAATTTAATTTATTTTGTTAGTATTTTGAAAGTACAGGGGTTGAAGTGAAATTAGGCAGAAAATAGAGAATATAAGCTTATTTTGGAAGTTTAGGGACCAAAATGAAATTATGAAAAATTGGGGAGTAAACTGGTATTATAAAGTTCAGGGGCTAAATTACAATTCACTGTAAAAGGAATGGCTATAGCTGAAGTGAGGAAGCTGGCCGGCAGCGTTGGGCCAAGAATAGAGGTGGCCGACCAAGGCATGGGGCACAGAACTGCAGCTGGCCGAGAAAACAAGGCCTGGCCGAGAGCTGGACGCATCAAGGAGCAGTAAGGCCGAGCGACCGCGCCAAGGGCCTGGGCGGCCGCGCCATTTGGGCAGTAACTTGGGGCGACCGCGCAGCACACGGCCGAGTGACCGCGCCCATGGCCTAGCCGTGGATCAGTGACAGATTTCTGTGACGGAAATGATTCATCACAGAATTAAAAGCAGTCTTCAACAGAATCAGCAACAGATTTGTGACGGATTTCAGCAGAATCCTAATTTGACTAGAAAATTGACCTATTTTGGCTGTAAATCAGGAATCCTTCCTCCCTCCTCCTATATAAAGGACCATAGATTAGGTTTTTGAATCCTCCCTCTATCTTTCTTCCCCGTTATCATATATTACATAGTTTACGTTTTTTTTACAAGGATTGAAGATTCAAATTCAAGGTTTTATTTATTTATTTTAATGGCCCTTCAAGGCTAAGTTATTTGATTCGTGGATTGAGGTAAGTAATAATTTGATCTTTATGCTAGGATTTTAATTCTTCCTATCTCTCTCTCGTTCTTGTTCTCTCAACATTCTTCAAGATCATTCATAGGCTTCAATTGTATGTTAAGATACAGTTAGCCTATGAATCTATTTGGGTATAAATCGTTCTTGTTCTCTCAACATTCTTCAAGATCATTCATAGGCTTCAATTGTATGTTAAGATACAGTTGGCCTATGAATCTATTTGGGTATAAATCGTTCTTGTTCTCTCAACATTCTTCAAGATCATTCATAGGCTTCAATTGTATGTTAAGATACAGTTGGCCTATGAATCTATTTGGATATAAATCGTTTTAGTAACTTGGATAATTTATACATTGACCCTTGTTGAAAAGAATAAATTTAATTGAGGACGTAACAGAAATCAATGAATCTAGATTCTTATGTTCTTGTGACTTAAATTGAATCTCTTGAATGTTTATATTGACTTAACGGAATATATAAACGAGATAGAGATATTAGGGTTTTAATGTTTTTATCGATGTAACTGAAGATATTAACATCTTAACTCTATATTTTTATGAACGAACCCAAGATGAGATTGAATTCTTTTTATATAAAAAGCATGAAGTGATAATTGTTATGATCTCCTATCCATGAATCCCTTGTTTTCTTGTTATATTTACTTGTTTTATTTTGCTTTCTTAGATTAATAATTCAAACCTCTTTTCTATGTTACTTTGATACACTAATAAAATATACTTATTTCACTTTAGTCCCTGTAGATTCGACCCATGCTTTGTGCATATTACTACATTGATAAACTAGTGCACTTGCTAGATAATTTTAATAAGAGAGATATTTTCTCCATCAGAAATGCAGCAAAAGTTTAGGGGGAGGGGAATTTGACTTACCTTCGGCAAAAGGACAGTAGCGGTCGTCGGAGTACGATGGTGATGGTTGGAGAAGAGCGCCAGTCATCAGATTATCGTCGGAGCCAAGAGCAAGCGTTCGGAAGGGAGGCGGCAGCTGCAACGGATGAGAGAGAGAGGGGGAGAGAGAGAGAAAGAAATAGGCGTAATATAAATTAGGGCTGGGAGGGCAGATATTTATATAAACAATTCGCCCACGAAATAGTCCGTCGATATTACCCACAGACATAATTCTGTAGGTAAAGTTATTTGGATTTTTTAAGAAACAATTTACTCACGGAAAGGTTCGTGGGTATTACCCGTGGACACATTTTCGTCGGTAATTTCATTATTTATTAACGAAACTTCCATAAGTAAAGGAATTTCTAATTTCTTTTAATAATATCCTCAAATTGTCAGATTTTCGTGAGTAAACATTTAATTTTCGTCGGTATTACCCATGGAAATATTTCGTGGGAAATATCCGTCAATATTATCCACGAAAAAATTTTGTGGGTAATTTTCGTAAGTAAAGACAGTGTTTCTAGTAGTGAAATATGTGCAGATCTAGGTTTTCGATAGTCGGAGATGGTCAGAAGTAGGAGTTGAGAGCGACGAAGGACGGAGATGGAGAAGGTGAGACGCTGGGAAGGCCACCGGTGTCAGAGATGGAGAAGCTGAGGCGGCTGAAATCTCGTCAGAGTTGTCACATGAGAAGAGAGAGACGGAGAAGAAAAAATAAAAAGAGAGAAAGAGAGAGGGAGAGAGAGGTATAGAGCAGGAGGTTGGGAATGTGTGGCGGACGAAGTCTCACATGATTTGTCTCCGGAGAAGACGAAGAAAAAGAAAAGAAGATGGAGAGAGAGAGAGAGAGAGAGAGAGAGAGAGAAGGTGAAGGAGGAGAGTTTGTAGAGAGTTTATTTGAAATTTTGATACGGATAAATTCTTTATATGAGATATGTAATGCCACATTAATCTGGCGTGAGGGCCCTTTGAAATTAATTATTTTAGATTTGCATTAACATAATTAAAAATAAATTAAATAGTTGCATAAATTTGATTTAAGTTAACAATAAAAAAAGTAAAACATAATTTTGTATGTCACTAATAATTCAACAGTTAATAATTATATAATATAATATAATTGTTAAATTGCTAATAAAATTTCATCCCAAATTTGGTGTCCGACCCAATATTTGTTTGAAAATGTAAACCTAAGTAATCACACAACGTCAAAATTAAATGATTATTAAATCTCTTAATTACGGCCGACTTTGCAGCTACGTGATTCATTTGAATCCAATAATATTCGACTTTCATGGCCTTTACCCCTTATAATATTATATTGTTGGACCTCTAGCTAATATTTTTCAACTAATTAAAATAAGAAAAAAAAAGTAATAATATCTAGCCACTTGAATATTATTTTATTATTAAATAATATAATAATAAGAGCCAGGTATTCTTCATTGAAATAAAAATTCCATTCAACAACTACTTACTTTTTAGTTGATTGATCTTTCAAATTTGAAAGACTTTTTTGTCACTTAAATAAACATTTATGAACTTCCCAAGCAACATCCTATTTCATCACGTTTTCATATTTAATCTTTAATTGCTTTCCCTCTGTTTTATTTTGGCCACAAAACAAAATCACACAGTTATAAATTTTTTAATAAATGTTTTATTTATATTTTTACATTTTCAGTTATATCCTTTTTTAAATATAGCATAAGAATCTGTACATATCAAATTGATTAGTTAAATGAAAAATATAAATAAAATTATAATTAAAAATAAGATATAAATTTATATTGATTTTATAAATAATCAAAGTAAAATGAGATAAACAAAAATGAAAATATGACTGAACGGACGAGGAAATCAGCTCACTAGTCACTACAAACAAAATAGCTTTCCATTTTGTTTTTTCGAAGAAAACATCTAAGGAAACTGATTTGACAATATTGTCAAATATGGAAAAATTTAGTCTCCTATTACCAATTATTCTGATTAAAATTAAGTGAATTTAGCTTCGGTGTGTCATATCAATCTTTGTTATTTGTTATTAGTCAAATATAAATATATGTATAAATTAGGGATTGCTTAATATCAATTATTAAAATATTATTGAGGATTCTTAATTAAAATTTTCTATTTATCATTAGGATTTCCTTATTGCTAGTGTGTCAGTATTTTATACTTTTATTTTTTCAAAAATAACTGAATACCTGAAGACTTTGAGTTGTTTCAAAGAAAAATTAGTTTGCTTGTTCAAGCTGTCAAATATCATAACCGGTTGACTTTCTTGATCGTTCATGATCTCAACTAATCACCCTTCAACCGGTCAGTTAGTCAATCGGTTATACTCCATCAGTTACTCAGTTGATGCAGTCGGCTAAGCTTCCCCAACAAGCCTCCATCACTTGACCTAGGATTAATTGCTCTCAACTACTTAGCTAAAGTTGGTAGAACAGTTGCTATGAAGACTATGCTGCTACCTTGTCAGTAACTGCTTCAAAGAATGTTCAAGTTACCAGTACTCACAACAACTTTGTTATCCCGTGGATAATTCAAACATGGTTGTAATTCAAATCTCAAGCATTCAATTCATAAGATATTCTCATTTAATGATTGTCAGTTCAAGTCATCCCTTCAACCTCTTCAAAGACAACAGCTCAACTTGACGACAACTATAAGTACCCCCTTAGAGCATTGAATAGGGTTGGTGAATTGAAGACTTTGAGAGTAGAATTGTCAAGAACTGCAAGTGATGAAATTCTTAAAGCATTAAAGTACAAGACATTCAGTCCTTGTAAACACTAGATCATTTATTAGGACAAACATTGTGCACACTCAATCAATTCTTGTAAGTATTCTCAAACAAGAATATGTCTGAAATACATTGATTGATCACACTACACACCCAAAAAAAATCAGTTCAACTTGTGAATACATCTCTTGAAAACACCTGATCAAACTTGTATAACGATACATTAGTGATCACTTTCTTTAGGCAGACTTCAATCTTCCTTATAGGTTAAGGCTTACAACTTATAATAGACTAGTAAACATTAATAGTACCCATTTTCACAAATCCAAGTTTTGACCAAACTTGATAAATGACGTAGCAGTTAGTTAACACTGAGAACCTCTAAAAATAACTATGTCCCTTTATTTGTGTGTTTGCTCATTTTATATTGTCTTATAATCAGTTGAGATCTATCACCGGTTACAACCTTTGATTTCTTAACTGCCTTGTTTTGTCTAATTGGAATACATTTTGCATGATATTTTAACTTACTTTTGAAACTCCTTTTACCTAACCGATTTAAGTGAGCAAACCTGTAATCTTCTATCTGCTGCGTAATCGGTTAACGTCGGTTTAGCTTTTGATAAGTTACTTGACTATTTTGAAAATGTTTTAAGAAAAGAATTTAATCAGACTATTCCCCCTCCTCTCTAGCCTGTTTTCCTATCAATTGAGTCTAACAATTGGTATCAGAGCTTTCAATTTTTGTAAAATATTTTTCCAAGCCTCACAGCTTGAATTGCTGATTCCAATGGCAGGAAAACTCATGCAAATGTGGTACATGGCAACGATACCCATGTTAAACGAAAACGAATTTCCAGTATGAAAAAACAGAATTATGCGGTACATAGATTTAATTGATGACAGATTAATGACTGTATTTATAGATGTTCCAATCATACCAATGAAAGTCAATACAATTCCAAGAGCCCCCAAAACTCCTCTCATGGATCATGTCGATAAATCATCGGAACAAGAGTTTGAAGTTTATGAAACTATTATTCCCAAGACTCGTGAAGAATGGACTGAAGAGTATATGATATGTGCAGCCCTTGACAAAAAGGCTATACACATTATGACCTCTAATCTAGATGATAGGCTGTACAAACAAGTACAAAACTATGAGACTGCCTAGCAAGTTTGGCAAAGTATCCTAAGATACTTTGAAGGAGATCAAGTGCCAAAGGATAACCGGATGTACAAAAGTGTAGTTGAGTTCGAATCCTTCGAGAAGAACCCAAGCGAGTCCCTCAGAGAAACGTACGATCGATTATGTGAGGTAATCAACTCCTGTGCATCTTTAGGTAAAATATACACAATGAAAGATCTTGACATTCCTTGATTCTCTTCGAGACCTATGTCATGTTTAGGTAGCTATTCTTAAAGAATGCAGAGACTTGGATAAGACTCACATTCATAATATTGTATCCACTCTATTTTTGTATGAGGAAGACCTCAACAGGCTTGGTGGAGTTCAAAAATAGTTTAAAAATCTCTCTTTGTCGGCTTAAACTATGATCTTCCCAGGCTATTCCTTGTTTAATAACCTATTTGCCAATAACTTCCCTTGACCTCTCTCGTCTCAGCTTGACCCAAACCAATGTCAACTACAATAAGCCTTCTAAGTAAGATGAATTTGCTGCATTTGCCAGAAATTATAGAAAGTTCAAAGACTTTGAGAAGTCCCAGCAACAAGGCAACAAACCCTTCCACTTCAAACCTTCATCCTTTTAAAGATCTGGCCAATCCTCAACCGACAGCAAAAATGCCCAAGGTGAGTTTGTTTGCTACAACTGTAGGAAACCTTTCCACTTTGCTTCAAAATGCCCTCAAACTAAGTATAAATTTCTTAGGAAGAAACCCTTTAGGAAACATTCTAGATCTAAGAGCCTAGAAGCCGAGGAAGGAACAGAAAAGGCTATGCCCGTTTGGTTTTGAAGCTGATTCGGAAGGAAGAAAATGCCGACTCGGATGAAGACAGCTAACGTTAGTTTTGTGGCTCTTGATGGAGCAGACTGGATCCACTCCCTTACGATCACCCATCTATAGAAACCCCATTGACCGGTCAAGCATCTACAATGACACTACCACGCCTTTGAGATCTCCCTTGACATATTATGATAAACCTATACCTACGGCTTAGAATTTCTACAACTTCAAAATTCAGAGTATAGGTGGAGCTCTATATGGTCAAAGAAAAACACCTCCTACTCTCAAGCCATTGATGCAACCAATGAAACCGACCTATCAGACTCAGGCCCAAACGATGACATATAAATCCCAACCTATGTTTGAACTACAACCGATCCAATTCCAGAAGACCTTAGCCGATATAAGCTCTCAACTGACATCCTCCTAACCTAACTTTGAACCATCATACTCAACCTTTCAACCCACTGTTGACATGACATGAATCGAAATATGAATATCGTTGGGGCGTTTCCTCAGCAGCTGTGAATGTGGTGCCCAAATTTTGTGTTGGATTCACGCGAGTTTGAAGACATCCGAGTTATTTGAAAAACGGAGTCGCCACGCCATTTTGATTACCTCAAAACTTTGAAAAAAAGGTTGTTTTATGGGTTCGGAGGTTAAGTTACCCCTTGGGAAGAACGTTTGGCGTTCACCCAAAGTGCCTTGCCGGAGCAAGTCTCCCGAGATTTCATTAATCGTGCTTGCTTGCGTGCTTTCTTGTGTGCATGTGTTTGAGAAAAAAAAGGGGGGAATGTCCCAAGTTGTCTTCCGGACGTACAAACCATTTGTTGGTTGTCGCTCGGGATTCCTTGGAATTTTATGTATTCGGGATTATGATCCCGTCCTCATCTTATGACTTGTGATCATCGCATTTTAAACCTCGGGACCCTCGGGACTTGCGTGATCGAGAGAATGACTCTCTTTTGGTCAAAGATGAGGTTCTTTAGAAAAGGAGGGTCCTTAGCCCATCAATCCTACGCTTTAAGACGGTCGAGCTCGTATAGAGGCTTCATACTCTTTCTTAAGCGATAATCGGAGATATAGGGTTCAAGGTGTCCCTTTCTAAAGAAATCGTGAACCTTTAATGGAAGGAACGATGTAAAGATAGGATCTTTTACACCGGTCCGTTCCAAGGTTGGGGGAAAGGGGAAATGCATGATGAAAAATGACTCTTTAATGAAAAGATGACATTTTTGGGTTGCAAAGGATGCTTTTTGATTTAAAGAAGTGATCTTTATTGCAAAGGATGCATTTTTTTGAATGTAAAGACATGATTTTTATGCAAATGATGCATTAGAAAAGGTTTTTGAATGCAAAGGATGCATTTTTATTGAAAAGATTGGATTTTTTATGTGCAAATGATGCATAAAAATGACATTTTTATTTGAAAATGGGGGTTTTAGGTGCAAAGGATGCACCTTTATGAAAAAAGACTACATTTTTATGACAAATGAGGTCTTAATGCATGCAAAAGGGAAAGGGGGTGATAAAGATGTGATCTTTATGAATAAATGCCAAGTCCCAAGCAAGATATATGAATGCAATGAGCAAGTATATCAATTAAAATGCAAGGTTAGGGCGTGCGAGGTTACCAATTGTTTCCTTTGCTTCTTTGGTCGGAGCTAGGAGGAGAGATTGGTCTTGGATCTTCAAGGAGGAGGAGGGAGCTTCTTGGCCTTCTTCTTCACCTTCTTGAGCCTTCACCAATATTCTTCACGTCTTGGGAGTGACTGATTGTATTGCTATGGATTGTATGTATTGTTGTTGTTGAAATGGGTAGAGGAGGCCTCTATTTATAGGTAATCTGGATAAGGTGAATGAAGCCGTGCGGCCAGGAGCAGCGAGCTAATGCAGCCGTGCGGGCTTATCCTGAATGACTCAAAGATTCTAGAACCATGCAAGGTGGCAAATTCTAGAACCCTCCTTCCTAATTAAGAAAAACGTGTTTCTTAATTAGGAAGGATCCCCTTCAGCCCTTATTTAATAAAAAACAGTTCTGGAATGTTTCCGGAACGCTGGGAAGGTCTGGGGAATTACCGGAAAACTTACCGAAATTGTCGGGAAAATTAACCGGAAGGCATGAGCCAGATTTGGGTACTTACAGCAGCGACGCGCTACACTTCAAAGACCTGGGTGTAGTGATAAGTATGCAAAGGTTGCTAGGTCGTCGCCCGGAAGTGACGCGCCATCTCTTCGCCCGGGGGTGGTGTCAAATATGCAAGGGTGCGCTACACTTCAAAGACCTGGGTGTAGTGATAAGTATGCAAAGGTTGCTAGGTCGTCGCCCGGAAGCGACGCGCCATCTCTTCGCACGGGGTGGTGTCAAATATGCAAGGGTTCCCGTATTGCGGACGAGTGCGGGTAAAGAAGCTAGTCCATGGTAGGTGTAAGGGTAGTGGGATGCGCTTTGGAACTTGGAACATTGGATCATTGACAGGGAGATCAGCAGAGGTGGTGGAAGTTATGAGGAGGAGGAAGATTCACATAATGTGTCTACAGGAAACTAAGTGGGTTGGAGAGAAAGCAAAAGAAATATCGCCTTGGGGTTTTAAGCTTTAGTACTCAGGAAAGGATAAGGGTAGAAATGGAGTGGATATCATTATTGATAAGGAGTATAGTAATGATGTGGTGGAAGTGTACAGGAAGAGTGATCAAATTATGGGCATTAAACTGGTGATACGTGATGAGATTATAACTATTATTTCCGCCTATGCACCACAAGTAGGGTTGGATGCATCTATTAAACAAGTGTTCTGGGAAGATTTGGAGGAGGTAGTGCAACGAGTACCTAGTGGTGAGAAATTAGTGATTGGTGGTGATCTGAATGGACATGTGGGGTCTAGTCGACATGGCTTTGAGAGCATACATGGAGGTTTTGGTTTTGGAGAGAGGAATGAAGCAGGAAATAGTATCCTGGACTTTGCGTTGGCATATGACTTGAGTATAATGAACACTTGGTTCAAGAAGAGAGAATCTCACTTGGTGTCCTATAGGAGTGGAGGTAATGCGAGTCAGATTGACTTCTTCTTAGTAAGAAATACTTGTAGAAAGAGTTATACAGATTGCAAGGTTGTTCCGGGTGAGAGCACAAAGAACTCAACATAGACTCGGTGGTACTTGATTTTCGAAGTAAGAGAATTTCGAGGAAGAGAAAATCACAGTAGACCCTAGAATCAAGTGGTGGAGACTTCAAGGGGAAAATCAACCGAAATTTGTAGCTAAGATGGTCGGAAATCTTAGGTATTTGGGCGGATAATATGGAGGATATGGATATAGATTCGACTTGGACTAAGATGGTACATACCATAAAGGAGGTGGCGAAAGAAGTCCTTGGAGAATCTAGAGGAAATGGGCCACCAAGTAAGGACACATCATGGTGGAACGAGGAAGTAAAACAAGCAATAAAGGGCAAGCGAGAATGCTACAAATTATTAGGGAAATGTAGGAGCGACGAGAACTATGAGAAGTATAAGGAAGCTAGAAGAGATGCTAAGAAAGCAAGAAGAGACGCAAGAGCAAAGGTGAATCGAAACTTTATGATAAGTTGGATACAAAAGAAGGGGAAAAGGACATCTACAGACTCGCTCGTATGAGGGATAAGAGGACACGAGATATTAGGACGGTTAAATGTGTGAAGGATGTAGACCAAAGAGTTTTAGTCGGGGATAAAGAGATAAAAGATAGATGGAGTTCATACTTTGATAACTTGTTCAATGGCGGTCAAGAGCAGGATGTTGGAGATTTAAATATCTCTTCGAGTATGGTTAATCGAGATTTTATGCGGAGAATTCGAAAGAGTGAAGTGGAAATGGCAATGAAAAAGATGAGATTGAAGAAAGTCGTTGGACCGGATGGTATACCAATTGAGGTTTGGAGATGTTTCGGGGAGAGGGGAGTAGATTGGTTAACAACGCTATTTAACAAGATATGGAGAGTTAACACAATGCCATTGGAGTGGCGGAAGAGTACTCTGATCCCTTTGTATAAGAATAAAGGTGATGTCCAAGATTGTGCCAACTATCGAGGGATCAAACTAATGAGCCATACTATGAAACTTTGGAAAAGAGTAATTGCACAAAGGCTGAGAAAAATTGTGGATATTTCGGATAACCAATTTGGGTTTATGACAGGAAGATCGACTATGGAGGCAATATATCTTATGAGACAAACCATGGAGAAATATCGGTATCAAAAGAAAGATTTGC
Source organism: Adenophora triphylla var. japonica (assembly GCA_022495995.1). Classification (NCBI taxonomy): domain Eukaryota; kingdom Viridiplantae; phylum Streptophyta; class Magnoliopsida; order Asterales; family Campanulaceae; genus Adenophora; species Adenophora triphylla. The sequence goes on along the minus strand of JAFEMH010001899.1, from coordinate 142,709 downwards.
ATATGGTTTTCATTGATTTGGAGAAGGCGTATGATAAAGTGCCAAGAGAGGTACTTTGGTGGGCATTAGCAAAGAAGGGTGTTTCAAAGAAATATATTGATATTATCAAGGACATGTATAATGGAGTTAGTACTTGTGTACAGACTAGTGTTGGGAAGACTGAAGAGTTCCCTATAAAGATTGGAGTGCATCAAGGTTCCGCACTTAGCCCCTTTCTTTTTGCTTTGATAATGGACGAATTGACGAGGTCACCCAAGATGATATACCAAAGTGTATCTTTGTTCGCAGATGATATTGTGCCGATTGATGAGATAAGAGAGGGTGTTGAAAGTAAATTGGAGTTGTGGAGACACACTTTGGAATCTCGAGGTTTTCGATTGCGAAGCAAGACTGAATATTTGGAGTGTAAGTTTAGCAGATTTGGAAGTAGGGAGGCAGGGGCGGTCACATTTGATGGAAATATTATCCAAGCTTCGAGTTTTTTCGCTATCTTGGATCCATTATCCAAAAGGATGGAGAATTAGATGGAGATGTGGCTAATAGGATTAAAGCGAGGTTGGTTGAAGTGGAAGAGTGCTTCAGGTGGTTTCTATGTGATCGCGGCATGCCCAATAGATTAAAGGGAAAATTCTACCGCACGACAATTAGGCCGCATTGCTTTACGGCACCGAATGTTGGGCCGTGAAACAGTTGTCACGTGCATAAGATGAATGTGGCGGAGATGCGTATGCTTCGATGGATGTGCGGTCATACAAGAAATGATCGATTGGGAATGAGGTGATCGAGGTAAAGTAGGAGTTGCGCCCATTGAGGATAAAATGAGGGAAAATCGTCTACGGTGGTTTGGACATGTGAGAAGGAGACCGAGTGATGCACCGGTTAGGAGGCCGGAACAGTGGAGAAATGATAAAATGGCGAAGGGTAGGGGAAGACCCAAACAAACTTGGATTAGAGTAATTGAAAATGATATGAATTTACTTGGAGTGGATGAAAGTATGGTGTTGAAGAGGCCGGAGTGGAGGGCAAAAATCCAAGTGGGGGTTGATTTTTTATTTTTTATTTATTTTATTTTATTTTATTTTGTTTTGTTTTATTTATTTATTTTTATTTATTTATTTATTTATTTATTTATGTATTTATTTATTTATTTATTATTATTTTTTTTTTTTATTTATTTTTTTTTCACGATAACATATGAGGATTCATGTTAGCCGCCCCCAAATTATTTTGGGACTAAGGCTTTGTTGTTGTTGTTGTTGTTGTTGTTCACAAAGTTATGGCTGCTGATTTCAAAAGAATCTCAAATTTGAAAATGATTCGCTTAAATCGAAATAAAAGTTTTGAAAGAAAAACAAGCATGAGTCAGACCAGTTGAAAGAAGAAAATTAAGATCTCAAGACTAGACTAAATATATGTCTTAGTCAAGTTGCTGATTTAGTTTCAAAAAATAATTCTCTCAATAAGACCATTGATTATTACTCTAAATCAAAGGCAGCTGTTGAGACAATCCTACAAGATCAAATGTCTTATAATGACCAATTTGATTTAGGATTTAACTACAGCAACAATGACAGCAAAGACAAGCCATTTATTAAGTTTTCACTGAGAATTTGATGGACAAGTTTGATAATAGTTCATCTGATCTGCTAAAGAAAAGTACTACTCATACTTTTGGTATTGTTCCTTTTATTTACCCAAAAGTGAAGGAACAGATCAAGGCCAAGAAGGTTGACAAGAACAAATCTAAGTGGAATAAGGTAGTTGATCCTAAGCTAGGACCCTATATCCCACTTACTGATTGTGATAACAAAGCTGGTATTCACATTGCTGGTCATGCTACAATCTTGGAAACCCCAACCGGTAAAGCATCTGTAACCGGTTATGAGACAGTAATCGGTCAGACAAATGTCACCGATAAAACTGTCCTAACCGGTAAGGTTGCTCTACCTGGTAAAGGCATGTCCAAGCATATACAACCTACTAGCAAAGGAAACACCAACACCTTTGTGTCCAAAGTATTTGTTCATGCTCAAACTTCCAAACCTTCTAAAGCAATGATCAAATTGGATATCAACTCTCATACCTCCTCACAACCTATTTTGATTAAATGTGCAAACTGTGGAGATTTCGGTCACAATGCTTATGAATGCCTCTTGAAGCACCTATCTGGATCAACTGAGCCACAAAGCTCAAGTAGTGGCCAGGCATGGCTGCCAAATAGAAACTAACTCTTTGGACCCAAAAGAATAAAGGGGACCATAATCTTAATGTTTTATTTCAAGTATGCTTTATAGCCTCAACCGATGCAAATAAGGACATTTGGATTTTTGACAGTGGATGCTCAAGGCATATGACTGGTCGTGCAGATCTCCTTACGGACATTGAAGAAGCATCAGGTCCTTCTGTTTTCTTTGGTGACAACGCTAAGGGTAAAATTGTAGGTCGTGGATCCATCATTAGAGGCACAGTTACTGTGTAGAAGGTATCTTTGGTTGAGGGTCTTAAACATAACCTTCTCTCCATGTCACAATTTAGTGATAAAGGTATGCATTGGGTATTTACTTCTTCCAACTGTTATGTGAAAAACATTGCTACTGGAAAAACCATTTTCACTAGAAAAAGAAAAGGTAACATATATGTTGTTGATTTAAATGTTATTTCTAGTGTTACTAATGTTTGTTTTATATCAAAGAACATCAGTGAGAACTCATGGCTATGGCATAAGAGACTCAGTCACTTGAACTTCAAATACCTATCCAAGCTAGCCAATGCAAATTTGGTAATCAGCTTACCTCAAGTGTTTGTTGATCATGGAAGGAAGTGCAGAGCATGTGACGCAGCACGAAAGCGATAGATTCGTGAATAGCGTACTAAACACAAGAGTTCACAAGCGATTGATGGGTTAAAAATCCCACTTGTAATAAAAACACCTCGCAAGTGTACGAGTGTCGTTGTGATAGCGTACATAAGTAAATCCACGGAGAATTGTTGGGTGATTGAGTCGATTTGAGTAGTGTATACTAAAGTAATAAAAACAAAAAAAGGGGGGGTGGTTTTTTTAAGACTAAAACTAATAACAAACAAGTAAACTTGCAAATAAGAACAAATAAAAACAAGCACAATTAACAACTAGAGTTAACAATATTAAACGAGTTTCACGGATTGGACTTCACTAAATTACCCATTTCATGCCAATTTTGACTAAGTATGTGCACTCTCACTAGGGTTCATTCACTTTAATAGAGAGTGGGACGGTGAGGCGGCCGGATTACACTCTCACTTTCCAAAATCAATCACTTTTCGCAAATTAAGTCCAAGCTATTAATTTAGGAAGCAATAAGATCAAAAGAATTAAAAGAACCAAAATCAATTTAACTTCTATAACGGAATCAAACCAATTTTTATCACCAAAGCATGTGCCTTTGTTTAAAATCTCCAAATCAATAGTGAATTAAAAACACAAATATGTTGAAAAGACCAATTAGAGACTAGATCTAAAATTGCAATCTTCAAAACCTAATTAAAATGCTAAGATGATCTAGAGAGAGAAAGCACAATGATAAAATGATTTATGACATGAAATTTGGCAATAAAGCTAAATCCAATCCATGAAATAGAAAAATTAACTACTCATAATAATAAAAATTACAAAATAAAAAATAAAGGAACAAAACCTTCATAATGGAACAATGGAGTTGTTCCTTCCTGGAACCAAACAGTACCACGGCTCCCTTAGTTTTTCCAGAATCCAAGCTTAAACCTAAAAATTATAATACACGAGAAAGATTATTGTGCCATAATGAAGAAAAAAATCTCATTCAGAGAGATCACCTTGAGACTAAAATAGCAATCTACTGTGTTTTTACTGTAAATTTTGTTTTAAACATATGTTTAACACTTCATTTACTAATATTCACTTCAATAGATTTTTATTTTTTTAATTGCTCTTGATCAATGGTTTCTGTCATTTTCATAGGTCATTTTTACCTAAATTTGAACATTTTCATGTTTAGGGACATAAAAATATTGTTCTTACAATCTAATATTTCATATAAATGGGAATAACAATATTTCAACCAAAAAAATAAATCCTAAATTGCAATTACAACAACTACAGCCTCACTCAACCAAAAAAATGGGAATAACAATATTTCCAACCAAAAAAAAAAAATCCTAAATTGCAATGTCATAAAAAAATTAAAAAAATTCGGAATTAAATAAATCCTAAATTGCAATGTTCTTCTTCTTGGCAATATAGAAATTCGAAATTAAAAAAGGGCCAAAATTCGGAATTAAATACAAATTAGTCATATAAATGGAATAACAATATTTCAACAACAAATCAACCAAAAAAAAAAAAATCCTAAATTGCAATGTTCTTCTTCTTGGCAATATAGAAATTAGTCACATAAATTCGGAATTAAAAAAAAAATCATAAATTCGGAATCAAAACTAAAATTCAACTTAATATAGAAATTTAAACTTACAATTAAGAAAAAGGTTGAATTTCTTGGCAAAATCCTTGGCTTGGCTTGAAGTGTTCTTCTTCTTCTTCCTTGGCTTGAGGCGGCTATGGAGATGGAGAAGTTTAAGTTTTTTGTTTTGTTTGGATGAATGCGTGAACTGAGAAGGGTAAAGGATTTAAATTAAACTCGCTACACGGTGTAGCGAGTTTGACTTAAATCTGGTCAAAACTCGCTACACCGTGTAGCGAGTTTAGTTTAATTAAATGCCATAATTAATTTCCAAACGGCCTAAATTAATTACCCTAAACTCGCTACACGGTGTAGCGAGTTTTGACCAACCCTAGTCAAACTCGCTACACGGTGTAGCGAGTTTCAAAAAAGTGGACATTCTGGGCAATAGTTTGAACAGTGAGTCATTTTGGTAAATAAAAAAGTAAAACGGGATTATTTGAGAAAAAATTCCATTTGAATACCATTTGGTATATATCGATTAGTTTATACCCATTTACATACCATTTGGTATATATCTATTAGTTTATACCCATTCACATACCTATTGCTATACCTATTAGTTTATACCCATTCACATACCTATTGTTATACCTATTAGTTTATACCCATTCACATGCCTATTGTTAATACCTATTATTTTCAACTAATTAGCGAAAACTCAAAGGTCATAGGCTATGATGATGTGGAAGGCTAAAAATCAAGATAAACCGAAAACTGGATGATGTGTCATGCCCATAATCATTTTCGCCTACTTTAATATACTATAGTATAGATTTGAATACCATTTGGTATATATCTATTAGTTTATACCCATTTACATACCATTTGGTATATATCTATTAGTTTATACCCATTCACATACCTATTGCTATACCTATTAGTTTATACCCATTCACATACCTATTGTTATACCTATTAGTTTATACCCATTCACATACCTATTGTTAATACCTATTATTTTCAACTAATTAGCGAAAACTCAAAGGTCATAGGCTATGATGATGTGGAAGGCTAAAAATCAAGATAAATCGAAAACTGGATGATGTGTCATGCCCATAATCATTTTCGCCTACTTTAATATACTATAGTATAGATTTTCTATTTATACTAAGGAGTGAAATAAGGCTGAGTAGTGAAGATTGGGCCAAAAACAGTTAAGGCCCAACAAATACAATCAAGGAGGCCCAAAGTTGCTTCAAGGCAGCTGGAAATTGAATTGGCGTGGACTTTGGCCTTGGCTTGGAAATGGTTTGGGCGGTCGCCAAAGTGCCAAGGGCGGACGCCGTAGAGCCTCGACCCAACAAGGGCGGCCGCCGTTGATTTCTTTGGCCAGCAGTTTGTTCTTTTTCTTCATTTCTTTCTTTATTCAGTAATTCCTTAGTACTTCTTTGGATTCGTTTCGCTCCGTCTCGAATTTTAATCTTTTCTCCACCTTAAACCACCCATTTTCCACCTTTTCAATCTGAAAATAAAATAACACTAACAAAACAATTAAACTACATTTTTACTCGGAAATTTTGTAATAAATAGAATTTAGAACATATAAAATGGATATGAAAACATATCCATCAAATACCCCCAAACCTATCTTTTGCTCGTACCCGAGTAAAATAAAACACAAATATACTAAAAACTACCCATGATTATAAAACTAAAAATGACCAAGCAAAACAAATAAAAACATATTTTTGGGTGTTATTCACAATATACAAAGTTTGCCACCATCGGTCTCAAAATTCTTTCCAAAATTGCAATTCATCATGTGCCATCATAAACATAAACTTACCATTGCACTAACACATATCAATTATGATTACTTTTCACCGTAAAGAGATGTGAGAGGGGATCATTGCCAACAAAGTAAGATACTTTATGGGTTCACTAAAGAAATATCCTAAATCAAGAATGATAATGCAAAAAGCATAGAAAGGTTTCCATAAGCACTTTCACACAATTGTCAACCCGCTTAATCCACATTGGGAACATGGCTTAGGAAGTTATCTAGTTACATTAGAACCTCACTACAATCAAGCTTTCACTCAAAATGTAGCTTCACCATATTCCTTTCATGGTCATTTCAATTTTGACATATTAAGGGGCAAGATAAACAAATAAGCACAAACTAGTGTCTTCGTAGGTACAAGAAAGTTAATTCAATCTTGGAGTAGAAATCGGTACCAAGGATATCATAATTCAATACTTAACATTTTTTTGTACTTTGATCCTTGCCATTCCATGACTCTTCTTTATGAAGACACAATTATTTTCTCTTTTTTTTTCTTTTTTGTTTTACAATGAATAATACATCAAAGATACTTGCCCCTTATCAACATTACAATCCCACACTCCTAAGTTGACCACTTAAGCCATGCCCAATATCTCATAAACTATTGACTTGTTATTGACAATTGTGCAATCATGTTCTAGCTACCCCGGATATGTAAAGTAATCCCATAACGGTCACCTAAATTGGTGACCATGATCCCGTGCAAGCAAAGTGTTGTGGTGAAAAGATAATCAAAATAGGTATGTCCTAATGCAACTCTACTTTTATACTATGATGGCACATAAGATGCAAAAATCAAAAACAAACATCACACCATCACAAACCATGGGTGGCAACCCAACTATAAAGTGAGCAACACAATTTTCAAATTCTTGACCGCACCAAAGGTTGCCTACGTTCCCAAAACAATGAGCGGACTACTCATTGAAATAGGCTCAGGTTACCGTAGTTCAAACATTTCCCCTCAATAAATGAGAGGAAGACACAATTTGACACAATTTTTTTTTTTAAAAAAAAAAACAAAACATCATACACTAACAATATAAGCATACTTCCACCCCCAAACCTAAATAGTGCTATGTCCTCATGGCATGAAAATCAAAAGACAGCAAAACTCAAATTCGCGGGGGTGATGAAAAGTAAAAGACATAAAATAAAAGACGGAAAATTAAAAACGGAAAGCAAGTAAATTCGTACCATGTTGGGGTGCCTCCCAACTAGCGCTTTGTTTAAGGTCGTTAGCTCGACTTGTGCTCCCATTTGACTTTTATCTTCACCTTCCTTCCTTTTGCCCACTTTGTATTCTCGCGGGTCTTGGTTTTTACATCACGCCCCATATACATTCCCCAAAATATGATATAATCTAGTGCCCACGGAAATTTTTGACATTGAAGTTTCTTGGGCTTCTTCTCTCGAGAGTTCTTGCCACTTTCTTCATCCTTGAATATGGGAGGGAGAACCAAAATAATGGAGGGTTCTTATTGGGCACTTTCCATGAGTTGTGGTAGGCATTCATCTACACACGGCTCGTTGATCTTGGTGGGTATGGCCATATCACCTTGAAGCTCATTGCCCCGCATCTCACCATAAAGAGCAAGTTCAATCTCATCAGCTTGTTCATGCCATGATTTCTCTATAATTTCTTCCGTCTCCATACAACCTGAACCATCATACAATTGCACTTCACTAGAATTTTCATGAAAGATTTCATAGAAAAAATCTTCCGTTTCATTTTCCAAAAGTGGCTCTTGTTATAGTTCGTTCTCAAGTTCTTCATCAGAGTCTTCATAGACAAAGTTCCCCAATGTGTCCCCCAATGGTTGTTCTTTGGGTTGTGAAAGAATCATATCCATCAATTGTTGCATTTGTGCCTCCATCCTACTACATGGTTGCCTTAAATTGCTTGTCTTGTTGACGTCTCTCCTCTTTTAAAATAAGAGCTTCCTCTTTCAAAAGAAAATTCTCCTCCTTCAAGAGGTGATATTCCTCCTTTACATTATTAAACTCCTCCTCCCATGATTGCATTTCGAGTTGAGATTGTGGCTCATAAGTGTTCCATGCTTGGCTTTGGTTTTCCCACTCTTGATTGTAGGAGTCGGGAAAATGTTCATATTGTTGCCACGGATGGAACGGACTCATTTCTTGAACATGTGGATAACACTCAAAAGAATACGTCCTCGAAGGACACTCATATGAAGCATGTGAGTATAATCCACAATAAACACACGACTCATAGATGCCATAATTATGCATCTTTGAGTCCACACAAATATTTACACTACACAAATATTTATACTACCTAAACTATTTACACTACCTAAATCAACAAATTCAACCTAAACAATTACCCGGCAACGGCGCCAAAAACTTGATGGGTTAAAACTCCCACTTGTAATAAAAATACCTCGCAAGTGTACGAGTGTCGTTGTGATAGCGTACACAAGTAAGGGGTCGATCCACGGAGAATTGTTGGGTGATTGAGTCGATTTGAGTAGTGTATACTAAAGTAATAAAAACAAATAAAAGGGGGGGGTTGGTTTTTAAGACTAAAACTAATAAGAAACAAGTAAACTTGCAAATAAGAACAAATAAAAACAAGCACAATTAACAACTAGAGTTAACAATATTAAACGAGTTTTACGGATTGGACTTCACTAAATTACCCATTTCATGCCAATTTTGACTAAGTATGTGCACTCTCACTAGGGTTCATTCACTTTAATAGAGAGTGGGACGGTGAGGCGGCCGGATTATACTCTCACTTTCCAAAATCAATCATTTTTCGCAAATTAAGTCCAAGCAATTAATTTAGGAAGCAATAAGATCAAAAGAATTAAAAGAACCAAAATCAATTTAACTTCTATAACGGAATCAAACCAATTTTTATCACCAAAGCATGTGCCTTTTTTAAAATCTCCAAATCAATAGTGAATTAAAAACACAAATATGTTGAAAAGACTAATTAGAGACTAGATCTAAAATTGCAATCTTGAAAACCCAATTAAAATGCTAAGATGATCTAGAGAGAGAAAGCACAATGATAAAATGATTTATGACATAAAATTAGGCAATAAAGCTAAATCCAATCCATGAAATAGAAAAATTAACTACTCATAATAATAAAAATTATAAAATAAAAAATAAAGGAACAAAACCTTCATAATGGAACAATGGAGTTGTTCCTTCCTGGAACCAAACAGTACCACGGCTCCCTCAGTTTTTCCAGAATCCAAGCTTAAACCTAAAAATTATAATACATTTTCTATTTATACTAAGGAGTAAAATAAGGCTGAGTAGTGAAGATTGGGCCAAAAACAGTTAAGGCCCAACAAATAAAATCAAGGAGGCCCAAAGTTGCTTCAAGGCAGCTGGAAATTGAATTGGCGTGGACTTTGGCCTTGGCGTGGAAATGGTTTGGGCGGTCGCCGAAGTGCCAAGGGCGGACGCCGTAGAGCCTCGGCCCAACAAGGGCGGCCGCCGTTGATTTCTTTGGCCAGCAGTTTGTTCTTTTTCTTCATTTCTTTCTTTATTCAGTAATTCCTTAGTACTTCTTTGGATTCGTTTAGCCCCGTCTCGAATTTTAATCTTTTCTCCACCTTAAACCACCCATTTTCCACCTTTTAAACCTGAAAATAAAATAACACTAACAAAACAAAACAATTAAACTACATTTTTACTCAGAAATTTTGCAATAAATAGAATTTAGAACATATAAAATGGATATGAAAACATATCCATCAGCGATGAACCCTAGAAACACAATAACTGGAATCCACCAGAAAGAGAGAAAAACTCTTCAAATTAAATCGTCAAAACTGTGTTAATCATGCCCTAAAAGTGTTTAAATACTTTCCCAAAACCCTAAGACGAAATAGCAAAACAATGACCAAAATAACCCCAACTTAATGTTCAAAAATCAGTAAAAACGAAATTAAAACAAAATAAGGAAACTCTTCAACGACGCGAGGTGCCCGCCTGGGAAAGGGCCAGACGCCTGCCTGGAGTCCAGTGTCCCCGTTGCTTGATGTCGTCCATCTGAGGCACCCGCCTGGAAGGCTTTATGCGCCCGCCTCCCCTCCAGTAACATTGGCCGTGTTTGTTCCACCTTGAGGCACCCGCTAGGGCTTGGATGAAGCGATTGCCTGGATGCCAGAAGAACCACCTCCGTTGAAGCTATGCGAGGCAGTCGCCTGGTGTCGAGTGGGGCGCTCGCCTGGGCTGCTGTAGTCGTATTCTTCATCTCCTACATCAGTCTCCTCCACCTCTAAAGAACTCGACCCCGAGTTCACATCGAGATAAAGAACTCCATCCGCGTGGTACTCATAGATATCAGCAACATTGAACGTATTAGAAATGTTCAAATCATCAGGAAGGGCTACCACGTAAGAATTATCATTAATCTTCCTTGTCACTTTGAAAGTCCCATACTTGCGAGGTTGTAGCTTCTTGTAAGTACCTACAGGGAAACGCTCCTTCCGTAGGAACACCATGACATCATCCCCAACTGCGAAAACTTTCACCCGCTTCTTTTTGTCCGCAACAGCCTTGTTTTTCAACCCCGTAGCCTCTAGCTTAGCCTTGACAGCTTCCTTGACAGCTTGCACCTCCTTGGCCATATTTTCAGCGGCTTGACTAACATCACGTCCATTATGTAACGGTACCAAATCCACCACGTGTCTAGGAACAGATGTATAAACCAAGGAAAAAAGTGACTTCCCTGTAGCCGAATGTAATGCACTGTTATAAGCAAAATCCACTTGTGGCAATGCTAAATCCAACTGTTTTGGTTTGTCTCCACAAACACTCCTAATCACGTTTCCCAATGTCTGGTTAGTAACTTTCGTCTGTCCGTCCGTTTGCGGATGTGCTGTAGAACTCCTATTCAGCGAAGTGCCGAACATACGCCATAAAGTAATCCAGAAGTGGCTCAGAAATTTGGTGTCCCTGTCTGAGGTAATGGACCTAGGAACTCTATGCAGTCGCACAATCTCCCAGAAAAATAACTTTGCAATATTGGATGCATCCGCCGTTTTCTTGCAAGCAATAAAATGGGACATCTTAGAAAACCGATCCACCATCACAAAGACAGAATCCACGCCCCGCTGTGTATGAGGCAAAATCAAAACAAAGTTCATGGATAGATCTAGCCAAATATCATTCGGAATAGGTAGAGGTAAATAAAGACCAGTATTTTGGGACTGACCCTTAGAAACCTGACAGACATAGCATCTCCTAACAATCGAACTCGCGTCCTTCCTCAGATGAGGCCAGAAATAACACTCCTCCAAGCCTGCAATAGTCTTGTCTCGTCCCAAATGTCCACTAAGACCCCCACCTAGTAAATCCCGAATCAGTTTCTCCCGCAAGGAAGAAATAGGAATGCACAACTGATCCCCTTTAAACAGGAAACCATCTCGGATATGAAAATCTGCACTCGGATGTTTTCCCACACACTTTGACCATATCGCCATGAATTTTGCATCCTCCTCGTACAAGTCTTTCAGCAAGTCGAAACCCACTACCTCCTGAGATAAAGTGAGCAACAAAGAAGCCCTCCTGCTCAAAGCATCCGCAACCTTGTTATGAACTCCTGACTTATGTTGAATAATAAAAGGGAACTTCTGCAAATAGCTAACCCAGCGAGCATGCATTTTGTTTATCACTTTCTGACTATGAAAGAACTTCAAAGCAAGATGATTAGAAAACAGAATAAACTCCCTCTGAACCAAGTAATGCTCCCACTGTCGCAAAGCCCGAAAAACTGCATAAAACTCTTGATCATAAGTACTCAACTTCTGTCGAGCCTCACTCAACTTCTCACTGAAGAAAGCCACCGAACGCTTTTCTTGTGAGAGAACAGCCCCAATTCCCACTCCACTAGCATCACACACCACCTGAAATATCTTTTCAAAATCTGGTAGGGCAAGAACTAGTGCGGTGCAAAGCTTTTCCTTGATGAGGGCAAAACTCAGATCTTGCTCAAAACCCCACTGAAATTTCCCCTTCTTCAGACACTCGGTAATAGGTGCAGTAATGGTGCTAAAATCACGCACAAACCTCCTGTAAAAGGTAGCCAAGCCATGGAAATTGCGCACCTCCATGACTGATTATGGGATCGGCCAATCCCTTATCACCCTCACCTTCTCCTCATCAACATGAATCCCATCCTCACCAACAACAAATCCCAGAAAAAGCAATTTGTTGGTGCAGAATATACACTTCTTAAGATTGATATACAACTGATTATCTCTTAAGACCTGCAAAACTTGTCTAAGATGTACCAAATGTGCAGTTCTATCTTTACTATAAATCAGGATATCATCAAAATAAACTACTACAAAAGAGCCAATAAAAGGACGGAATACATGGTTGATCAGCCTCATGAAGGTGTTAGGGGCATTAGATAATCCGAATGGCATGACTAGTCACTCATAAAGACCATCCTTGCTCTTGAAGGCTGTCTTCCACTCATCTCCAGGTCTGATCCGAATCTGATGGTACCCACTGCGCAAATCCAACTTCGTAAACACCTTAGAGTCGGATAACTCATCAAGCATGTCCTCCAAACGAGGGATAGGAAATTTGTACTTGATGGTGATCTTGTTGATGGACCTGCTATTAACACACATACGCCATTGATTCCCCTTCTTTGGTACAAGAAGGACTGGTACTGCACACGGACTCATACTCTCCCTGATGAACCCCTTCCGCAACAAGTCTTCAATCTGCTCCCTAAGTATCTCATTCTCCTTAGGGCTCATGCGATAATGCGGGAGGTTTGGCAGACTAGCTCCCGAAATCAAGTCAATTTGATGCTGAATGTCCCTCATAGGAGGAAGATCGTTAGGTAACTCATCAGAAAGCAACTCCTGAAACCCTGAAAGAAGTTCTTCAATATCCTTCGGAATCCCGATCTCCACACTAACGGAACCCAACAGCCCTTTAACCACTATAGAACAAAAGAACTCTGCTTCATCAATAGCTGCTGCCAGATCTTTCTCGTTCTGTATGAGCATCACGACCGATTTCTCCTTCTCAACCTGTTTCTCAAAACGCAATACAGGAGCTATAGCAATTTTATGTTTATCCCATGTGAACTTCAACACATTATCCCTACCTCGATAAGTAATATCGTGATCATACTGCCACGGGCGACCAAGCAATATGTGATATACGTCCATACTCAGGACGTCACAAACGACCTCCTCCTTATAATGCTTGCCAATGGAAATAGGGACCCTGCAAATTCATGTTACTCGGAGTTCCGAACCTTTATTCACCCATCCCAAACTATAAGGATTATCATGTGGTTCAGTCTTTAAACCTAGAAATTCAACCAATTTCCGCAAAACAAGATTTTCAGTACAACCATTATCAATAATCATATTACATACCTTGTTCTTAACAGAACAGTGTGCTCTCAACAGATTCTTCCATTGGCCCTCGTCTTTGGAAGAAAGCAGTATTTGTTGAAGCACACACCCGACCCTCTCCTCAGACTCCTCTTCAACAAATTCGACCCCTTCATACTCATCAACTTCGGGTTCTTCCTCGTCATACTCATGCAAAACTGCATCAGTTCTCCGGGTGGGGCAAACGTTCGACCTGTGACCATGTCCCTGACAATGAAAACACTTATCCCTTGCTGGTTTGGCGTATGGATTTGCTATTTTCTGTGTTGGAGCCTTGTTCCCTGCGATACTACTAGCACTGACTGTACTCTTGGCCTGTGGAGTTGTGTCCTTATCGACTACTGCTTCAGAACTACCCTGTTGAGGAAATCTGCGAAAAGGGGTAAAACTTTTCGAACTCAACTTCTCCATAAGTTCAACTTTCAAAGCCAGAGTGGAAGCGTCCGTCAAAGTCCACACCTTATGTAAACCTCATGTATTGAACTCTTCAACCCATTAATATAACGAGCAATTATCTGATCCTCGGTCTCTTCAACCCCAACCCGCGTTGTATACCTCTGAAATTCAGTAGTGTATTCATCAACCGTTCTCTTACCCTGCACACAGTTGAGATACAGTTTATACAAAGTCTGTTCATAATCCGCTAGCAGAAATCGTTCCGAAATCAACTGCTTCATACGCCTCCAGGTTTTAATGGGCCTCTTCCCTTGTCATCGCCTCTGACCAACAAGTTTTTCCCATCAAACCACAGCAGTACTCTTCAATCGGATCGCCCCCATCTTTACCTGTTTATTCGTAGGTACCTCCATAACCTCGAAGAAATGATCAACATCATTCTGCCAATCAAGAAAATCCTCAATACCCATGGTTCCATAGAATAACGGCATATCATCCTTAATCATATAATCCTGGCGGTATCGATTACCACCCTGAGCCGGCTCATCATCACTATTAACCTCATCATCGGAATTGGAACTAGAATCCTCTTCATCCTGATTTTCTGTCCTCCTAGGGCGTCGACCCTGTTCAAACTCCCTGTCTCTCTCGCCACCACAGTTTCGATTAGCACGAGCGTTTTGACCCTGTTGAGCAGCCACCAACGCCGCAATCTGTGTTGTCAACGCAGCAATAGCGGTGGTTATACCATCGATATCTGCTTTTGTTGCTTGATCCCCCATAACGAATCAGTGATGAAAGATAGGATAAAGCCTGCTCTGATACCAACTGACGCAGCACGAAAGCGATAGATTCGTGAATATCGCACTAAACACAAGAGTTCACAAGCGATGAATCCTAGAAACACAATAACTGGAATCCACCAAAAAAAGAGAAAAACTATTCAAATTAAATCATCAAAGTTGTGTTTAATCATGCCCTAAAAGTGTTTAAATACTTCCCCAAAACCCTAAGACGAAATAGCAAAAAAATGACCAAAATAACCCCAACTTAATGTTCAAAAATCAGTAAAAATGAAATTAAAACGAAATAAGGAAACTCGTCAACGACGCGAGGCGCCCGCCTGGAGTCCAGTGTCCCCGTTGCTTGATGTCGTCCATCTGAGGCGCTCGCCTGGAAGGCTTCATGCGCCCGCCTCCCCTCCAGTAATATTGGCCGTGTTTGTTCCACCTTGAGGCGCCCACTTGGGCTTGGATGAAGCGCTCGCCTGGATGCCAGAAGAACCACCTCCGTTGAAGCTATGCGAGGCGGCCGCCTGGTGTCGAGTGGGGAGCCCGTCTAGGCTGCTGTAGTCGTCTCCTTCGTCTCCTACATCAGTACTGACGCAGCACGGAAGCAATATTCATGAATAGCAAGCGCTAAATACAAGGATTCACAAGCGATGAACCCTAGAAAAACGATAAACTAGAATCCACCAGAAAAAAAGAGAAAAACTCTTCAAATTAAATCATAAAAAACTAGTCTAATTTTCGGATTACAACTTTAGGCCTATTTTATAGTGCCCATAAAACTTGAAAATCAAGAAAAACATCCTAAAATAACTCTTAACCTAATAGGTAACCTATTAGGACTTAAAAAACTGGTAAATCTACTCAAAATCTTCTCTAAAATCACCTATAATTGACCTATTAAAATTAATGATGAAAATAAGAAATAAAATATAAACTAAAACAAATTAAATCCTAAAATACTAATTAAAATACAAAAATAATTAATATATTTGACTTCGTCCAATATCCGTCCTACATCATACACCCCTTCTTCAAAAGAACTCGTCCCCGAGTTCGCATCCGATGTTTGGAAAGTGCCGTCTCACTTAAAAATATATTTCGAATAAATCTTTTTTAAGCACACATTGACGTAAGATGATCTCTTCCGGATATAAAATTATTCTATCCATCCCATCCTCCTTGTGTTGATCTTCCGCCCCTTCCTCCCCTTGATCAACAATGATCAATAAATCTTCAAAAATAACTTCCTCATTAAAAGCTTCTTCTTGAGTAGGAAATTCTGTCTCCTTGAATTCAACAAGGACATTATCAGGTATTATAATATTTGAAGTAATAATATCACCACAAACCTGAATAATGCTCAAATCTTCTTTGAACTCACAAATAACTTCCTCTCCCTTGAAATCTTCGTTCAAAGTTTTTGGGTCTGGAGTTGATTTGGCTTCATCCACACGCCTAATCTCAGCGGATAATTTCGCCTCCAATCGTCGAATTCGCATGGAATAAAAACATGCTTTAGAATAATACAAATCAGATTTCGCACAATATTTATCCCTAGCAATCCGATTTTCCTCTGCATTGGATATTTGCCGCTGTTGATCATGATTGTAGCCCTTCTCTGCAAATTTTGCCTCAATTGCAAAGAAATATTCTTCTTGTTGTCGAGCATGTGTTAGACGAACATTGATGTCTTCAAGAATAGCATAATGGTCTTTTCCACCATTGTTGGTCATCTTCTCCATGGATCGTTGATCTTGAGGAGGCACTGCCCTGGCCTCACCTTCATCATTATCCGAAGCATCCCGATTTTCTGCCCTTCTAGGATGTCAAACCTGTTCAACCTCCCTGTCTCTCTCGCCACCACGGTTTCAATTAGCACGAGCGTTTTGAGCTTGTTGAGCAGCCACCAACGCCGCAACTTGTGTTGTCAACGCAGCAATAGTGGTGATTATACCATCGATATCTGCTTTTGCTGCTTGATCCCACATAACGAATCAGTGATGAAAGACAGGATAAAGCCTACTCTAATACCAACTGACGCAGCACGGAAGCACGGTTCGCGAATAGCAAGCGCTAAACACAAGGATTCACAAGCGATGAACCCTAGAAAAACGATAAACTGAAATTCACCAGAAAAAAGAGAAAAACTCTTCAAATTAAATCATCAAAAACAAGTCTAGTTTTCGGATTACAACTTTAAGCCTATTTTATAGTGCCCATAAAACTTGAAAATCAAGAAATAATATCCTAAAATAACTCCTAACCTAATAGGTAACCTGCTAGGACTTAAAAACTGGTAAATCTACTCAAAAATCTTCTCTAAAATCACCTATAATTGACCTATTAAAATTAATGACGAAAGTAAGACATAAAATATAAACTAAAACAAATTAAATTAAATCCTAAAATACTAATTAAAATACAAAAATAATTAATATATTTGACTTCATCCAATATCCGTCCTACATGTCGACATCTTAGTGCCTCCAATTGCTACATATGAATTTGTTTGGACCCACAAACAATGCCAGTTGAGGGGGAAGCAGACATACCTTGATTGTTGAAGATGATTATTCAAGATATATTTGGGTAGAAACTTTCAGCTCCAAATATGACACTTATGGAGTTGCCACCAAGATTTTCCGTATACTTCAAACCAAAATGGAAAGTGACATCATCAATTTGAGATTCGATAATGGAATGGAGTTCAAGAACAATGGCATTGCTCAGTACTGTGATGATCACGGAATTGATCACAACTTCTCAGCTGTTTAAACACCACAACAAAATGGTGTTGTTGAGAGAAAGAATAGAACCTTGATCGAGGCTGGCAAAACTATGATATCTGAAGCAAGGCTACCCAAGTACTTTTGGGCTGAAGCTATCAACACAGCATGCTTCACTCAAAATCGGTCATTGGTCAACAAGTTTCAAAACAAGACCCCTTACGAGCTTTGGCGTGGCAGAATTCCCAACATTGGTTTCTTCAAGATATTCGACTGCAAATGTTATGTTCTTTACAATGGTAAAGAATATCGAGGTAAATTTGATGAAAATGTCGATGAAGGTATCTTTGTTGGTTATGCCAAACACGGTAAGGCTTTCAGAATATTCAATAAACGTCCGTTGAAAATTGTTGAATCTGTTCATGTTAAATTTGATGAATTTGATTTGATAGAGTCTGACAAGGCTCCAAATAGTACTAATGATTCTGGTGTTTTTGAGACATGTGAATCCAGCAATCCTAACTCCAATCAAAACACCAGTAACAATGCAAATCATCTTCCTGCTCAGAATTCAGGCATACCAAGTGATGTAACCGATAGAGCCCTAGTTGATGATTCTTTTTCCCTCAATCAGTCAAAAGAAAATCAAATTCCCAAAATCCCTTAACTGATTACTTACCAACTAGCTCCTCTACCGATGTTCCTATTACACCACTTGAACCTGAATCAATTTCTAATATTTATATATCATTTTCTTCACCTCAATCTGAACCTGATCACTTGTCAAACTCACCAGTTCCTAACCAATCCTCACCTCAACCGGTCACACCTTCCTTAATCGATTCTACTCCTCCACTAGAAACCTTAAGGCAAGAATCAGTCAGGCAAGACATTTCAATGGAAGTGAGACCAGCTAGAGGACACCCTATTGAAAATGTGATTGGTGATGTTTTTTGTCATAGAATGACTAGAGGCCAAAGGAGAAACATGTAAGATCAACACAGTTTATTTTTCTCTACTATGGTCTCAAACATAGAACCAAAGAAGACAGAAAAAACACTCAATGATCCCAGCTGGGTACAAGCTATGCAAGAAAAACTTAATCAGTTCGACCGATGCAAAGTATGGGAATTAGTGCCTCGACCCAATGATCAGACAGTGATAGGAACAAAATGGGTCTTTAGAAATAAATTGGATAGGTCTGGAAAAATAACAAGGAACAAAGCAAGACTTGTAGCTAAATGGTACAGACAAGAATAAGGAACTGATTATGATGAGACTTTTTCTCATGTTTCTAGATTAGAAGTCATTAGGTTGTTTCTTGCCTATGCAGTCTGCAAGGAGTTTATGTTATACCAAATGGATGTGAAAAGTGATTTTCTCAATTGAAAACTTCAAGAGCTTGTTTATGTTGATCAACCTCCCGGGTTTGAAGAATCCAAGAAGCCCAATCATGTACATAGGTTGAACAAAGCTTTGTACGACCTCAAGCAAGAAACAAGAGCATGGTATGAATCTCTCTCCAAATTCCTACTTGTTAGAAATTGGTAGTATTATTGGTGTTTGACCAATATTTGACCAAGTTTCTAAAAATTTCTATTTTGTAAAAATAGAAATAAGTTGCAAATAATTAATCTACATTTAGTGTAGATTAAAATGGTATATTTATTTTCTCAAAATAAATTTCGGGTGAATGAGAAATTAATTGTTAAAGTGAGCAACTTAATGTTGTTAATTGAAGAGAAGTTGGAATGGAAAATCCATATCCCACATTGCTAGGAAAAGGGAAGTTACTCCACTTTATTAATGTGAGCATCCAAGGAAGGAGACATCAAGTTGTTCTCCTTGGGCCAACCTAGTTGGACCATTGGGCCAACCATGCATCCAAGTGGGCTATTGAACTAGTTTTGTTCTAGCTCAAAATGGACCCATAACCCGTGAAGTGCGCGAAGGGCGAAATGGGCGGTTTAGGGTGCACTTTGCACTTCGCACGTACGCGCTGGAAGCTGAGGAGCCTTAAACTTTTGACGAAATTCGGCTCGGCTCGATGCGGTTCAGGTGGGTGTGGCTCGGCTGGGCTAATGGGATTGGGCCAGCCCGATCCGAATCAGGGATGTGGGAAGATGGCTCGGACCAGGTTGGATTCAGCATAGTGGGCTTGGTGGAATTAGGACCGGCCTAGTTCAGTGGGCTTTGGAAATTGGGTAATGGCCGGGTAGGGAGGTGACCCGCGCCTCTTCAAACAGTCGGGTCGGTTGAAGAGGTGTGACCCACGACCCTTCAAATGGGCGGGTTGGACCCATCAGATCTTAGCCATCAATTCGAATCTGATCCAAGGGTTAGAATTCTACCAGGTGCAATTTATGTCTATTCCCAATAGACACCCCATCTCTTCAATAACTATAAATAGCCCCCTCCTCCCCATTTCATTTCCATTCAAAATCATTCAAGCATTCTATTCTCTAAAAGCATCCTAGCATTCAGAAGTCTTGCATTAAGAGTCCAAGAAAATCTCGAGTATTCAGTAGTTTGGCCGATAATTTCAGAGTTGTTGTGCTGCAATCTGAAATTCCCGAAAGTCGTTGTATCTTGGGGACAATTGCCGAAGACCGTGAGCACTCGTATACGGGACAATATTGTCTTACGAAAAAAAATCAAACTCTTGCCTCAACTTTTTTTTTTTTGAAAAATAATTTTTCCGTCCCTTTTTCTTTTTCAAAGCTATTTTTAAATACACCCATTTTTCCCAACACTACTTAGTGAGAAGTTCGAAAGAGATAAAATTGATACAACCTTATTCATTGCTAAGCATAATGGTCATTTATTTTTAGTTCAAATATATGTAGATGATATTATATTTGGCTCTACTAACGAAAACTTATGCAAGAGATTTGAGAAACTTATTCAAAGCAAGTTCGAGATGAGCATTATGGGAGAATTAACCTTCTTCCTTGGACTTCAAGTTAAACAAACTTAAGAAGGAATCTTCATCAATCAAGCCAAAATACAAATGATCTTATCAAGAAATTTGGCCTTGACACCGCTCATCCTCACAGCACTCCAATGGCTACTAATGTACATCTTGACAATAATAAGTCTGGTAAGAAAGTAGATATAACACTTTATCGAGGTATGATAGGATATCTACCTTACTTGACTGCTAGTAAACCAGATATCATGTTTGTCGTATGTGTATGTGCTAGGTTCCAAGCTGATCCTAGAGAATCTCACCTTCAAGCTGTTAAAAGAATCATAAGATATCTTGTGGGAACTGTTCACTTAGGTTTATGGTACCCTAGAGATTCATCTTTTACACTAATTGGCTATTCAGATGCTAATTTTGCAGCTTGTAGGATCACAAGGAAAAGTACTAGTGGGACTTATCAATTTATAGGTCACCGATTGGTTTCCTGATCTTATAAGAAGCAAGCTTCAATTTCTACTTCTACAACAGAGGTTGAGTACATACCTGCTGGAAGTTGCTGCTCACAAATCCTTTGGATGAAGCAACAACTGGTGGAATATGAAATTCCAACTGAAGTGTGTCCTATATATTGTGACAACACCTCAACTATCTCAGTCTCCAACAATCGTGTGATTAGTTCCAATACAAAGAACATAGACATCAAATACCACTTTCTCAAGGATCATGTTGAAAAGGGTAATGTTGTTCTTTTAAGAATTCATACTTACTATCAATTAGATGATATACTTACAAAACTCTTAGGCACTAAGGGTTTTGAATTCCTTAGAGGTGAACTAGGCATGATTGATATATGTGGATAAACTGTGCTAACTTTGCTACTTGTGTAAGCTCAACTGATCAAAAGGTGATATCCCCATTTTACCCTCAACCTACCATTGCTCCTCAACCTTAACCGACGACAAGCTCTCAATCAGTCAATATCTCAACCGGTTACAACTATCAATCGGTTACACACCTTTGATCGATCATAATCATTCAACTGGTAACAAGTCGTAAGCGGTTAAGCCTTCAAGCGGTTACTCTCAACCGGTCACCTCAGTTCAATCGGCATCAAACGCTTAACTGGCAATGAAATGCGACCGGATCAATCTATTTTAACCGGCGCGTCTGACACCCCTGCTGTCCTTTCAAGTCTTTTCAACCGCTAGTCTGACACAACAGTGAGCTGTTTACCAACTTTGCTTCATAAATTGATCAAAATTTTTATTTTGATCAAAAAGGTAATCTATATATCAGTCCTATTTATCTAAAAGGTTATCATTTTGTTCATTATTATGTTTAAAATTTAAATTGTTGCACACACGTTCCTAATTGTATGCTTCCATATTTTATTTGCATTAAGTTTGTGACTCATTATCTCCTATTTTTAAGCTTCAGTTAAAAAAATTTGAACAAATTTTGCTCTTCCCCATAAAAGCCCTTCGTCTTCTACCTCTCTCTCTCTCTCTCTCTCTCTCTCTCTCATCCTCCTCACCCTATATAAAGAATTCAAACTGCAAACCTTTTTCTTTTTCAAAACTCTCAATCTCTCTCAAACTCTCTCAAACTTTCTACTCTCTATAGCCGGCAAGATCTTCAACTTCTTTCGAAGTTATTCAAATCTTTGAATATTTCTTCATCTCTCATCACTCTTTATCTGGTAACAATTATAACACTTAGAAATTTTCAAAGTTATGAATATCTTCTTTTTATATGTATATCTAAAATGTTCTAACTTGAAATGTTATGTTTTTGATATTTTTTTACAGATGGCTCCCAAACCAACCCCCAAGAAGAACATATATGGAGGTTACATCCTCTCATCCTTATTCGAATCTGAGCAAGGCAAGATGCTCAAGGCTATACTCGTTGGTGCTGGGGTTTTGCCATTTTTCTTGCCAGAGGGTTTAGAGAATATCTACTATGAGTTGGTGAATGAGATGTTTGAGAATAATGTCTGTTGATGAGAATGCTAAGCCTAGTGAAGTGCCTTCAATTATTTATTCAGTTGCTGGTGTTCCTGCCATCTTTTCCCCATCCTCTATTGCTGAAGTCTTCCCTACCCTTCCCTCAACCAGTCCCTCAATCGTTTCCATTAATAATATGAAGTTGGCATTGGCTCAAATCAGAGGGGGTTATCCCTTGGTAACCGGTGAGGGTAACAAGAAAGCTGACTTGGACCCTTTGAACTATGCCCTTGCTGAGATTGTTGACCAATGCATCATTTGCCAATCTGGATCACATCATTGTATTACCATGATCCAATTTGAAGCCATGGCTGCTATTCTACTACAGAAGGAGTTTAATTGGTGTACATTCATCTATAACGTCATTGTGATTGTTTTCAAAATTTTACATAATGAGAAGCTTTTAGACAGAGCAAACAAGGCTAGGCCATGCCATTATCTCTTCATCGGCAGAGTGTTTAGGAAAAATTCTGCAATTCTTGTTGATTTTGTTGTTCAACCATCCTACCCTCAGTCATGGGTAAAAATATTTGATAAAGTTGATTGGGAAAGAATTTCAAAGGAGGCTACTACCTCAACCGGTGAAGCATTAACCGGTGAAGCCTCAACCGATGCTCAACAGGTTGAGAAGAAGAAGAAGTCATATAAGCCAAAGGTGAAGAAAAATGCTAAGCCTGAGTCCTCTCAACCGGCTCCCACTTTATCGGTCAAGAGGAAGGCAACTGATGCCCCATTAGTCAGCACATCCAAACCGGTTACAGCCCCTCAATCGACGGCTCCTTCTACCTCCCCACCAGTCTGACCCAAGAAAACATCAAGAAAGCAAGTTGTCCTACCCCAAGTCCAAAATTACCTGCTCCTTCTACTTCACCCTCCTTACCCAAATCCAAACCTATCCAAAAATCCACCTCTCAGCTGGCCAAAGAAAATGCTGAAAGAAGAAAACTGGTTGAAGCTGATATTGCCAACTTTGTTCCCTTCATCCCAAAACGGTTGTTCTCTCACAACTTTCTAACCAGTAAGGTCCCTATAACTGGTCATGCCTCAAACCCATCAGTTAGGAAGTGTCAAATGATTAGAAACTCAACCTTCCACATCTTCTACAATAACCCTTGGGCTATTCAAGACAAGCTTATTCCTTCACCCAACTGGGTTCATCCCATTGATCATCTACCCCCATTCCTTAGAAAAATTACTCCAATTCCATGAGTTGCATAAGGATTTTGTTCCTTCTTTCCTCATTGGATGTTGTCCGATGTCGACATCCAGTTCTATCTGACCCTTGGCATCGATCCTATGATTGGTGAAGTCCTCTAGTCGACCTGATTAAGGTGACAACCTGACATTTGTCAATCCCATGTCTAAGAAAATTTTGTAGTGGAGGATGTCTTTGCAGGCCCCCGTATCGACCAAAATCCTGCAGGATGTATAGTCATCAATGAGCCCTGGGATCACCATAACCTGTTCCCTCGTAGTCATGTTGGCAGGCATCTCGTACGGGTAGAAACTAATCACTTCGTCTTAACACAGCTCCTGGGGGCACATATGGAGCTTTACTCACCTGGAAGATATTGTGCTTGAGCGTTGTGTTGCTCGTTTCCTCAGCAATCACCCCCAAAGTCAATCTTGGTTTCCTTGGTTCTGGCACACCCCTTGCAAGTCAATCTCCTCCTGCAGGACAATCTCCCTTCACAAACCTATTCAACCTTCCTTTGTTCACCCACTTCTGGATGATCATTTTCAAGTGCATACATTCCTCTGTGGTATGCCCTGTGTCCTTGTGGTACTTACAGTACCTGTCATTATCCCTTCTGAACTTATTTTGGGTGTTCATTGGGGCAGGAGAACCTAGATCGATCGTGTTCATGATTTTTGTCCGACTAACCGTGAGTGGGGTGAAGCTTTCAGGGACTCTTTCATTCGCCCTAGTTATATTCTTCCCCTAGTTATCATTTTTGGCCTGCCCCTTTTTGTCGACTCACTAACCTCAGAATGTTTGGAGCTTCTGTCCTTCTTTCTTTCTTTCCATTCCTCAGCCACGGCCACATCATAGGCCTTTTCAAACAACTCCTTCCTCGTGGTCTCTCTCCTAACCTAGAGCTCGTAATCCAAATCGGGAGAGGACACCCCATTCCTGAAGCAGTTGATGACCTCCCTGTCTGTAAGGTCTTCCTCTATTTGGTCGACCAACTTCTTGAACCTGGTGAAGTAACTCATGGTACTTTCTGTCTTGCCCTGAGTTATATTGTTTAGGTCGGTTATTGTTTTCTTGCGAGTCCCCGCTATAAAGAATCTCTATAGGAACTTCCTCCTCATATAACTCCATGAGGTGATAAAACCAGTTGATAGACCGCGGAACCAAGTTAGTGATGCACCTGTGAAAGTGTTGGTCAATGCCTTGCATAGCACGTCATCCTCAGATGAGACCAAACACATAGTGGCCTCAAAGTGTTGCTTGTGATTCGAGGCATTAGTTGTGCCTGAATACTTTTCTAGCACTGGTAACTTGAAACCCTACAGGTGGATATTGAGCATGTCCTTGGCCAAAGGTTGAAGAGTACAATCATTTCGTTCGACCTTTCAATCAGTTGCCTTACGATCTGCCTCCATATTGTCTAACCTCCTTTTCAGATTGAGAAGCTCCCTAATGTCCAGGTCGCCTCTTTGATGAGATATAAAATTAGACTTTTGCCTCTCATCACGGTGGTGCTCCATTCTAAAGAGGGTCCTCTGCCTTTCATCCATTCTGGGAGGCCTTTCTCTCCTTTCCCGCCTGTGAAGCGATAGCTCTCCTCTCTAGGGTGACCTACGCTGAGCCCTGTCAGCTTCGAGCTGCCTTCTCTGAGCTGAGTCGGCTTCTTGTTCTCTCTGTTGGTTGAGCCTATCCCTTAGGTCGCTTGTTCTGTCTATGGATATGTGGATAGGTGGAGGCATTTCATTCCTTCTTTCTTCTCTTGATGGCCTAGGGCCCCCGTTAGCACGCCTATGAGAGGTGAGAGAAGGAGCCACCCTATGTGATCTTTTGTCGTCCTTTTAAGGAGACTCTGGTAGCTTGAGCAACTCGTTTTGTACCTCGAGCAAGCTCTGCAGCAATCTAGCCCGCTCTAGTAAGATCTCCTTCCTACTGAGGTGAGAAACTGAGGGACCTGCAATGTCGCATGCAGTTGTTCAACCTATTTGGATCTGTTTAGCTTGCTGGCTTACTCCTTGATTAGGCAGGGGCCTCTTCTCCTTCCTCCTATCTTGCAACACCATCCCGTCGGCCACGCTTTTGGAGCTAGTGGCCCTCCTAGTGGGGTGCCCCTGTGGAGGAGGAGGTAAGTTTTCCGTGCGGTTCCCTGCACCTACATCAGTGTTTTCCTCAACATTCTTGCGTATTGGCTCACTGGAGGCAGTAGCAGTATGTCCATCGGATACCATATTTAGGGTCACGTGAGGTTTCAAGGTCTTAGCGTTATCATATTCCCGACAATGGAACCAAACTGATGACACAGGAAACGATCCTGATCAACCTTAGTCCAGTAATAGGTTGATCTCCAGCTAATATGACCTGAAAACACGAACAAACGACTTGCCAGGGTGGTCTCCGGCTAAGACCCTCCAGCGTGATGATGAGATGTCGAGTTATATGATAGTATAAATTATATGGAAATGATGTAATCTCAAAATAACCAAGAAGACATTACCTTTTTATGTTGTATGTAGTCTGGTATATATAGTGGTGCCTTAGGATTGATAGAAATCCCTTGAATTGTGAAGATAATGTAGGCGTAACGATCTCTGTGATTGTAGAACACGATTATAGATTTTGTCATAGATAGGCGCACGTGTTTATAGGTTGAGGTCGCCTAAATATTCGAGATCGATCTAACTTTGTGCCTTGGCTTGACATGGATTATTCAAGTAAATGATCTTATGTCTGATGAAGATAGGTCGGGACCAAGGATGGTCGGACAATGAGCTAGGTCGACTGATCAATGCTGTTAGGCCGCTGGGTCGTAGTAATTGGATTGGCCCATTCAATAACTGTGTCTTTGTGATGTTTGATATTTTGGGCTTTATACGTTGGGTCTGACCCATCAATTTTATTCCGTTCAATAACAACTTTAAGTTGATTGAATACCAACTTAGATAATTAAATACTTTCTTTCTTTGAAAATAATGATCTATACAACGAAACGCACGACCTTATTATTCGGTTATCGAGTCGAGTGATCTATGAGGTGACGTGCCCCTTACCGACTAAATGGATTGTGCCCTAATCGGGATTTAATTCGTATAATGTGTCAAGCAGCTAAGTCTATTAAAATCAGTGTTCTAAAACGCAGAATAGGTGACCGCCTAAGCGCTAGGCGGCACTCACCTGCCGCGAATAACACCAAATCGGTCAACTTAGTCGTTAAAGCCATTTGACGGTGATTAGGTGTCCTAGGCGTTGTGTGCCTTTTCACTAATGAGGCAAAGGCCCCAAAATTTATAATACTCTCATTAATGTTTTAATACATAACCGATGTGGGATGTGTGTACCTCTTTAATAAAGAGCCGAAGGCCCCACAATATATACTACTCCCATTTTCTAGTGCTTTAATAAATAACCAATTTGGGATAAATGTGCCTATTCACTAAAGAGCCAAAGGCCCCACAATTTATACTACTCCCATTTCCTATTGCTTTAACACATAACTGATGTGGGATATATGTGTATGTTCACTAAATAGCCAAAGGCACCACAATTTATACTACTCTCATTTACTAGTGTTTTATTACATAACCGATGTGGGATATGTGTGCTTCTTTACTAAAAGTTCATTTTATATGGAATATATTTATAAATTTATCTAATTTTTCAGCCCCGCCTAATCCCCGTTTAGGCCCCGATAAGGCCAATAGGCTATAGACCCGACTGCACCACCTAGAATCCGTCTATCACTTTTTATAACCTTGATTAAAATATCTTCCTTTCTCCCCACTGAGTAAGGTTTTTCTTTCTTTTTTGATTTGTTCAAAAAGTAAGATTTTTAGTTATTTTATTCCTAAAAATGAAAAATGAAACCCACTTACTACATTTATAATAATAACTTGCTTACTATTTCCTGATAAAGTCTGAGGTTCCACCTTAAAACCAATTGGTGTTAAGGAGAGTAGCCTAGGATCCTTATATGTTAGAGGCAAGTCTTGTTTATTCCCGATGTGGGATAATGTTCTCTTACACGCCCCCTCATGTGTAGCCGGGCATTGCCAAAGTCTTACAACGTGGACTGGATAGTGGGTGGCACGGAGGGTTTTGAAGGGGGTGTTTAGTGTGGGGGGCAATCGCGCGGGGGAGGGGGGGCGATCGCGCAAAGTTTCTGGAAGAGAGGGGCAATCGCACGAATATGGGGGGCGATCGCGCGGGTTTTCAGGTTCGGTATGGGTTGTTTCGGGCTGGCTGGAGGGTGATGGATGGTTAGGGGAGGGAGGGTTTTAGAAGGGGTGGGTAGGGGGAGGGGTGGGGAGATTGGGTGGTGGTTGAATAGAGGGTGTAGTATTTAGGACAGGGAGAAATAGAGTGTGCCAATCGGAGGGAGGGGGAGTGGAAGCAATGGGGGGAATGGAGGTGAGGGAGGTGTAGGGAAATTTGTTTTCAACAAAACGGACATGGCGGGAGGTGTAGACTCGATGGGAGGTGGGGTCAAGACAGTAATACGCACTTTGTGTGGGTGAGTAACCAACAAAGATACATGGAATGGATTTAGGGGCTAGCTTGTGGTGTGGGGGGCATAAGGGCGAAGCCAAGGATAACAGAGACAACCAAAGCTTCGTAATTTGGTGTAGTTTGAAGGGGAATGGAATAGGCGAAGGTAGGGGGAATCATTATTGAGGGTAGGGGTAGGCATTCTATTTATGAGATAGGTGGCAGTGGTGAGAGCATAGGGCCAAAAGGTGAGGGGTAGGTTGGCATGAGAGAGAAGGGTGAGACCCGTTTCAACAATGTGACGGTGATGACGTTCGGCATACCCATTATGTTCAGGAGTGTGAGGTGGAGTGGTGAGATGAGTGATACCGTTTTGATCCAGAGTGGGTGTGAGTTTGAGGTATTCACCCCCGTTATCGGAGTAGACTTGGATGATAGGTCGTTTTTTCGACTAGTGTTTTGAAACGAAGGAATGTGTTGTAGGTGTCAGATTTGTGTTTTAGGGGGTAGAACCAAATGTATTTGGTGAAGTGGTCGACCAAGATGACATAGTATTTAAATTTGTTAAGGGAATAAACTGGAGAAGTCCATACATCAGAAAATATAAGATCTAGAGGAGCATGTGAAATTAGAGAAGAGGATGCAAATGGTTGTTTGTGGCTTTTGTTAATGAAACAAGAATTACACGGAGATAAACTAGAGGATATAGATAAATGGAATTTGCTACATAGTAGACTAAGAATTGGGGGAGCGGGATGGCCTAATCTATGATGCCACAATTGCGAAGTGATGACGCTTAAATGAGCTTGAATGGGTGGAGGGTGCCAAATGTAGACGCCATCCTCAAGGTCTCCGTGGATAAGGGTTTGGCTCGTAGCTTTGTCTTTAATGAGAAAGACGAGTGTGAGAATTCAATAATGGCATTATTATCACGACAAAATTGAGATAGAGAGAGAATGTTACGAGTGATAAGAGGAACATGTAAGACATGATTGAAAAGAAGAGGGGAAGAGGATGCGGAGAGAGAGAATGAACCTATGTTAGAGATAGGAAGAGAGGAACCATCTTCGATAATGACGTCGTCACTACCATTGTAGGGTGTGTGTAAGGCTAGGTTGGAGAGGTCATTAGTGATGTGGTTGGTGGCACCGCTATCAATAAGCCAGGAGGGAGGGGGAGAGAGATTATGGTGGGCGGCTGAGTGGGCTTGGGGTTTTTGGTGGTTGGGGTTTGGGTTTCGATATTGGCGAGATTGAGAGGAGCAATTTACGGTGGGGTGGTCACATTTGAATTGACGACATTGGGAGAGGATATGACCAATGGTACTACAATATTGACACTTGCCCTTGTAGGGGAAGGGGGAGGGTCTATGGGAGGAAGGAGAAGGATTGGAGACATGGTAGGAGTTATGGGTGGGTGATGGGAGGGCTTGGGCGGTGAAGGCGGTGGTGGGGAGGGTATTGGTGGAGGAGGGGGAGCCGGACATAGGGATAGAGGGGAGGGGCTGTCGAATTTTTGAAAGGATTTAGGCTATGAATCTTTGTAGCTCTGATAGCATGTGAGAATTAGAAAATTTTTAGGTTGTTTATGTAAGAACATGGATTAATATAACATATAAATACTTAATAATGTAATGATCAATATTATAATATATGGTATAAAGTATAGAACTCTAAATAATATGTAGAATTCCATAATATAAGTATACCATTAAATGATGGGCATAATGGTAATATCTTATATATCAATAGGTGTAGTCCCTAAATGAAGTGCCCCTTGGATTCCTATATAAAGGCCTATCCATCAAGCCTATGAATCACTAGTTATTATATTCTCATTCAGTCAAAATTCTTCCTAAGTACTTGAAGAACAAAGAGATTAAAAGGCACTCATCATTTAGAAGATCTACTCTTCCTAAATCAAAGACTATCTTCATATCTTCATCAAGAACAAGAACAAGAACAAGAACAATAATGGAATCACAAGGTACACGCTTCCGTCTAATTCTTCTTCTTCTCATTCTTAATCTAGTTGTGAGACGGTTCATTGTTTAATGGATCCTTTTATGTTCCAACAATTGGTATCAGAGCCTGGTTATATACTAGATTGAGTTTGAGTTTCTTGTAAAGCCTTATGCTTTTATTTCTTGAAAAGATTCCATGTTCATCATGTGTTCTTGAATCATTATCATACTCTAATTCAGATTCTAGAGTATGATGTTAAATCTTAATTATCAAATTTTGGTTTTACTCAAAAGACTTTCATTCTTAATGTAAGATTATCCTATTTTGGACATAGCCACCATCTTTTGATGCGATGTGAGTTTGTTCAAATGTATAGCCACACATTAAAAAAAAAATGTGATGTGAGTATAAGGATCTACTTGCTTTGGTTGAATAATCATTCACCATTAAGTTAAGAATTGATAGTCTAAAGGGTATTGGATGTTATGTCTTGTTGTACTGGCAAAGGGCCCGGCGCCCTCTGAGGGCGCGGGCCTAGCCGTCGTGTAGACTGATATCGGGCAACAAAGGGGGGTGCGGGGGGCGTAACCCCCCGCGGTATGGTATGACTCTCTCTATTTTGTTCAAAACTGTTCATAAAAGGGGGTTAAAAATGGTGACTTTTCGTCAAATCTGGGCACTGGGCACATGGGTGGTCGCCCATCTTGATCTGGGCGGTCGCCCATGTGTACAGCAACTTCAATGTCTGTGGAAATGCATCTTGGGCGGTCGCCCATCTTGTCCTGGGCGGTCGCCCATGTGTACAGCGACTTGAACTTTTTGGAATTTAAGCTTGGGCGGTCGCCCACCTTGACCTGAGCGACCGCCCATGTATGCAGAAGCTTAAATGTTTATAGAAATACACCTTTTTTTTTGTCATTCGTGCCCTTTTGGTCATTTGTGATAATTTATTAATAAATTATAGTATCTGGACACCAGTCGCGCTTCGGCGGTTCTTAGAGTTATCAAACTTTAAGAATGGACGGGTAGAACAAAAGGATATTGTCTTTTATTAATGAATTTCGTTTGTTTCTTTACCATTTAAATTTTTCAGAAATTACCTTAAAGTCTTAAGTGCCCTAAAGTATGATTAATTATATGCTTAAACAAATTTATTCATTGTTTAAATAATATTGTTGCCAAAGCAATTTACGTTATTTAAATACAAATTTGTTAAAGTGATGAATGTAAATATTGATATGTGATAACATGCTTGTTTCCCAAAGGAGACCTTGTTATTGACTAAGTGTTTACATTCATGGGGTAATAATTGAACTAAACTTTTGGTCATTTTAAATGCTGTGAACCATCCCAAAGGAAGGCGGGTGTTTAAAGTGAATTGTTTACATTCTTTATTACCAGGGAACAAGTACCTTAAACTTTAGGACATTTTTTGTGCTTGATCCGTCCCAAAGGAAGGCGAGTATTTAAAGTGTATTGTTTGAGCTATTTGTTTACCCTAAGATAAATCAAATTGTGAGTCAATTCGCAATCCAAAGATTAGTCTTGATGTCATGTTGATTATCTTTTATTTTGATGGAATTCATTTTGATATAATTAATCATTGTGTAGTCTCTTATATATGTTTTGTTTCATTCTTTTGTTCTCTTCATTCAGATTTGATCAGTGCTTCTTTACATTACTCGCCTTAAACTCAATTCCTTTGCTAAGCTGGGACAAACTTTAAAACTTGGAAAAACAAGATTATTATGGTCTTAGGCTGTTTGGACCTTGACCTCGCATTAAGAGAACAAGCTCCTGCCCCTCTAACTGATAAAAGCACTGCGGAAGACCGCTTGAGTTCAGAGAGGTGGAAGCGTTCTAATCGCGTCAGCCTAAGTATAATAAAGAATGCAGTCCCGGAGACATTTTTGAACAGTGTCTCCGAGGATGATGGAGCTAAAGGCTTTTTGGATGCCCTAGAGGAACGCTTTGCTAAAAGCGATAAATCGGAAACAAGTGCTACCTTAAGGAAGCTTGTTTCCATGAGGTACAAGGGCACCGGAAGCATAAGGGAATATATAATGGAAATATTTCATCTATCTTCTAAATTAAAGGCACTCAAGTTAGACCTTTCGGAAGACTTGCTTGTGCATTTGGCTTTAATTTCTCTTCCTCATCAATTCGGTCATTTTGAAACGACCTATAACTGTCAAAAGGACAAGTGGAATATCAATGAATTGATTTCACATGTGACAGAGGAAGAGGATAGATTGAAACAATCTAAACCCGAAAGTGCTCATTATGCATCTACTTCTTCTCGTGGGATAAAGAGAAAAGGTAAGGAGATTGCGGTTGCATCAAAGAAGCCTAAGGGATCATCAAATGATCAAAAGGTGAAAAAGTGCTTCTTTTGCAAGGACCCCACTCACATGAAGCCCGACTGCCCTAAGTATCGCCAATGGCGAATTAAGAAAGGTATGTCATTTAGCTTTGTTTGTACTGAAGCTAATTTAGTTTC
Organism: Adenophora triphylla var. japonica; assembly: GCA_022495995.1. Lineage (NCBI taxonomy): Eukaryota > Viridiplantae > Streptophyta > Magnoliopsida > Asterales > Campanulaceae > Adenophora > Adenophora triphylla. The sequence continues at coordinate 110,050 of JAFEMH010001899.1, read as the reverse complement.
AATTCCTTCGTATACATGGTGGTTAGACTCCGGTGCAACTACTCACATAAGTTCATGTATGCAGGGTTGCCTGAACTACCGAACGCCCAATGAAGGTGAAAGATTCATCTACATGGGAGCTGGAAAGCCGGTAGAGGTGGAGGGCATAGGGACTTTTAGATTATCTCTTAGTACCGAATATTATTTAGTTTTGAATAATGTATTTATTATTCCATCCTTTAGACGGAATTTGATTTTCGTCACTACATTAGATCGGGAAGGTTATTCCTGTATCTTCGGTAATAATAAATGCAATTTATATTTTGATTCAAAGCTTTTTGGTACTAGTTCTTTATCTTATATTGATAATCTATATTTACTTGACACAGTCAATTCATTAAATGAGTCCCACAATAATGAAACTAACTCTCGAGGCATAAAACGAAAGTTTTCAAGTAAAAACTCTTATACCTTGTGGCATAGGCGTTTGGGTCATATCTCCAAAAGGAGAATTGACAAGCTTGTGTCCGAGGGAATATTACATAAGCTTGATACTCCGGAAAATAACTTTTGTATTGAATGCCTTAAGGGAAAATTTACGAATAGTACAAACAAAAATGAATCCTTGAGAGCTACAAAAGTCTTAGAACTAATTCATACGGACATATGTGGACCGTTCCCTACCCCTTCATGGAACGGACAAACATATTTTATTACGTTCATAGATGACTTCTCTCGTTATGGATACATTTATTTACTTCATGAAAAGTCTCAATCATTGGACGTTTTCAAGTCTTTTAAAGCCGAAGTTGAAAAACAACTTGAAAAGACTATTAAGAACGTTAGATCCGATCGTGGTGGTGAATACTACGGTCGGAATGACGGTTCGGGAGAACAACGTCCGGGTCCTTTTGCTCGTTATTTGGAAGAGTGTGGGATTGTCCCTCACTACACCATGCCGGGGACACCTAGCATGAATGGTGTAGACGATAGACGTAATAGAACCCTTAAGGATATGGTAAGAAGTATGATTTCTTGTACTTCTTTACCTCACTCATTATGGGGCGATGCTTTGAAAACCGCAACCTACCTACTTAATAGAGCTCCTTCAAAAGCTACTGACAAAACCCCTTATGAATTATGGACCGGTAAGAAACCGTCCCTTAATCATCTTCATGTTTGGGGTTGTCCAGCCGAAGCTAGGCCTTATAGACCTAACGAAGGAAAGTTGGACGCTAAGACAGTTAGTAGTTATTTTGTGGGGTATTCTCAAAGATCTAGGGGATATAAATTCTATGACCCAAAGACTAGAACCTTTTTCGAGACGGGAAATGCTAGGTTCTTTGAGGATGTTGAATTTAGAGGGAAAAATTTGAATAGTAATTTTGAATTTGAAGAAATGGAAGAGGAATTCGTTTCTATACCTCTTCCTATAGTTCCTATCGAAAATCAAGCAGTTGTGCCTGAAATTCAACAAGAACATAATATTCAAAATGAAGTTAATTCTCCTATTAATGAACAACATGAAAATGTTGATGAGGAAATTCAACACCCTCAAAATCAAGAAGAACCGATGCCATTAAGAAGATCTAATAGAGCAAGAAGGAGTGCTATACCGGATTATTATGATGTATATCTTGCCGAGAATGAAGAACCGTTAGGTTTAGTGGGAGATGAGCCAATCACCTTCCATGAAGCCATTAGTGGTCCAAATTCTCATAAGTGGATTGATGCCATAAATGAAGAGTTAAAATCCATGAATGATAATGACGTTTGGGATCTTGTCCCATTACCTAAGAATGTGAAACCCATCGGATGTAAATGGATCTTTAAGACCAAAAGGGATTCACAAGGTAATGTGGAAAGACATAAGGCACGTCTTGTCGCTAAAGGATTTACTCAAAAGGAAGGCATTGATTACAAAGAAACATTTTCACCGGTATCCTCTAAAAATGCCTTTAGAATCATTATGGCTTTAGTGGCACATTTTGACCTCGAGCTTCATCAAATGGATGTAAAGACAGCTTTTCTCAATGGCGACATTGAGGAAACTATCTATATGAAGAAACCAGAAATGGTGACTGATTCGGATCAAACTAGTCAACTAGTTTGTAAACTCAAGAAATCCATTTATGGGCTTAAGCAAGCATCTCGTCAATGGTACTTAAAATTTAACCAAGTTATTCTTTCATTCGGTTTTGAAATGAATCTTGGTGAAGATTGTGTGTACCATAAGTTCAGTGGGAGTAGATTTATATTTTTGGTCTTGTATGTGGATGACATTTTACTTGCTAGTAATGATAAGGACCTTCTTAAGGAAACCAAGAAATTTCTCTCAAACAAATTTGAGATGAAAGATCTTGGAGAAGCTTCTTTTGTATTAGGAATCCAAATACATCGTGATCGCTCACGAGGTATGTTAGGATTATCACAAAAGAGCTATATAGAGAAGGTATTACAAAGGTTTAGCATGGAAAATTGTAAACCACATGACACCCCGGTCTCTAAGGGAGATAAGTTCAGTTTAAATCAATGTCCTAAAAATAATCTTGAATCCAAGTATATGGAAAATATCCCTTACGCATCGGCAGTAGGAAGCCTAATGTATGCTCAAGTCTGTACTCGCCCAGATCTTGCCTTTATTGTTGGCATGCTTGGGCGATATCAAAGCAATCCGGGAAGAGAACATTGGGTCGCAGCCAAAAGAGTGATGAGATACTTACAAAATACGAAGAACTACATGCTTACATATACAAAGTCGGATCATCTTGAGATCATTGGTTTTTCCGATTCCGACTTTCTTTGGATGCCAAGATAGTCGCAAATCGACATCGGGTTATGTCTTCACTTTGGCCGGTGGAGCGATATCTTGGAGAAGTGCCAAGCAAACATTAGTTACTACTTCCACCATGGAAGCCGAATTTGTTGCTTGCTATGAGGCATCCAATCAAGCTATATGGCTGCGTAAATTCATTGAAGGACTGCAGATTGTCAAAGGTGTTGAAAGACCGCTTAAGTTTTATTGTGACAATCGGGCCGCGGTATTGTACTCCAACAACAACAAGAGTTCATCTAAATCTAAGCATATAGATATTAAGTTTCTTGTTGTGAGAGAAAGAGTACAAAATGAACAAATAGAAATAGAACTTATTGGTACAAACTCCATGTTAGCGGATCCATTTACTAAGGCGTTATCTCCTTTAGTATTTCACGAGCATGTTGCTCATATGGGTGTAATGACTTTTGATAATGCCTAAATCAGTGGGAGTTTTAAATGTTTCTATTTCCTTGTATTGTTTTCATTTAAATTGATCTCATTTGGTTAAAGTAGGACTAGTCGGAGAATATATATATGCATTCTTCATATATATTCATTAATTTTCCATGCTACATATCTATACTTTATCTATGTCATTTAGTTGGATATATATATGTGATTAATGTGGGTTTAGTTGCGAATCAATTACAACGAATGCTCCTTTAGTCCTTATACTTATATAACTAATGGACGGGATTGTTTTCGAATGACAACAAAGTGCACATAAGGGTTGTCATTTGTGTTATAAATATGATTGAAGAAATTTATTAAGTGAAGGTATATGTTATAATAATCCAAGTGGGAGATTGTAAGAACATGAATTAATATAACATATAAATACTTAATAATGTAATGATCAATATTATAATATATGGTATAAAGTATAGAACTCTAAATAATATGTAGAATTCCATAATATAAGTATACCATTAAATGATGGGCATAATGGTAATATCTTATATATCAATAGGTGTAGTCCCTAAATGAAGTGCCCCTTGGATTCCTATATAAAGGCCTATCCATCAAGCCTATGAATCACTAGTTATTATATTCTCATTCAGTCAAAATTCTTCCTAAGTACTTGAAGAACAAAGAGATTAAAAGGCACTCATCATTTAGAAGATCTACTCTTCCTAAATCAAAGACTATCTTCATATCTTCATCAAGAACAAGAACAAGAACAAGAACAATAATGGAATCACAAGGTACACGCTTCCGTCTAATTCTTCTTCTTCTTCTTCTCATTCTTAATCTAGTTGTGAGACGGTTCATTGTTTAATGGATCCTTTTATGTTCCAACAGTTTATTCACAAACTCTTAATATATATACAAGAGAGAGTCTTATTCTAATAAGGAGAAGGAGTTTCCTTATTCTAATCATCTTATTCTAATAAGGAGAAGAAGTTTCCTTATTCTAATCACAATACAAATATTTAGTTGCCTAATTTAAATACATGAGAATATTGACAAGAAATAATCTAGAGAAAGTCAAACAAATAACTTTAAAAAACTTTAGGAGGAGATTCCTTAATATCCTTAATATTTCCTACCAATTTTCTCTCTTATAATTTACTTTTCATACTCACGACATTTTTTTTAATCTTTATACAAAGTCAATCTCAAAAGCTTATTATACGACGGAGGTAGTATTATGATTAGAAAAGTGCTATATATACTCTATTATCTTTATTATCCTTCGTTAATATGTAATTTTGCATCCATAATAAACTTAATTTGTTTTTCTTCTGCCCTAGATATTGTTAATGCATCGATCGTTAGTGAATCATATACTTGCTTAATATTTTTTGTTTGTCTTTCTTAATCCATTATAACAAAGTTTGTTTGTAGTAGTAATTATATTTTTTGAAATATAAAAGTACGAATAACAACATCTATTTTTTCTTTTTTTACTCACAATATTTATTTTTTCTTAGAGTTGTTCTTGTGTGAAACTAGTTTTAGGATAAGCTATCCTAGAACCTGTTTTGTGAAAGTGTCTTTTCTAGTACAATAAAGTGCCTGATGTAATATAAACAAAGTGTCTGATCTATTATGACACTAATAAACACATTTAAATCGGTTGTAATGTTAAATAATGCGGTAAATATTGTTGAAAAATAGTATCTGTTGTAGTGTTAAAAAGTGTCTGTTATAGTATTGAAAAGTGCCTCTTGTAGTATTGAAAAATGCCAATTGTAATATTGAAAAGTGTCAAGTGAATTAAAAAACACATGCCTTTTGTAGTGTCAAAAAGTGTCTTTTGTAGTATTGAAAACTGCCTTCTACAGTATCAAAAAGTGCCTCTTGTAGTATTGAAAAATGTCTGTTGTAATATTGAAAAGTGTCAAAGTGAATTAAAAAACACATGCCTGTTGTAGTGTTAAAATATGCCTCTTGTAGTATTCAGAAGTGCCTTCTGCAGTATCAAAAAGTGACAGGTGAGTTTCAATTATTTACAAAGTTAAAATGTGCCTGTTGTTGTGTAGAAAACTGTCTCTTATAAGTTTCAATTATTTACAAAAATGCCACCGCATATTTTAAGAAGTTCTATTTATTTACAAAAATGTCACCTCACCTATTTAAAAACACGTTCTACGCTCAGACGAGCATAGAACACGTTTTACAAGAGATTTTCACTTTTTCTTAATATTTGTGCATTTAAATTGATATCCTATCTATACATGTCGGGACGGAGGGATCAGTATTTGACTAGAATTAGGGGCAATTATCAAATAGTCCCTCATCCTAATGAAAATAACCACCAAGGACACACATTTTGAAAAAAATTCACCAGGTCCACGCTTTATAATGACACCCCGTTTTTGATAAAGGCACCACATACGACATGAAAGGGACAGCGACACCTTGCTTTTTCGTTTTTTTTTCCTCCCAAAATTTTAAAATGAAATATCTTAAGATCTAGAACTCAAAAAAAATCTGAAACCACTGTTGTTTTCGTATTGTCAATACGAATCAAACTAGTAGCATCAACATATAATTTGGAGCAAATTTGAGAAGTTCACATTTGTTACAAGTTCACAGTTATTTTTGATAAGTTCACAGTTATTTTTACATTTGTTTCAATAATAATTAAGAGAAGTTCACAGTTATTTTAGCTAAATTCATAATTTCTGCATGAAAATGACTATTATTTACTTAATTTACATATTTTTTTAGTTTAGTTCACAGTTGTTTTAGTTAAGTTCACATTTGTTTTTAGTCTTTTATAACCTTTATTTTGCAATTTTATGAGATTATTTGACCTATTTATTAAGTTCACTATTGTTTTTGATTAAGTTCATAGTTGTTTTAGTATTTATGGCCTCTAGTTTTGCAATTTTTTGAGATTATTTGACATATTTATTAAGTTCACAATTGTTTTTAATTAAGTTCACAGCTGTTTTAGTTAAGTTCACAGTTGTTTTTAAAATTTTATAGTCTTTATTTTTGCAATTTTATGAGATTATTTGACCTATTTGTTAAGTTCACTGTTGTTTTTTGTTAAGTTCACAGTTGTTTTAGTCTCTATGGCCTCTATTTTTTTCAATTTTATGAGATTATTTGACATATTTGTTAAGTTCACAATTGTTTTTAATTAAGTTCACAGTTGTTTTAGTTAAGTTCACAGTTGTTTTTAGAATTTTATAGCCTTTATTTTTGCAATTTTATGAGATTATTTGACTTATTTTTTAAGTTCACATTTGTTTTAGTCCTTTATGTCCTCTATTTTTGCAATTTTTATGAGATTATTTGGCATATTTGTTATGTTCACATTTGTTTTTACTTAAGTTCACTGTTGTTTTTTGTTAAGTTCACAGTTGTTTTAGTCCTTATATCGTCTGATTACCACATCACCAACAAATCTTGGACCATCTCCAACACAAGACCACCACCTCCCCCACCACAAACCACCCACTGCCTAAACACGAGCTTTCCACCGTTATTAAGCACCATTCCACCATCAAATTCGAAAAGAATCCAAAATTTTCATGGTTTAAAAACAAAATCTGAACCATAAAATTCAAAATCATACCTGAATCCATTTACATACAATATCTGCACATTTTATAAAATTCAAACTCGAATCTAAAAGTGAAAATGGGCACACACACACGCACAAATGGACACACACAAGCACATCACACACAAACTCGGATCGGACGAATTGAGACGGCCGAAAAAACGAGAAAGGGAAAGTAATTTAGAGAGATAAAGTAGAGAGAGAGATGAAGAGGGGAGATGGTTACATGAATAGGAGGAGACATTCGTCGGATTAGAGGGAGATTAACACAATAAAAGATGGAGAGAATCAAATTTCTGATTGTGGTGGAAAAAACACACAGAGACAGACACAATCTCTGTCTAATTAAATTACATTTTCTTGAAAAAGAAAAGAAAAACCCAACAAAGTAAGAAAATTGACAGAATCTCAACTATGCATAATCTGATGTGAGAATACCCAGAAGAGAAATGAAGCAACAATAGGAGGAGACATTCGTCGGATTAGAGGGAGATGGTCGCGGAGTTGGGGAGGAAGAGAGCGACGGTCGCCGGAGACGGAGGTGTTCGTCGGACAAAGTAGGTTGCCGGATTAGTGGGGTCACCGATCCATTCCAACCTTCAAGACATTCCAACAAGGGATCAATAATTTCTTTGGCCGAAATTTCTTTGGTCCGGTGAAGGGTGGATGGCCGGAGGTACGGAGGGGAGTGGTGGCCGGAGAATGAGAGAGAGATGGTCACCGGAGTAGGGGAGACGGTCGCCGGAGCAGGGGATGCGGTCACTGGAGTAGGTGGAGATGGTCACCGAAGGTTGGAGGGGAGAGGTCGCCGGAGGTGGGAGGGGAGAGGTAGCCGGAGGTGGGTAAGGTAGAGAGAGAAAGTAGGTGGCTGCAGATTTTCAAAATGAGTTTATGTTTGTGTATTTATCAAGTACTAAATGATTGTTGGATCTCATGATAATATTGACTTAAGACATTGGACTAGCTGGTTGATTTTCATAATATACTCCCTTCGTTCCATTACAAGTCACAAAGTTTGACTTTTTTTTGAAGTTTGACCATACAATAACAAGAAATTAGAACATTTTGATGAAATTTTAAAAGTTGTTATTGATTTATTACTAACAACACTAACAATTAAAAGTTTTAAAATTTAATTATAATATATCAATTTTTCGTAGTTATATATATATATATAGAGAGAGAGAGAATAGTGTTTTTGTAACTTGTAATGAGACGGAGGGTAGTATGTCTTTATTGATCATTTCTCTCCTGAAATTAAGGGAATATAATCTGATAATCGATTGTATTGCCGACTTAACACTCCAATATATGGGATGCACGTGTTGACATTATTTAAACACCTCATATACGCACGCTTGCATTTACTTACAACTTGTTATTCAAGTCAAAAGTCAGAGTCAATGACTTCTTTGGTCAAGCTTCAAATATTTGTGCTTGGAGTGTGCGCCATGTCTAAGAATCCTCTTAAACGAATAACTTGTACATCGTGTCTAATTTATTGTACAATGTTTGGGATACTTGGATATTACAATTAGATAAGTTGTTTGCTCTAATTTAATCATAAATGCAGTACGCTTAAAATTCATTTTTAATCTATTACTTTCGGAGTTGTTGGAGTTGTTCTTGTGTGTGAAACTAGTTCTAGGATAAGCTATCCTAAAATCTGTTTTATTAAAGTGTCTTTTCTAGTACAATAAAGTGTCTGTTGCAATATAAACGAAGTGCTTGTTCTAATATGACACTAATAAACATATTTAAATCGATTGTAATGTTAAATAATACGGTGATATTGTTGAAAAGTAGTGTCTGTTGTAGTGTTAAAAAGTGCCTATTGTAGTATTGAAAAGTGTCTCTTGTAGTATTGAAAAATATCTGTTGTAATATTGAAAAGTGTCAAGTGAATTAAAAAACACATACCTGTTGTAGTGTCAAAAAGTGTCTTTTGTAGTATTGAAAACTGCCTTCTACAATATCAAAAAATGTCTGGTGAATTTTTGTAAGTTTCAAGTGAGTTCAAAAATACATGCCTGTTGTAGCGTTGGAAAGTGCCTCTTGTAGTATTCAAAAACTGCCTTATACAGTGTCAAAATGTGTCGGTGCATTTTTCGTAAGTTCAAGTTATTTACAAAAATGTCACCGCGCATATTGAAAAGTTCTACTTATTTACAAAAATGCCACCGCGCACATTTTAAAACATGTTCTACGCTCAGCGAGCGTAGAACACGTTTCACCCAAGATTTTGTGATTACATCCGTCCTAAAATAATAATATTTTTTTAAAAAAAAAAAACCATAATTACAAAAAATTTAAATTATAAAGAAAAAATGTTTGTTATTGGGCAGGAGTCCAATATCCATGAGTTAAATCTAACATGTTATCACAAAATTACACATTCTTAAATCAAGTCAATTTTATTCAATTTTAATGACTATTGAGGCAATTTTAAATTTGTTAATGACTGTTGAGGTAATTATATAGTATAATCATTCAAAACTATTGATGATTCAATTGAATATAAATAGAGTATTTATTATTTTAAAAGAAAGAGAATATAAATGCCCAAAATAATATTTATTATTTGTCATTTTGAAAATAAAGCAAAGTATGACTTTTAATTCGGGACATATCAAAAGAAAAGTAGCACTCTTGGTCTGATTTTTGAGGGAGTTTTTTTTTTTCGAAAAGCTATTATTATAAATTATATATGTATATATATACAGTATACTCCCTCCGTTCCATAACAAGTGACGCAGTTACTGTTCCGCACGGAAATTAAGGAAAAAGTGAAAAGGTTGATGTGTTGTGAGTGTAGATAGTTGAGTAGGAAAGAGAATGAGTGGAGAGAATAGTAAATTATAATGGTGTTGTGAGTATTATAATAATATAGGAGAGAGAATGAGTGGAGGAAATAGTAAAGATTTTTTTCCATTTTAGAAAGTGTGACTTATCAGTGAAACGCCCAAAATGACAAAGTGTGTCGCTTGTTAGGGGACGGAGGAAGTATATATATATATATAAAGTAAGATTTTTAATTGTTTTATTACTTAAAATAAAATACATAATGAGACCTACCTACTATACACACAAAAATAATCCACTTATTATTTCCTATCAATTGTTTCTTTTCTACTTTATTTTTTATATTTACGATTTTTTTAACTCTCATATAAATTAAATTAGAAACTTTATTAAAGCAACTTTAATGTTAATGGTGGATATCAAAATCAAATCAAAATGAAGGAGTTAGAATCCTAATGATAAACATTATAGGTACCAAATATTGATGGAGTTAGGGAAGGTACCAATTAACTCCTTCACTTTTTCAAGTATTTTTTTATATCATTTAATTATTTATTTAATATTTAAATTTTATTTTGTTTTATTTTGTGTATATTTATAAAACACAATTAAATTATTAATTTCTCAATAGAAAAAGAAATAAATTTTTATTTATCAAATATACATATTTTATTTTACTTTATTTATATTCAAAATTAGTATTCAATTATTATTTAACACTAGTATATATTTAATTATTAAAAATATTAAATATGAAAGAAATTCAATAAAACAAAATAAAATTAACTTATTAATTTGATAAATATCATTGGAGATGATAATTTGATATCCTATTAATATTAATAGTAACTTAGATATCAAAATTTGATATTGATCCATATTTTGCTTAACTTTATGTACTCCCTCTGTCCCCCAAATATACAAAAAGTTATTTTTTTTGGGCGTCTCACAATAATCTGCACTTTTAAAAAATGGAAATGAGACTCACTTCTCTCTACTCACAACACTTTTTAAATTTACTATTCTCTCCACTCATTCTCTCTCCTATTTTACTTTACACTCACAACACGTTATTTTTATCACTTTTTACATTAATTTCCGTATTGGGCCAAAAAATTTATACAATTGTGGGACGGAGGGGTAATGCTCTTATGTCTTATGTGACCGACGGAGTTATATTTATATAAACAAATTAAAAAAAAAAAAAATGTGACGGAGGAGCATTAGCGTTTGCTTTACACTTTAAGGGTACCTTTTGGATAACCCCAAGTGGGGATTAGTACTCTTTAAATATTTCCTCTGGTGAAAAGGAAAAGGCAAAGGATAGTGTGAACCACTTTCTTCTCCAATTTTTTTTTTTTAATAAAACTTTCTTCTTCAATTTAAAAAATTAATGAAGCTGACATCTTCATCCAAGTTGATTAATTGGGCCCAACGGCCCAATACAAATAAGACAAGCAACATTGGTTAATGAGGGCCCCACCTCATTCTTGTTAAATTGGGATAATTTGACTTTATTGAACAACAAACTTATCCAAAAGACAAGTAGTGAAAGGTTTGTTTGTTGTCTTGGATCAATGTATCCGTATTTGGGTCCGACAAACCTGTCCTTCTCTCTTGCCCCATTTTCATTATTTTTGTATCCGCATAAATAATCATAACTCATGTTTTTATTGCTTTTGTTAGGTTTTCTTTCAATCTTTTTTCCTTGTGAATATTATTTTAACTGTGGAATAATCCCCCCCCCCTCTCTCTTAATAACTGTATTTTGAATAATTTTATCTTAATTTACTTTTTACTTTTTTATTTGCTTGATTTGTAAATAGTGTTTTGAACAATTATGTCATCTAGTCACTACTATTTTTAACCCATTTTTATCTGAGCCGGTCTCCTGTGAGAACATGGGATCCGTCTCATGCATGAGACGGGTCGATCCATGACCCATGGGGCATGACCCACCACGTGGCAGCCTTTTATAGGCCAATTTTTTTTTATTTTATTTTTTAAATTTTTTTTAAAATTTTTTTTTTATTATTTTTTTCAGAGCAAAATTAATAGTTACCATCTCTTAATGTAATGACTGTATACATATAAAGTAACATTGGTCATAAGTAAACGTAATACCTGTTTTAAAAAAAATAAAAGCTCGTTTTTACCCATTTTTTTCAAATGTAATACAAACTATATGTATTATTTTTGAAATGTAATAACTTATGTATATGAATGTAATAGTTTATACAAGTAAATGTACCACTTTGATAGATGAAATTGTAACATATTTCTATAGATAATGTAATACTTTTACATGAAAACATATAGATACCTATACATATGTGTTACAATTATGTACAAATACTATTATATATAAATAACACGTTTGTTACATTTTAGTTATAATAAGTATTACTTTTGCCAAACGAAGAAAACATAGGAAAAAACATTATTACTTTTCTGTATATATGTATTACTTTAATGTATACAAACTATTACTTTAATGTATACAAACTATTACTTTATGTTGGCTGAAGGATTGGGCCAAGGCAAATGTGGGCTGATTCCAGCTTGGGCGGCCGCTGATTCCAGCTTGGGCGACCGCCCATATGCAAAAAGCTTGGGCGGAGGCGTGAATTGGCTTTGTTGGGCGGGTAATGGGTCATGGATCCGACCCGTCTCATGGATGAGACGGGTCATAGTGTTCTCACCCAAGTTTTTGTCTTTTTATCTTAATTTCTTAACAAGTGCAATGTCAAACTAATTAATTAAAGTAAGAGATTAGAGCATTTATATTTATTAATATTTAATTTATGAACTGAATTTATTTTTTAAAATTATGCATCAACTCAGTGTAACTACTACTTTCTCTGTTTCCAGTTTAATGTTTCTTGATTGATTTTACACGGATAGTAAGAAAAAAAAATGTTGTGTATATGAATAGTAAAGTAGAAAAGAGAAATTAGGTTAAAGATTTTTCAAATCGGCTAATCGACGGTTAATCAACGGTTATAACCGTCGGTTATTTAAACGGTTATGATCGATTAAATAACCGACGGTTATAACCGCCGGTTAACCGTCGGTTAGCCGGTTTGAAAAATCTTTAACCTTAATCGAACCGATTATTCGTCGGTTTCGGTTAATCCGGTTACGGTTAAACCGGTTAATGGGTTTGATTGGTTAGTTGACCGGTTAAAAATTACCGATTAGCCGATTTCAATTAGATTTTTGACACGTGTCTAGTCTGATTGTTCATTTTATAGAAAATAAAATAACTAAAAAATTTAGACTACTAAAAAAGAAAATAGGAGTTTTAAAACCGGGGAGGGAGAACTATTTTGATATTTTGGTAAAGTGGGTGAGTTAATTATGAACATTATTAGCAAAACAACAAAATAAAAAATAGCATCACAGGTGACATAGAAGCTGACATCACCTGTCTCCACCATCTATCTCAACCCGCAATATCCACCACGTGATTTAATTCCCACTATATGAACCTTCATAGAACCCCTCACATTTCACATCTGCTCAACAAGTTGTAAAGCACATTATTTTAAATTAAATAATTAAAAAAATTCTAATTCTAATTCTTTTCAATATTTAATTTTCTATTGCAGGTTCATGAACCTTTCCAATTCTAACACCTACTATAAATACCCCTAAATCCCCTCACTTTCCACAAACGGTTGAAAATTACAAATTCCCTTTCTTTCAAGAAACACATATCCTAGAAAAAAACTGATTAATTGATTGTTTTTCTTATTTGGATCTTGCAAAATGATGTTGGGTAATAGTGGGTTTGATTCTGATTTGGGTTTTTTTGAGTCAATGCGACCTAATTTGTTTGATGACTCTGTTATGAGCTCCGGTGGTGCTCCGGCTAAGTATTGCCGGAGTAACAGCTTTGGTAGTAGGTTGTTTCCTTGCTTGACTGATACTTGGGGTGAGCTGCCGTTGAAGGAAAATGATTCAGAGGATATGGTGGTTTATGGTGTTCTCCGTGATGCTTTGGATTTCGGATGGGTGCCGTCGTTGTCGGAGACCACTACAGTGAAGTCCGAGCCGGAATTTATATTCGATTCACCGGAGATTATGAGGTATTCAGTAGTTGAGACGCTGCCGTTGCCGGAGACGGCAGCGGCGCCGTTGGTGGTGAAGTCAAAAGGGAAGCATTACAGAGGAGTAAGGCAACGGCCTTGGGGTAAGTTTGCGGCGGAAATAAGGGATCCGGCTAAGAACGGGGCTCGAGTGTGGCTGGGGACATTTGAAACGGCGGAGGACGCCGCCGTGGCTTATGATCGGGCGGCGTATCGCATGCGCGGGTCACGTGCTTTGTTAAATTTCCCTCTTAGGATAAACTCCGGCGAGCCTGAACCTGTCCGGGTAACGTCGAAGAGGTCGTCTGAGCCTCGGTCGCCATCTACTTCGTCGGAAAGTGGGTCTCCGAAGAGGAGGAGGAAGGTGGTGGAATCGCCGGTGAGGAGGCAAGTGGAGTCGGGTCCACATGGCGAGCAGATATCGGTTAATGGATGTTAACTGTGTGTACCATATAGTGGGACCAATTTTCATTTTAATTCTTTTTGATGCAAGATTATGGTGTGTAAAGTAAAGTGAGAGGAACTGAGGAAGTAATGTAAATACTACTGCGTCTTTTTATGAAATGTTTGCTAAATATTTTTTGCTCAATCAAAAAAAATTGTTACTTATTTTGCAATGCTTATTGTCTACATCATTTCATTTTTCACAAGATTTTGAGAGAAACTAGTTTTTTCTTAAGTTATAGAAAGTTTTATTTTATAAACTGTTTCTAAATATTCACCAACTATTTGCAAGTAAAAAAAAAGTGAACTTTTTATAATTTATGGAGAAACTAGTTTCTCTCAAAACTTGCTTTTCATTTTTTAAGGTAATTTTTCTCAACTAACATCTCTTTTTGTTCAACACACATGAAATAGAGAGTAAATGACCAATTAACTAAACGAATACAGTATGCACTAGATCCCACAAATATCTCGTTTGATCTTATCACCTCAAAAAACAGATTTATTGAGCACCGACCATTAGATTTTGTCTACATGGGTCGTTCACGATCAGGGTTATGGATAACGCTATGAAATATACATCCTAGCCTCTAGGCGTCATAGCCTTAAACAAAACAAAAAACATTGCCAATGAATTTTTTCGTGTATTATTACATTAGAGATTCAAGACTTCTATGGAGTTCCGCTCTCACAGTAGGTGATGCACACTTAATTTTTGGCTGTTTATTTCAATCTTCATGATACATGTTTAGAGAGATATTCCCTTTGTCCAATATAAAATTTCATAAATGGGTTTTGCATGAGATTAAGAAAATATATAAGTGGTGTAAGTGTTACGAGTATAAAAAGTAAGATAGGGAAGAGAAAGTGGGGATAGGAAATATTAAGTTGATTGATGTTCTAAATATAAAAGTAAAGTAAAAGAGAGAATGAGTCAAATGATTAGTAAAGATACTCTGTTATTTTAGTTAGGTAAAATCTTATATAAAACGTCCAAAATAATAAAAAAAAAAATCTTACACAAACAAAAAAAATATTTAGATATTTTTCTTTGATGACGCCACAGCTTTTCGGGGTCAGGAGCGGTTCAAGGATATCTGGCTAGGATATATTTGGTGGTTTTGTGTACCTAGATCACAACACAAACAAGCACCGTTAAGGTCAAAGTTGGATGTTACTCCAACTCTGGCCCTCGGGTGTGAGAGTAAGAATACTGAGTAATAAGGCTTTGAATACCTTTGGAGTGTGTGTGTGTTTAGGTTTAGAGAGTAAAAGAGCTTACTCAATTGTATATGGAACTTACCTTGCCTGAGGGGTAAAGGCCTTCTATTTATAGGCAATGCAATGGTGCTTGTTGAGGTAAGCACGAGATCGCCCTAGGGGGCACTTTGGTATTTGACCAGCCTACACGTGTCCGCAGCCTAATTGGTCCTGTCTGGGGAGGGAACATTGATCGTCCGGGGGACATGGCTGAAAGGGACATGAGCCGCAGTGGCCGCTTATTGCATTAAATGGAATAGTAGGCGCGGATCGAGCCGCATTGAATGCGTGATGGGGAGCCGCAAGTGGCTGTCGTGAGCCAGTAAGCTAACTTGCTCAGCAAGGCTTGACATTAACCGGAAGATGTGCCCGCGGTCAACGCGTTGTGCCCGCGGTCAAAGATATATGACGCGAGCACGGTTGATGCGGACATGACTCATGCGGGCACGAGATCCAAATGAG
Organism: Adenophora triphylla var. japonica; assembly: GCA_022495995.1. Lineage (NCBI taxonomy): Eukaryota > Viridiplantae > Streptophyta > Magnoliopsida > Asterales > Campanulaceae > Adenophora > Adenophora triphylla. The sequence continues at coordinate 94,173 of JAFEMH010001899.1, read as the reverse complement.
CGGGGTTCCAAGGGTCCTCGACGGGGACGAACCGAGGAGGGACACGGTCTTGACCACAAGGGCCTATTTGTCCGCGGTCTTCCCTCCAGCGGTCTAGAAACTGCTACGTCACTGGTTCCTTGGACTAGACCGAGCGCGGGCCGTCCCAAGAGATCCGGGCTCATCAATGGCCCCTAGCTCCAAGTGTGATTATTTATGGTCCGAGTGAGGAGCTACTAGAAGCTCGGTCTGCCTCGGTGCTCCTCGCGCGAGCACGGTGTTAGCGTTTTCCTTGTTTGTTGCTTGGCCCCTACGGGCCAAAGTGGAACGCGGGAGGCACCGGTGAGTGACACGTGGTCCCCTGCTCGGCGTGCCTCCGGTTAGCAGATGGGCCCCTCGAGATGAAAAGACGGGTTAGTGGTACGTCAGGGGTACGTGTCGCTCATCCAAGGGGGGTAATAAATGCAAAAGGTATTTAATTTTTCGAATTTTCAAACGTTGGAAACGGTTCATGGTCCGAGGTTGGATTTGTGGGCTAATTAATACGGGTTAACGGGTTAACCCGTATAGGTAGGCCTTATAAATACCAAACCCTTAAACCTCACACCCTTTTTACCGTTTCCAAACCTTCAGAGAGCTTTTGAGAGAGAAATCTTGCTGCGAATTCTTGTGCAACCGTTCTCCGAATCCACCACTCAATCTTTCTTCTCGTAAGTAATTGGGTGTTTCCTCTTCATCTCCTTCTGCTTTTCTTTTTCTTTTCTGGGTTTCTGAACAAAATGACCACTCGAGAGTTTGGACCCCGCCGTCCCATAGAATTAGGAGATGGGAGCACTCCAGATCTGTTTGCAGTTTGTAAACGGACAGGGGGGATATTTAGGAAGGTAGGCCATGGGTGGCTTAGATTATCCCTTGAGTGCTTCCAAGATTTCGCGAAAATTCCAATGGGGGCCTTTTGTCCCACCCCGGTTGTGGGAGGCCAAGGATAAAAGGGTAAAAAGGAACGGTGATGTTTTGGTGTTGGGGGATACCAGTAGGCTGAGAAATTTTGTGATGGGGGTTTTGTGCAGGTTTCCCCGCGAGAGAGGATCGGCTCTGAACGCCATTGAACTAGTGAGGAGAGCGATTCGCGTCCCCGAAGTAGTTTGTGACTGGGAAAAGTGCGAACTGATGGATCCTGAACAAACCAATGCTGCGCGGGCACCGGGCACAGACTTGAATGACCCTTTAGATGTTCTGCCCATAAGGACCATCTTTCCCCCCGTTGTGCCCGCGGCCCCTAGGGCGGGGACAATTGAGCTGAGCAGCAGCGAGGAACTTGACCCCCTTGACTTCGAGGTGACTGGAACTGGTGAAGTTGAGTCGGAGGTGGCCAGTCCGTGGTGACCCCACCGGTCTCTTTGGCTCCTCGGGCTCGGAGACCGAAGAAGATGACCAAGGAGAGGGGGATAGGAGGGCAGCGGGGACCTCCAAGAAGGCCGCTGAGACCACCAATATAGTGGATGCCTTCGAGAGCTCTGACTCCGAGGAGGAGGAGGAAGTGATTGTGGCCCCTGCCCGAAACAAAGGCAAGAGGCCAGCTAGGGAGGTGAACCCTGGCCGTGGCCGTAAGAAGGCCAAGGAGGTGGCCACCATTGATTGGGAGGAGGAAATATACGAAGTATATAATGTGGACCGCAAAGCATACCGTGTCCGCACCTTAGGACATGTTCATCTGAAGGACAAGGACAAACTGCGGCCAGAGACAGTAGCTGATGTCCGCGAGGACAATAAGGCCTGCATTTTTTATGGAGCCCAGTTTGAGAACGGATTGAGGCTGCCCCTGGACCCCTTCTTCTATTTCTTTCTGGAGTTCAACTCCCGCCCGCTCTACGCACTCCGACTCCCAATGCCATCCGGGCCATTGTCTCCTTCATTGTGTGCGATTCACGGGGTTATGAACCTGCCATTCTTGGGCTCTACGCCTACTACCGTAACCAAATTAGCCGCGGCATTCGAGCTGAAGGCTAGGAACTACTCCACCAGGGACCTTCTCTCCTCCCTCCAACAAGTTTGATCAATGGAACCAGAGAGGACATCCTGGTGATTGAGTCTAGATTCGGATGGCCCTTCTCCAAACCTTCACACCTGTCCCTATGAAGGTGGCCGCTAGCAAATATCCGGACCCTTCCACGGCCGATGCACCTGCGCACGCCATAGAGAGGCATCCGGCCCTTTACTTGGACAGCGGGGATGAGCCTGTATATGATGTGGGCGCCATAGTGGAGGATGAGCCTCTCCCGATCTACTCGGGGGTGGCTCCTCGCGAGGAGGGCGCCCACATGCCCCTGAGTAGTAATAGAGCCTGCCCGCGACCACGATTGGCGGGTGCACGAACATTACCAGTTCGAGGCAGACTGTAGGACCTGTATGCTGGGCGCTGAGTGCGATCCCCCCGAAATAATTGGTCTCTGATTCCACTATGAAACTGTTTGCCAATTTACTTTGCTTTTGATTTTTTGAACTGCTTTGCTAACCATTTTTCTTTCCCTCCAGTAGATCCAGACTGCATGACAACTTCGATGGCTCCTCCACTAAGCGCTGCCAACCGAAGGCCAAGAACATGAAGGCCAACAAAGAAGCCGCCTGAAGAGGCGAGAGAATGAGATGGGAGGGGTTCCCACAAAAGACAAAACCTTGCCTGTTGCGGCGGGAAAACCGGGATACTCGCCCGCTCCCGAATTATTCGAAGACCGGAATCTCGCTCCACCTCCCAGGGGTCCTCCACCACCCACCTGCTGTCCGGCGTCCATCTCCTGGCCGCACTATTGCCTCCGGGCATAATCAGGAGCAATCCAAGAAGAGACCTGAGAGAGATGCGGATCTGGCGCACAGGGAGAGGTCTTCGAAGACCCAGAAGGTGGTGGATACCTCTGCTCGCAGCCCCCCTGGCGCCACACCTCTACCACCGCTCCCCAATCGCGGGGACAATGCGCTCAATAGCCTACCCGATCTCCTCGCTGGCCACCGCGAGGAGGCATGGGAGAAAAGGAAGGTGTGGGGACGTGCCCGCCATTACTGGGGTGGACTGTATGCCGGCCCGCCTAAAATTCTGCGTGGGCATTGGCCGATCAACCGGCTCTTTGCCCTCGACTTCTACCACCAGGTGGTGAGAAGGAGAACGCATCAGCCACGATGGGGACATTGGGGTTGCCCTTACCGAGGTAGGGACCTTTCTTCCGGCTCCTCACTTAGCCTTTGAATTTCCACCTAATTCGACCTTCTTCCTCGCAGTGGGCAACAAGGCCATGAGGCTCAGGAGACTTGCGGACTGTCTGCCGAGCTAGCCAAGCAACACCAAGGACCCGGCGGGCAAACTCCGCGAACCGGAGCAGCCCGGGAGAAGGTGGGTACTACGAGCTCCCTCACGGATGCCAAGGAAAAGGAGTTCGCGACCATGGAGTCCGATCTGAAGGGCTTCCGGAGCGGGTGACCGAGCCGGGAGCAGAGCCTAGAAAAGGCTAAGGGTCACGGAATGAGCTCCGCGGGCACAAGACCAAATTGGAGCAAAGAAATGAAGAGCTCGCAACCAGGCGGGAGGCTGCGGAGGAGTCGGTCAAACTCCTGGAGGCTAAGGCCGACGAGCTTCCGAGAAACTGCTACCACTTACGCAGTTTGAGCTGGAGAGGAGAGGATCTTTGGCCGAGGCTCGCGAAAGAAGGCTGTGAGGAGTATAAAAACTCGACCCGGTTCACCGCGGAGTGCTTGGCCCAATATGAGGGCGGCGTCGTCCGGACACAGATCCGGAACTTCGCGGCCGCGGGCATGTTCTCCGTGCGGCGGTTGGCCGTAATTGGCTCACTGGTTGCTGCGATGCGGAGTGTGTGCCTGGGCATGCGCTAGTTCCTGCTGTCCGAGGAAGAGGTCAAGGGTTTGGATCTCTCAGCGGCGGCCTCTCTGCCCCCGGTGGGAAGTGGCTTGCTCTCGGGGCGATCTCCGGCTTGGATGCTCTGCGCAGCCGGGGACAACCACTTTATCCTTGGGGATGCCACAGCTCGGAGTTCTTCCAGGGGGCCCGCCCTTGGAGATCTATTCCCGGCGGCCAGCTCCAGCTCCAGCCTCCGCCGAACAACAAGCTGCTCCTACCACTGAGGTGACTCCGGAGACCAGCCTGCCTTCCCCAACTCCGGACTCCGAAGCGGGCACAGATGGAGCGGCCACCGAGGAGCCCAAGGAGAATGCTCCCTTAGTATAGGATTTTTTGTTTTTTCTTTTTGTAATAGTTTAGGACCCTTTTGTAATAGTGTAGGAACTTGTAAATACTTTCTCAATCATTAATAGAAGCATTTTTCTCGACTTGGCTCCTTTATTTTTATCTTAATTGCTTGTCTCGTAGGCTATTTTGAGTAGTTTGGCAATCTTCGAGCATCTTAATACTTGCATTCTTGCCTTACCACTTTTTCCAGCGTTTTTGACTTGCAATTAACTTTATACTCTCCTTCTGCGGGCAGCAGCTTAGTAGGCCCTTTGCCCGCATTTTTTGAGTTTTCCTAACTCTTTATTCAAAACCCTTAGGTTTTTTGTGAGAGTCAGCCTTATTCTTCTATGATCGCGTTTGTTTAGCCTTGTGGCAAAGTTAGGGGTCTTGACCCCAGTTTGTCTATTTGGCTTTGTTAAACTAGTTTGATCACTCTCATCCATTTACACTTATTCCCAGCCTTGCGAGCTGTGGTGTAAGTCAAAAGTAGCCAAGGCAAGCATACTTTTATAGGGCATGCAGAAGGTGGCCGTGAGGCTATTGTCCGCGCAAATGTAGAAAGGTAGGAGCATATTTTAGCATAGAGGCCCTTTAACCACTGGCATCTGTATCCCCTTATTGGAGGTTCTCACTTATTTGACCCTTTATTCAAAACTCCCTACGGTTTTTGTGAGGGTCTCGTGGCGATCTGGTGAACGGGCTTATATGTAGGCCTTTGTCACATACGGGCATGCGAGTAACGGCCCTAACGAGGTCCTTCGCGCAATTAGTGGGTCGGACTCGGTCATTGTCCCAGCTAGAGTCCGTAGGCACGGGCATCATGGCCTTTGTACCTACGTTCATCTATATCCACTTATTCTTGGTGGTGTTACGCGGGCGGAGAGAGTCCTCCCGCGATCATAGTACGGATCGTAATTGATCTTTGTACACATATCGGCATGCGGATCCTTAGATCTTTGCGCATCAGTAAGTAGGAGCTCATATGTTGGCTCTTGAACTCACTGGCATCCTCACGCGGGCATCCACCTTAGCTTTTGAGGCTGGTGGGAATTGATTTTGCATCAAAATATGATGATAACTTCTCCCTTATATATATATAGTCTATACTCCTTCCAAAAAATTACAAAGACTTCAAAAGAAGTATCTCTTAAGGTGGTCGCTATTCCGGGAGTGCTTAAGCTCTTCTCCCTCTTTTGGTCGCAACATATAGGTGCCCTCTTTGACTATCTTTGTGACCTCATATGGACCTTCCCATTTCGGGGACAGCTTGTTGAAACCGGGTTGGGTCCCTTGGACTTCTACGCTTCGAGTACCCGGTCTCCAACCGAAAAACTCCTCTTATTTACTCTTTTATCATGATGCTTCTTCGCTTTTTGTTTGTAGTTCACCATTTTTCATGTGCCCGCATTCTCTTTCCTTCGAGATCGTCCAGGTCACATCTTACATTTGCCTCGTTTTGAGACTCGTCGAAGTATGTGACTCTGTACGAGGGTAGGGCTACCTCAGCTGGAGCCATTGCCTCGACCCATACGTGAGCGAGAAGGGAGTTTCTCCCGTTGAATTTCTTATCGTGGTGCGGACAACCCACAATGCGATGCGGAGCTCGTCCAACCAACGTCCTCCTCGTCCTTCCAAATTTTTCTTTAAGGCGGTTAGGACTAGCTTGTTCGCGGCCTCGGCTTGACCATTTCACGAGGATAGGCGGCTGCGGACTTACGGTGTTGCACCTTCATTCTCACACATTCGGCGGTGAATTTTGCGGAGAATTGGGTGCCATTATACGAAATTATTGCTCGGGGAACCCCAAATCGACAATAGATGTGGTCGTGGACAAAGCGATAGTGTTATCCTCGGAAATGGTGGCCAAGCCCTTTGCTTCCGTCCACTTGGTAAAATAATCCACGGCTACCACAGCATACTTGATGCTTCCTCTAGCCGTTGGAAATGGTCCAATAAGATCTATCCCCAGCGTATCAAACGGCCACGATGGTACTACGAAAGTCTGCTCTGTTGATGGTAGTCTAGGGATGTCCGCAAATCTACGGCACTTATCACATTTTCTAACATACTCCTGCGCATCCCTTCTCATTGTGGGCCAAAAGAATCCTTGGAACTTGATCTTGTCGAGAGGGTGCGAGCACCTGGATGTCCGCCACAAACTCCTTCATGAACCTCATAGAGTAAGTTGGTGACCATGTGAGTCTTAACACATCTTAGTAAAGGCTTGGTGAATGATCGCCGAAAAAGCACCCCATCGAGGACGAGGTATTTCGCGGACACCGTTACGATGGCTCTAGCCTTTACTTGGATCCTCGGGGAGGGTTTGCTTCTCGATGTAATCCTTCATTTCATCCACCGAGTCCCTTACTTGATCCTCAATATTGTTTATACGTATTCGATCTATAGCGAGGTCTCTCAGTGAATTCAATCGGCAACTTGTCTCCAACTCACCAATTTCTTGCTCGGTTATTCTTGAGAGGAGGTCGGCTTCCACATTGTCCTCTCTCATGACTTGGTTCGGCTCATAGTAAGTGAAATTTTTGATGAGGGTTTTTGCGAGGTCACGATCGAGTTAGTCTTGGGTTGATAGTATCATACTCCCCCTAATTTGATTAACTATGGTGAGAGTCACTATTGATCTCAACATTCGAACTCCCAAGTCTCTTGCCGGTTCCATGCCCGCTATGATCGCTTCATATTCGGCTGATTGTTTGACGCCTCGAACTTGAACCTCAAGGCCCTCATGAATTTCTCCCCGCGGGGTGCAATCGAAGTATGCCCGCTCCATTGATTAACTTGCTCGCGGAGCCGTCCACATATAGAGTCCACACCTCTTACGGACGCTCCCTTGTTTGAACAATTTACGTGCTCGGGCTTTTGGGTCATCCTACGATTACGCTCGCTTTCTTTTTCCGAGGTCATTGTCCGCTAATTTGAATGATGATTCTACTACAAAATCAACTAAGGCCTGCGCTTTGATTGTCTTTCTCGGGGAGTAGGTGATGCGGAACTCGGTGAGCTCTATAGACCAAGCTAGCATTCTCCCAGAGGACTACTGGTTTATGTAAAACCTTTCTAAGCGGGGCCTCGGTTAGTACGGTTATAGGATGTGCGAGAAAAGTAGGCTCTTAATTTTCGAGCGGATACAAGCAAGGCGTAAGCTAACTTTTCTATATTAAGATAACGCCCTTCTACGGCGGACGGTGCCTTACTTACATAATAAACTGGTTTTGGGAGTTATTCTCCTCCCTTACAAAGAGCATTTGCTCTTGCCCGGATCGATAACGGCTAAGTACGAGAAAAAGCTCTTCTCAGAGACCGGTCTTGAGAGTAGAGGTGTTTGCCCGAGGTATGTCTTGACTTCTTCAAAAGCGATGGCACTCGGTGCTCCATGTAAATTCATCGGCTCTCTTCCCCCTTTGAGAGTTTTGAAGAAGGGAGGCATCTCTCTGGCGGCCGCGAGATGAAGCGACGAAGTGCGGTGATGCGACCATTGAGTTTTGTACCTCCTTCACGCGGGCGGGAGGTTTCATGTCTAATAGGGCCTGGATTTTCTCTGGATTAGCCTCTATCCCTCTTTGGTTGACCATGAATCCGAGGAACTTGCCCGCCTCGACCCCGAAAGCGCACTTAAGGGGGTTTAGCTTCATCTTTGTTATGGCGCAAGTTTTGAAGGTTTCCTCCACATCGAGCTCGTGGGAGTTTTCCTTAGTTTTTATGACCGTATGTCGTCAATGTAGGCCTCAGTTTACGCCTAGTTGGTTTTTAAAGACCAGATTGACCATGCGGCGATATGTGGCTCCTGCATTTTTAGCCCAAAGGGCATCATAGTGTAGCGGTATGTCTTGCCGCGGCAATGAAGGCTACAGAGCGGACATCTTCGGGAGCCATGCGGATGCGGTGATAGCCGGAGTAGGCATCAATAAAGCTTAGAACTACGTGTCAGGCTATAGAATCCACCAATCTGTCTATGCGAGGAAGAGGGAAGCAATCTTTGGGGCATGCCTTGTTGAGATCGGTGAAATCAACGCACATCCTCCATTTGCCATTGGATTTCTTAACCATGACCACATTGGCCGGCCAGCTTGGGGTAGGAGATCTCCTTTATTATCCCCGCTTTTAGCAACTTTTCCACCTCTTCCTTGATGGCAATCTCTTTCTCAGGGAGAAATATACGGATTTACGGTGAATGTTTTTGAAGGAGGGGTCATCGTTGATTTTATGGAGGATCACGTCCTCGGCGATGCCTTGCATATCTTCCACCCTCCAAGCGAACACATCGCAATTTGCTCTAAGGAACTCAATAAGTATCCTTCTTTCCTCATTTGTGAATTTCCATTGACCTTAGCTGTTTGCTCGGGGAAGTGGGGATTGATTACCACCTCCTCGAGCTCGTCGTTAGGTTGAAGATCGGCGATTTCACGATTGTGCGGGAGTCAATAACAATAGTTGGGGGGTTGACCTGAGCTTCGGTCGGTGTTGCCATTGAATATATGATATCACGGTCAATTTCCCCCTCTATTCCTCGATCAATATATCCTCCCTCAGACGGGCGGCCAAGCTTGCTTTGATTTTACGCTCATTTTGAGCTCCGCCTTTGTGGAATGGAAAGAAAGCATGCCAATTAGTACGGGTGGCGGCGGGAGTGCAAGGGCTTTCCCCTTTGTTGACTTGTCCCTCGCCTTTTCCCTCTATTATTTTGTCCTTGCCCTCTATCTGCGGGCGGGATGTGCAGCCTTCTGTTCTTTCCTTTTTCCTCCGGTGCTCGGAGGAATCTCCCGGCTGGTTCTTGATGGTAGCAACCCGCCAGGGTGTTAAATTTCACCCTTTGGTGGGGACGGACGCAACTATTCCCAATTCGGCACGACTGGCTACGCCGAGAATGGCATTGTATTGGGAAGGAAGATCGACCACCATGAAAGTTATCTTGGCCGTCTTGCATGGGTTTTTCTCCAATAGCTACGTCAAACACAATCGTCCCCTTTACCCTTACAGGCGTGGTTTGTGAAGCCTTCGAGCATGCCCGCATATGGAGTGAGATGTGCTTAGTCATTCTCATTCCAATCAAAGTATGGTAGTAAAGTATGTCGCGGGCGGCTCCGGTATCTACCAACACACGGCCTATGTTTGCCGGTTGATTCTCATTACGAGGGTGAGTGGGTGTGGAATGAAAAAGGGTGGAGGCAAGTTCGCTCCTTTTGAACCCAATTTCCGGCTCTTCCTCCGGGAGCCGGGCGGGGATGGAAAAACCTTCTCACAATGTCCGAATTTGGAGAGACAATTTTGCCCTACTTAGTGGGAGGTTCCTCCCGATGAAGTTAATGTCATAGTCCCCAAAATCGTCCTCATTATTATCTCTTTCATTCTGTCTGGTCCCCGTGTGTGTCGTGCCATTGCTGATCATTGTTATTGGGGGCGATATTGTTTCCCTTAACCCACTTGGTTAGCTCCCCGTTATTAATTTTCTGTTTGGATTACTCGCTTGTTTGGAAACAATCCTCGATTCCGTGCCCGTGGTCGTTGTGAAACTCACAGAATTTAAGTCTACTCCTCTCATTTGGCTTTCGAAGCATGGGGGAGGAGGAGGAAAGTGCGAGGCTCTCATGATCACCACCCTTGGGTCGGTGAGCTGCAGTGTAAGCTTGTTTCGGCCACGGCCTTTTGAGCCTTTACGATCCGGCCTCTGTTTTTGCCACGATTATTGGCTGAGCGGGCTCTGGGGTGGTCTCCTGGACTTGGCTTATCCTTTCTTTCGCAGAAGCTCGGGAGCGGGCACGCTAGGCTCTTCGGCGGAGGCGATGGCCGAGGCCCTTTCATACATTTCCTCCACTGATTTAGGTTCTTTGGAGGCAAAATTCATTTGAGGAAGGAGTTGCCGAGGCCACCCTCAAAACATAGTACGATATCACTCTCGTCCGGGTCCACAATCTCCTCGCTCACCTTCTGAACCGGGATATATAATCTTTTGTAGGCTCATTTGGTGCACCTTGACACGGACAAGATCTGTCTTTGGTCTAGCGGGCACACCTGCTCCAAAGAAAGGCATTGAGGAAGAGGACTACGGGCGGGCGAATATTTGGATACACCGGGGCTTGAGGGCTAGCATCGAAGATAGGGCCTTGCCGGTGAAGGTCGCGACAAGGCTTTGCACATCACCTGACTCATCCGCGGAGAATAAAGCCATCGGCCCTCAAATCTTTCCATATGACTCTTGGCATTTTTGGATCCGTCATAGGTGTCCATGCAGGGGGTTTGCCCTTACGGATCGGTGCCGCGCAATTTTATCGGCGAAGGCGTCCATAGTGCGGCCACGCGCCACAGGCGGCCTTCGATGGGTTTCCCACATCTTACATGAATTCCACAAACTCGGGGTTCGATCATCAACCTTTTGCTTTTTAGCTCGTGGAGTCACGGCCTTCTCCTTGGCCAGGAGCCAAGTGCGGCTTTGGACTTCGCACGGTGATTTGTTGTGCCTCTTCCCCCTTTCCTCACTATCATCTACATGCACCACGCTCCGTCGGCCGGCCGTCCGCGCTCAAGTGGGTCAACCCGGTTTGCCCCCACAGCTTGACTAGCAAGCGAGTGTGCGGGAGCTCGTTGGGAGAACCTTTGTGACCCTTGAGGGAACTGTAGCCCTCCATTGGCCTCTATTTCAAATATTTCCATCTCCGCGTCGTTGATGGCCACGGCTTCCGCGACCGGCTTGGATTTGGAGGCTAGGATTTCCTTCCTTCTCGGGATGCGTTCGGGGAAAGTGGGGTGGTCGAGATTGGTGTTTTTATGCGAGCTTGGGGAGTTTTTGGGCTAGTGTTTAGTAGGGCTTGGGCTTTCTCGGCACGGGCTTCCTCGGTTAGATGGAGAACTCGTTGAGTGGGGGATTTTTGAGGCTGAGAAGGGGCCCCCATTCTGTTGAAGACAGAGTTGGTTTGCCTTTCCCTATTGTTATTGGAGGGTTCGGCTTGGTTTTCCTCCTCTATAGTTAAATGACCAGCATTTCTTAGAATTTGAGACATGTCACAGAAAGGTGAAAATAACTGAAAAGAAGTGTCTTTTGATCGATTGTTTAGGCTACGAGTGGTGTGTCACGAAAACAAAAGTTTTAAATGGGAAAAACTTAGTGACGTAAAATAGAAGAGCCTTTCGCACGAATTTGTTTAGGACACGTGAGGTGCCTTGAAAACAAAAGATTTTTAACGAGAAACGAAAGAAAGTCGGTTTCCGCAATGGAACCACCGATGACGCCACGGCCTTTTCGGGGTCGGGAGCGGTTCAAGGATATCTCGGCTAGGATATATTTGGTGGTTTTGTGTACCTAGATCACAACACAAACAGCTGGCCCAGATTAAGGAGTCGAAGTTGGATGTTACTCCAACTGCCCCGGGTGTGAGTAAGAATGCGAGTAATAAGGCTTTGAATACCTTTGGAGTGTGTGTGTGTTTAGGTTTAGAGAGTAAAAGAGCTTACTCAATTGTATATGGAACTTACCTTGCCCAAGGGGGTAAAGGCCTTCTATTTATAGAGCAATGCAATGGTGCTTGTTGAGGTAAGCGATGAGATCGGCCACACAGGGGGCACTTTGGTATTTGACCCGCCTACACGTGTCCATGACTAATTGGTCTGTCGGGGAGGAACATTGATCATCCGGGGGACATGGGTGAAAAGGGGACATGGCCGTGTAAGCGCTTATTGCATTAAATGGAATAGTAGGCGCGGACCGAGCCGCATTGAATGCGTGATGGGGAGCCGCAGTGGCTGTCGAGCGTAAGCTAACTTGCTCAAGAAGGCTTGACATTAACCGGGAAGCAAGATGTGCCGCGGTCAACGTTGTGCCCGCGGTCAAAGATATATGACGCGAGCACGGTTGATGCGGACATGACTCATGCGGGCGCGAGATCAGGCGAGCGGGGTTCCAAGGGTCTCGACGGGGACGAGGCAGGAGGGACACGGTCTTGACCACAAGGGCCTATTTGTCCGCGGTGCCTTACTCCGTGATCTGCTTCACGTCCACCTGGATTCCTTGGTAGGCAAGCGCGGGCGTCCAGAGTAGATCCGGGCTCATCATTCTTAGACTCATACATCTCGACTGTAAATTCAGCTCTTTAGCACTTTCGTATGATACATGAAACAAATCCTATCCAATCCAATCTAACGTCTTAAAGAGAGAACACACGGAGGCAATGGCATCACATTAATGAACGGGTACTGTGGACCTAAACTCAATTATCCACACAAAATTGACATTTGAAAATCTAGAAAGACTTGACCTTCACAAAAGTCAGACCGAATATTTTCTTTATTTCACGTTCACACAACAGCAAAATCAATTAATTAAATTGGCTCTCTTTATAAGCAACCCAACGGTCCCAACCATCATCTCATCCACTCCAGTTCCTTCAATTAATTTCTTTGTTTTTAGTAAGCTGTTACGCACCTGCTTAGGTCAGCAGGTCAACTGGTCAAAAGTCAAACCCTTATGTTCACATTTGACTTCTCATCAACTGACTAGTCATAATTTTTTTTTTATCATTTCAGATGTCTTATTTGAAAATAGAAATATTTTTTATTGGCGTTCACTTCTTATATTCATAACAGTTATTTATTTATTATTTATTATCTTAATTTTTCTCTTTTATTTCACTTTTTATACTCACAACACTTATTACATCGACAATTTTTCTTAATTTTCATGTCTTTTCATAAAATCCTATTTCAACCGAGATAGAGGGAGTATTGTTTTGATTGTCCTTATTAATTAATGATTTTTTTCACTTTTTTCAACGTAACCACTTCTTCCAATAAATTGTTAAAAAGCTAACTAAAAATTAATCATTTGACTTCAAATGACTAACTATAATTTTGATGAAATATAAATTTAACGTGCATGGTGGGATTCTCCCCCTCCCCTCCCAATTAATCATAGTCAGCACACACATAAACTAAAGTTAACAAAACGTCAACAATATAACCTAAATTATTCACTTGAGGTCATATAATTAACTTTTGTTAGATTTAAAAAATTATTGAATTGAGTGGTGACATTGAAAAATTGGCATATAGCTCAGTCACCAAAATATTAGTTTCACCTAAGAAATACTCCCTCCGTCCCACTCCAGTGTGGACTTATTTTCTTTTTGGGACGTCCCACTCCAGTGTGAACTATCTAAAATGACAAAGAATCTTTACAATTCCACCCACTCATTCTCTCTCCTACTTTACTTTTACACTCACAACATTCTCTCTCCTAACTATTCCTCCCACTCATTCTTTCTTATATTTAATTTTTCTTACTCACAAACATATCCTCCACCTATTTTTCTCTCTTACTTTTTCTTAATTCTCGTGCTCAAAAAGTAGGTTCATAGGGGAGTTGGACGGAGGGAGTATGTGGGAGGAGACGTATGAGAGAGAGAGAGAGAGAGAGAGAGAGAGAGAGAGAGAGAGAGAGGGGCAAGCAAATTTGGGCCTGTGGGTTTCTCTTTTGGGCGGGTCATCAAATCCATACAGTATATCCCAATTAACCAACGGAACCTCTAATTTGGGCAGTGTTGGAGGAGGTCAAGTTAATAACCGGCGGTGGCAGACCCAGAAATTATATCCGGTGAATGTTAAAATAAAATTATTTTGCATAAGCATAAATTTTAAATAATAACTCACAAATCGATAAATTTGACACAAAAATGAAGAGCAGTTTTTAGAACATAAATTTTGTGCTTTTTATTGTTTAATTGAAAATTTTAAGCTTATGTCATAAACAAATAATAAATAAATAAAACGGATAATTACATTATCGATTGTTTAATGATGATATTATTTTAGGAAACGTTTATTGAAATTATTCTTAAAAGAGTAATTTATTTCATATATGTTTCAAACTTATTTTTTTATAACAATAAATGACTAACAAAATAATGAACAATGTATAAAATTCATTTATATCAGAGTTAAAGTGAAGATCAAAAAATTCAAGTATAAGATGTTTTTTTTTTTAAAAAAAAAAAAGCCCATTTATCATAATAGAATAGAGGTTAAAAAAATATAACTTTTGATCAATAAATAAAAACAATTTATGACAATTAGAGTGATAATCAAAGAATTAGGTAAGACTTTGAAAATGAGAACACTAGCTATATTAGATTTTACTCGTATACAGTATATTAGAGGCTAAAAAAAGTATGCACAATTTTTTAAAAGAAAAAATTGTATCTAAAGTACCTCATTCAAACTTATTTTTGTTGGCATTTATCAAACCTGAACTACTTTTTCATTGCATCCATAATAAACTAATATTTTAATTTAAAAGGTTTTTTTTTTATAGAATTAAATTATCGGGGATTCAATAATATCAAATTTTTCGTGTTACAATCAAAGTCCATGATATACATTCGTAGTCATCCTCTCTATCTATATAAACACACACCACCTATACAGCCCTTAGATATAACCTATTTCATCCATGAAATGCCTATATGGGAACTTCAAAGACCTGTAATGCCTTTTACTCTCTCTGCGTATGTTACAGATACTATTTGGCTAATTTTTCCTAACACACAATAATATTTGTTGTCAATCGGTTTATATAATACCCTCGGAACAAACCCTAAACCTTGTAGGAGAAGAAATGCTGAAATTAGAACAAAACATGCCCGACCCATGAATTCGTCAAGCCAGTTCCATGGGCTGTCCATGATTTCAAACATGCCCATGATTCTTGTTGTCCGAGTCTCCACCACTCATCAGGCAGATTCATAGCATACCCATGGTTTCAACCATGGGCATGCTATATAATCTGTATCGCTGCACCGAAATCTACACCGCTATATCGAAACCTGCACCGAATTATGCCTTGCACGAAATCTGTACTGCACATATTTTGCACGCTGCTCCACATACTCCACACACAAATTGCACGCGGTACACACCCATCAAGACCTAGAAACTTACCCTTTCTTTCTTTTCATGACTTTTTTTATCTCCGGATCCATTGCCCAAATTTGATCCCATCAAATTTTCATGTCGATCCATCTCAACCCATCTTTGCTGCTCCCACCAAATCCTCAATAATATCAAATCCACCTAAATCTCCGAAGCCCTTATCCTGTCTGGATCTGTGCAACCCTGATCTTGAATATGTGCCATAATACTGATTGAATTTCTGCAGCCCTGATTTTATTCCCTGCAGTCCCAAATTCATCAGAATTTATGAAACTTGATCCTATTTGTTCTAAGTATCATAAATGAGGCATTTACCATATAATCCCTCTAACTAAGCAATACTACCTCCTAGAACAAGTTGTATTTTGCTTAACCATATAATCTCTAGCTTGATAAGTACACCCTCTTAGCATTTTACTAAGTTCACCCTCCTATCAATTTACTAAGTCCACTCTCTTTATCAATTTAATTTCTCTCCAACCACCATCACCTTAGGTCACCCCCTCCCCATCTTCTCCAGTCAACACTTCCGGCAACCATCAACTCCGGCGACTTTTTTTTTTAAGCCGGCGACCTCTCCGGCGTCCAAACAACTGAGAACTTAACTTATCAGTAAGTTCTCAGTTGTCAACTAAACTACTAAGAACACAATTAACTCCGGCGACCTCTCCAGCGACCAAACAACTGAGAACTTAACTTATCAGTAAGTTCTCAATTGTCAACTAAACTACTAAGAACACGATCAACTCAGGCGACCACCAACTCCGGCGACCTCTCCGGTGACCAAACAACTGAGAACTTAACTTATCAGTAAGTTCTCAGTTGTCAACTAAACAAATAAGAACACGATCCTCTCCGGCGACCAAACAATTGAGGATTTATCAGTAAGTTCTCAGTTGTCAACTAAACTACTAATAACACGATTAACTCCGGCGACCAAAGAACTAAGAACGTATCAGTAAGTTCTCAGTTGTCAACTAAATTACTAAGAACACAATCAACTCAAGCGACCACCAACTTTGGCGACCTCCCCGACAACCAAACAACTGAGAACTTAACTTATCAGTAAGTTCTCAGTTGTCAACTAAACTACTAAGAACACGATCAACTCCGGCGACTAAACAACTGAGAACTTATCAGTAAGTTCTCAGTTGTCAACTAAACTACTAAGAACACGATCAACTCCGATGATCACCAACTCCGGCGAACAAACAACTGAGAACTTAACTTATCTGTGATATCCCCCATCCCACATCAGAAATATGTGGGAATTTGGTGAGATATATAGAAGGCTCATGCACTGCTACTACGCATCAAATCATCCATTCGACTTTTGGAGGCCTGTGATGGGCTGTGGTTGACCCAATTGAGGAGGTGCTTAGTGGGTCAGTGTGTGGTGCCTACGTAGCGGGCCGGGCTTCGGGCTCGGGTCGTTACAAATGGTATCAGAGCAGAACTCCGGCCTTAAGGCTTGCGAGCTAGCCCGGGAATACAATCTGGGTATTGATTGACCTTGCCAGGGACGACAAGGGTTTGAATGGGGGAAATTGTGATATCCCCCATCCCACATCGGAAATATGTGAGAATTTGGTGAGATATATAGAAGGCTCATGCACTACTACTTAGCATCAAATCATCCATTGAACTTTTGGAGGCCTGTGATGGGCTGTAGTTGACCCAATTGAGGAGGTGCATAGTGGGTCAGTGTGTGGTGCCTACGTAGCGGGTTGGGCTTCGGGCTCGGGTCGTTACATTATCAGTAAGTTCTCAGTTGTCAACTAAACTACTAAGAACACGAATAACTCTGGCAACTAAATAAATGAGAACTTAACTTACCATTAAGTTCTCAGTTGTCAACTAAACTACTAAGAACACGATTAACTCCGACGATCACCAACTTCAGCGACCTCTCCGACGACGTCTCCGGCTACCAAACAATTGAGAACTTAACTTATCAATAAGTTCTCAGTTGTCTCTACTAAGAACACGATCAACTCCGGCGACCAAACAACTGATAACACGAACAACTCTGGGTACTACCAATTCTCGCTACCAAACAACTGAGAACTTATCAGTAAGTTCTCAGTTATCAACTAAACTACTAAAAACACGATCAACTCCGGTGACCAAATAACTCAGAACTTATAATAAGGTCTCAATTGTTCTCAATTGTCAATTCTAAGAACACGACCAACAATTGAGACTTTTTTTAGTTGTTCTCTGTTGTACACATATAAATTTCGCACTTTTGTATGTTACTACAAAGGAACTTTGAACATTAATTTTAGGTTAATTTAAGGAAAAATTGCAAAAAAAAAAAAAAACACTAAACTTTAATCACTAATTTGAAATTTTTTTCATTTATTAAAAAAAAATAAAAATCCAAATTGGTCTTTGGTCATCTCCCTACAAGTTTCCATTATTCAAAATAAACGAGCAACATTATGCTTACATGCTTCCATCAACACCATGAATCATTTGTTTCCACCAGATTCATTCAAAACATTAACAGCTAAAATCATACTCCTTTGTCCCAAAATAATCATCTAAAACATTAACAGTGTTCATTTCTTTCGCTCCAAAAGTGCAGGATCCACACGATAACTTCTTCAATTTCTTACCCTTTTTTTCGAAGTTCGCTATTCCCGCCTCTGTGATTTCACGGCATGATCGGAGCTTAAGGCTCGTCAGCTTTTGACAATTTTGAGAAATAAGGGGGAGAGCGTGGTCGTTGATGCTTATAGATCGATGATCACATTTGAGAAAGAGCTTCGTGATGGAATCGGAGCGAGAGAATATACAAGGCACGGCGGAGATGAGATCGGACATGGCACTGAGAGAGAGATGATGACGACTCTGTCCTTCGATTTGAAACCAGTGGCGACAGAAGAGGGAGAAACGTTTCCGATCGGAGGATCCTAAGAAGTGGAAAATATGAGCGACGCACTCGTCTGGAATGTCAGAGATGAAATCCATCGAATCATCGACAACATCCTTTTTCGTCATAGGCAATTGCTCACAGATCTGGGGGAGAAGGGGAAGTACTTTAGAGGGAGAAAGTAGAGAGAGAGGAAGTGTTGGGTTTTGGGGTTACAAACGCAGCAGAAGAACTTTATAAAACAACAAAACCCTAGCCTTGAATCCATCTAACATGAAGAGATCAAAAATCATTTGCATACCTTGCTAGCGATTATGTTTGCTCAAAACTGAAAGTGTGATAGCATCACACTTGGCCAAGTCAAAGAGGTTGACTTAATTATGTTTTGTTACTTTCTTTGTATTTAAATTAAGTAAATATTTTTCTTTTATTTTCTAACCCATTAACCGAATTTTATTATGTGTTTAGTATTATTTTGGTTGTTTATTTTAGGACTCTCACATGGGATAAAGATGGCTTGAAGAAAGATAAAGAGATAAAGGAAGATTGATGATAATCAAGCTATCCAATCAAGGTCATCCTTACTCATCAAGATTGAACTCCTTGGCTATAAATACACGACCCAAGGCAGTTCAAGACACACGATTTTTTACACTCCAAAAGGCTGAGGGATTTCAGGCTTAGAGGAGTTTTGTTTTAGTGAGAGTTCTCTTTGTTGATTTTGTCATTCTCTTAGTTTACGTTTTGTAACTGGTTCGAAAGTGATTTAATAAGAGAAGTTTATTGTCTACAGCATATTGCTGTAGATAAGTGTTTAATCCTTTGTTTATTTCTTTTCTATTTTATTATTCCGCTGCATTTCTCTGTTGTGCTAGTGCTGATGCGATAGCATCAGGACTCACATCAGTCAGTTTCGTGTTCCTGTGCACTTCCTAGCCGCTCCATTTCTTTCAATTGCTATCAGAGCCACACTCGACTTTACTGAGTGAGATCCAAGAAAGAGTGGTCATTATGGAAGGACACTTGAATCAATACCGTCCCCCAGTTTTAGATGGAACTAATTATGCTATCTGGAAAGCCAAGATGCGTTTCTTCATCAAAGCAATTGATGAACGAGCCTGGCTTAGCATTATTATTCCATGGTCCCCTCCTAAGGCTGAAATTAGAATAAAGCTGAAGAGGGTGAAACCTCTGAAAAAGTATACAAAATTAAACCTGAGGAAGAATGGACCACAGATGAGGTTACTCTTGCTAATTACAATTCCAAGGCTCTTAGTGCTATTTCAAGTCATGTGGATGAACACATGTTTAGACTTGTTTTAAATCAAAATATAGCAAAGAAAGCCTGGGATATTTTGCAAGCTCACTGTGAAGGTGATGACGGTGTCAAAGCCGCTAGGTTAAGAATTCTCATGACCAAGTTTGAAAACTTGAGGATGACTGAGATTGAGGACATAAAAAGCTATTCTGCTAGAATAAGAGAAATCTCAAATGAATGTCTCTCCCTAGGTGAGCCTATTTCAAATGCTAGATTAGTATGCAAAATGTTAAGGACTGTCACTGACAAGTTCAACATTAAAATAGCTGCTATTGAAGAAGTAAATGACACTGCAACCATGGCTTTAGATACTCTTGTGGGTAAGCTAACCATGTTTGAAATAAACATTTCCATTCAGAAACAACATAAAGCTGAAAGTGTTGCTCTTGCTTCTGCTTTATCTAAAGCATCCTCAATTCCAAAAGAGATTGAGGAAATCTCAAATGAAATTGATACTTCTAATTTGGAAATCGAAGATGTTGCTCTTTTAACAAAAAAATTTACTTCTTTTCTCAAAAACAAAAGGGACAACAAATTTTCTTCTAAAAAACCAACTACTTTTGATAAACCAAAATAGGATAATGAGAGTAATTTCAAGAAACCTACTAGTTTTTCTAAAAACAGATCTGAATCTGTTCAATGTAGAGCCTGCAAAGGCTTTGGGCATTATGCAAATGAATGTGCCAATACTCTGAAGAAAAAGGGGATGAGCCTAAGTGCGACCCTTAGTGATAGTGAGGACGAAGATGAGTCGCTAAACTTAGCAATCATGGAAATCTCGCCTCCAAATCATGAACATCAATCTGATGTAGCTTCAGATGTTATTACACCTACCATCACATCTTCTGAATCCTTTATAAACTGTTATACCTCCTCGCTGAACAAGAAGTCTGAAAATGAAGAAGAAGATGATGGAACTATAACGAACTACTGGATGCCTATGCTGAGTTATATGCCGATTGGGAAAAGCGTGTAGAAAAAATCGGAGTCTTTGAAAAGGTAAATGAAAAACTCTCCACTGAATTATCGAAAGATAAAGGTGAACTTGAAGAGTTATCCACTGAAAATGACAATCAAAAAGATTCATTAGCTAAACTTGTGGTCATGCTCACTAAACGTGACATTGAACTTGAGAAGACCAAAACCGAACTCACAGAGGCCAAGAAAACTTTTGAAAAGATGAATACTGGAAAGGCTACTCTTGATGAGGTTCTTAATGTGAGTAAATTTTCGAAAACTGGTCTTGGCTATGAATCAAATTTTGTAAAAGAAGGAGAAAGCTCCTCAAAACCTAAGAATTTTCACAACACGAAATCATCAAACAAGAAGAAAAGATTTGTGTGCCATTACTGCTTCTTACCAGGACACATAAGACCTTTTTGTTACAAAAGGATTCATGACCTGGGAAAAGATGCTCCTCAGATGAGTGGACGGATGCACTCACATCGACAGAAAATAGGTCAGTTTGTTTGGATAGAAAAGAAGAATGAGGAATGCAAGGTAGTGTTCACCTCTCTCAAGAGCAGCATTGTTAGCTCATGGTACTTTGATAGCGGGTGCTCAAGGCACATGACAGGTAATGCAGAATTCCTCACGGATTACATCACTATCAAAGGTGGGAATGTGAATTATGGGGGAGGATCAAAAGGTAAGATTGTAGGTAAAGGTACTTTATGTGTGAATAACATGCCTAAACTGAAAAATGTCTTTCATGTAGAGGGTTTGAAAGCTAATCTTATTAGTATAAGCCAACTGTGTGATGACAATTTGCATGTTAATTTTGACAAACATGAGTGTAAAGTGTTTGATAACACTAATCAATGCCTATTCACTGGAGTAAGATCTCAAGATAATTGTTACAAATTTGGTGACAATTTATCCTGCCTTAGCTCCAAAATAAATGAACTTGAACTATGGCATCAAAAGTTAGGACATGCTAGCTATAGGAAAATAGAAGAACTAGTTAGATTTGATGCTGTTAAACACTTGCCCAAGCTTGACTTTAAACAATCAAGAGTGTGTGGTCCTTGTCAAAAGGGCAAGCAAACCAAAGCCTCTCACCCAAAGGTTGACAAAAGTTCCACGTTTGAAATTTTGGAATTAATACATATTGACCTTATGGGACCAATTGAGGTTGAGAGCTTAGGTAAAAAGAAGTATTCGTTTGTTTGTGTAGATGATTTCTCTAGTTATACTTGGGTGCTATATTTAAAAGAAAAATCTGAAGCACTTGAGGTTTTTAAAGTTTGGTACAAAAAGGTGAAAAATTTGTATGGTAAGAAAGTTATCAAAATTAAGTCTGATCATGGAACTGAATATGAGAACACCTTGTTCTCAAAATTTTGTGACTCCAAAGGAATCAATCATAATTTTTCAGCCCCTAAAACACCTCAACAAAATGGGGTTGCAGAAAGAAAAAATCGTACATTGCAAGAGATGGCTCGTGTCATGCTTAGTTCTAAAAACATCTCTAAACGATTTTGGGCTGAAGCACTTAATACTGCGTGTCACATAGGTAATAGAGTTTATTTGAGAGTTGGATCAACCATGACTCCATAGGAAATCCTCCTTGGTAAAAAACCTACTCTTAAATATTTTCATGTTTTTGAATGCATATGCTATGTTCTAAATGATAGAGATTATCTATCTAAATTTGATTCCAAAAGTGACAAAGCTGTTTTTCTTAGATATTCCACAAATAGTCATGCTTATAGGGTTTACAACCTTAGAACCAAAACTGTGATGGAATCAATTAATGTTATATTTGATGATACTGCTGACTTAAATTTAAAATCTCTTGAAGATGATGTCTCAGATTGTATAGAGACAATGCAGGAAACTCAGAATCAAACTGAACAGAAGCAGCAAAATGGACTGCAGAAAGCAGATGCAGGTACTGATGCGAGCACATCATCACCTACATCAGAGCAAACAAAATCTGGTTCAGAATCCGAAGATTCTGACTGTGAAGATGGAAATTTGGACAGATCCAAAGACATACCCAGCAGAGTTCAAAAGAATCATCCAATATCTCAAGTAGTGGGTGATGTAAACGAGAAAATTAGCACAAGGGAAAAGCCAAGAGTCAACTACCGTGAGTTGGCTGGGCTAAGTTGTGTTGAATCACAAGTAAACAAGCTTAGTTCTTGCTGTTTTGTTTCCAATATTGAACCTAAGAATGTTGTAGAAGCTAAGAAAGATGACAATTGGATTGTTGCCATGCAAGAAAAATTAAATCAATTTGAGAAAAATGAAGTATGAGGACTTTAGTTCCTAGGCCTATAGGAGGAAATGTAATAGGAACTAAATGGATTTTTAAAAACAAAACAGATGAAAATGGGCAAATTACTAGAAATAAAGCTAGGCATGTAGCCCAAGGTTACACCCAAATAGAAGGAATAGATTTTGAAGAAACATTTGCTCCTGTTGCTAGGATAGAGTCAATTAGGCTTTTACTTGCTATTGCTTGTTATTTGGACATTACTCTACATCAAATGGATGTTAAGAGTGCCTTCTTGAATGGTGTCCTAAATGAATAAGCCTATGTTGAACAACCTAAGGGCTTCACTGATCCCCATTTCCCTGATCATGTTATAAGCTGAAAAAGGCCCTATATGGTTTAAAACATGCTCCTAGAGCTTGGTATGGGAGGTTAACTGAACATCTTATACAAATGGGATTTAAGAGAGGTGAGGTAGATAAAACCCTATTTGTTTTAAAAGAAAATGTAGGGATGTTGGTGGCCCAGATTTATGTTGATGACATTGTGTTTGGATCTTCTTCCAAAGATACGCTAGACTATTTTGTCACAAGTATGACCAACACCTTTGAAATGAGTATGGTTGGTGAATTGAACTACTTTTTAGGCCTTCAAATAAAACAAAGTAAGGAAGGAATTTTCATTTCTCAAAGTAAATATGCCAAAAATTTGGTTAAAAAAATTCTCCCTTGACAATGCCTCTCACTTTAAAACACCTATGGGATCATCTCAAAAGTTGTGCAAAGATGAAAATGGTGAGGATGTTGACCCCACCTTATATAGAAGTATGATTGGGAGCTTGTTTTACCTTTCAGCAAGTCGCCCAGACATCATGTTTAGTGTATGCCTGTGTGCTAGATATCAAGCTTGCCCCAAATTATCTCACCTCAAAGCTGTAAAAAGAATAATTAGATATGTTGGTGGAACTGTCAATTTAGGGCTAAGCTATACTCGAGAAACCAATACAAATCTGGTAGGATTCAGTGACTCTGATTGGGCAGGCAACACTGATGATAGGAAAAGCACAACTGGAGGTTGTTTTTATCTTGGGAACAATTTAGTATCTTGGTATAGTAGAAAACAGAACTGTGTATCCCTATCTACTGCTGAGTCAGAATATGTGGCTGTAGGGAGTTGTTGTTCTCAACTCCTTTGAATGAATCAGATGATTAAAGATTATGGTCTTAAAAGTGATATCCTAACTTTTTTTGTGATAATCTAAGTGCCATAGAAATATCAAAAAATCCTGTTCAACACTCACGTACTAAACACATCGACATTAGACATCATTTTATTCGTGATCTTGTTGAGCAAAAAAATTATTAGCATGGAATCAATTAGCACTGAAAAACAGTTGGCTGATATTTTCACCAAAGCCCTTGATTTTCAGAGATTTTACACTCTAAGGAAGTCTCTGAGTTTGTGTGCAAATTAATGATGTGATCCCCTGTGTGGTCACATCATAACTAACACATGTATACTACAACTCTAACAAACAAAAACAAAAAAAAAAAACAAAAATATGCATTGCACGATTTATCTCAGTGTGGTCACATGTATTGCCTCTTTGACTTGTTTCCTCTCTGAATTGTGAATCCTTCTTAAATAATAGTCAACAACTGTTGACTCTAAATTTATCTTACTAGATGTCTCATGATGGGTGCAAAAACAAAAAATTTTGGGAAATATCTACTCCACCCATGGTATGTAGTCATTTCAATGTGATCAAGAGAAAGTTTAGGTCAAATTGAAAAGATCATTCGAAAGAGGGCTATCCATGAGAATAAAGAAGAGTGAAAGCTACCCATAATATATTTTCCACGAAAAAAAAATTATATGTGGAAGCATTCTAGAGGCCAAGTAAGACAAGATTTAATTCATTGACTTTCTTGGAGGAAATGCGTCCCCTGATGTAATTACATACTATGCCACACATATACTGAGATTTATCCTTCACATGTGTGTAAATTATGCATCATTATGTTTAGACAAATTTTTAGGTCAACCTGGCCCTTGGTGAAAATTTTGAACAAATGTTTTTCTCCTTCGAATTTATTTTTGTTAATTTATTTTATGCTCAACAAAATTTCTTGTAAAATTTTTTTAAATGTCCATATGTTTAGGGAGAGTATAAGTATGTGGATTTTTATTGTCTCTATGGTAGGTTCATTATCTAAAAAGATTTTTTTTAATTGGTGTTTATCTTTATCATCTAAGTCTCCAAGGAAGTTAAGGGCTTAATTACTCCAAGGATCTCAACCGGCCAAAGAGTTTTTGTTCTAGTTAAGTTCAAATGAAATTATAATTACTCAACAGTAACCTAAGCCTAGTGTGAGTTAATGAGTGCAATCACATCACTTAAATACCAAAACCCTCTCCTCCTTTAAACCCTCACCGGCCATTGTGATCAAAACCCTTAGAAATTCCAAAACTTCTCTTTGTTTGCTCCTCTGCTCATGGCGTCTCCATCCAAACCCTCTTCTCCGACCGCCGATCGTTCGCCTCCTCCATCTCCGGTGGCCCCAACCGAAGCTGCCGTGGAGCTTTTTGTCGATGCTGATGCTACCCCAGTCTCAATGTCGCTCCCTGGTGCTGCTGACAATGCCATTGACGCCGACAACCCTGGGGATTTGAAAGCCGTTGGTGCTGTGGCTGGCATGGCTAAGGGTCCAAATTGGTCGCTGAGGTAGAAGGGTTTCTCTCCCAACATGGGAGAGTATACCCCTAAGGTTCGCCTTAATATGGCCGAGCCTGATTTCATTGAAGGAGAAGATGAGGACTATAACCCCACTGCTGACCAAAAGAGGAAAAGGGGAAAATCAACGGCTAGTGGCTCAGGTAGCTCCTCTGGTAAACCCCAATCTCAGCGTAGGAAATACTTGGGTGGTCTTACTGTGTGCTCAAGTGAATCGGATGAAGGGGATGTTGAAGCTTTCAAAATTGTGTCTAGAAGAGCTCAGTCTGTAGAGCTTGAGGAATTGAAGGAAGCTGAGGAAATAGTCGAATCTGCTGCCCAAGACTTGGGAGATATCTTTCCCCATGTCATTGTTATGCCTGGGGATTTGCCACCTAGTAGGATCTCCACACCTACTCTGTCCCCTACTCGTGCTACCAAAGGTACTACTACATCTCCAACTCCATCCCCTCCTGCCAACTCTCCTGTAGCCCCTGCTCAGTCATCTCCAGGCAACTGGTATTCTGGGGTTCATTCTGAGGGTGATGAAGTTGATGAATATGATGAGGAGGAGCATATACCTCTACAATCTCTTTTGGAGCTAAGGAAGGGTAAAGAAAAAATGAGGAAAGCAAAGGCTAAAGCTGTTGGTTCTATCTCTGCCCAAGCATCTGATATTGGTTCAGATGATGATGAAGCTGAAGATGAGACGTTTAAGCTTGGGAGAGATGAACTTAAAACTGAGAAGAAGGATGCTGCTGACGATGTAATCACATCTGCACCCTCACCCAGAAGGAGCCTAAGGAAGGCCAATTCCTCCAAAGCTGAATTGCCTAAGCCTAGGCATACCCCAAGAGCAAAACCCTCCTAAAGGAAGGTAAGCCCCCACTCTCCTGAGAAATTTATGTCTAAGTCAGTTAAGAAAAGGTTTGGTTTCTTTAGAAAGAAAGGTTTTTTGTTTGAAAGAGTTATTGATAAAACTTTTGAGGAAGTAGGCATGAAAAGGTACCTGGAAGAAAAGGGCCTTTTATACTCTGTGTCATATCCCAATTTCTATTATCCCTCACTTGTTAGTGAGTTTTAAGCTAGTCTTGTCCAAACAATCCAAGATCCTAGGTCTGATGGTTTTGAAAAAGTGAAAATTCGTGATCAAAATATTTCTTTCTCACCTGCCATGATTAATATTTTCTCCATGCTCCCTCTCCTCACATCCTTCCTCCCATGGCACCTAAAAATGATATTGCCAACTCTCTCACCAATGGTCTTGACCCCACTTGGCACTCTCAGTTCAAGTGTACTATGCTCACTTCTCTATGTGGTTTTCTATTCAAAGTCTCAACCTTCAATTGGAAACCCACATCAAATAAGAACATTGTGACTGTGCCTCATGCTGACCTAATCTATAGGATTTTTAATGGTCAAGAGTTTAATTTGGGTGAGGTTATTTTTGGGAGTGTAGTTCAGTTTGCTGAGAAAGAGCTTCCCTCTGACCTTCCCTTTCCATGCTTAATCACTGGCTTATGCTTGAAACAAGGAGTGGAGATACTTATGTCTGATAGGGCTGTTGAAAAGATTGAGCCTTTTAGTATCCAACCTGTGTTAGAATGCCCCACAAGGACTATAGATCTACCTGTAGCATTCCCTGATGATCCAGTGATTGATGCACAAGATGTTGATGAAGATGAACCTGTTGATGCTACTGAAGATGTGCGTACATCACCAGCACCACCTGTGGACCAAGTAAAGGTACTCTCTGATGAAATTAAGTTTTTGGAAAGGTGGATGCTCAACACAAGGGTACAGTTCAAGGAAGTATCAGCGAGAAGGAACAAATTATTGGCTGCAAGAGATGCGCTTTCTGATAAAAAAGGGGGAGCTAGCTCAAGTCGTGTTTATGAAGAAGTAAGTCATGAATTCAGGTGGGAATTACTTGCGAAAACTCAAGCTGAAATGGAGGAGAATCCAAATCTGAACTGGAGCAGAACCTTTAACTGAATGGGATTCTTCTGTTATCGTTGGTTATGTTTTAAAGACAATTTTTAATTTCGTGTTTGTTAGGAACAATGGTGATGTTTGTTTTTGCTTTGGTTTGGTTTGTTTTGGTTTGTTCTGGACATGTTTGAACATGGTGGTTTATGGTTTTTAAATAGCTAGTATTTAGGGGGAGCGTTCGAGCTCTCCATCTCATATCTTGTGATTGATAATCTTTAGCTTATTTGTGTTTAAAATATATTGTGCTTGAGATTTATTTTTGAACAGAAAGCAACAAAACAGGGGGAGATTGAAAGTGTGACAGCATCACACTTGGCCAAGTCAAAGAGGTTGACTTAATTATGTTTTGTTACTTTCTTTGTATTTAAATTAAGTAAATATTTTTCTTTTATTTTCTAACCCATTAACCGAATTTTATTATGTGTTTAGTATTATTTTGGTTGTTTATTTTAGGACTCTGATGAGTATTATTTCTCTACCCACTTCTTGTTATAATTCCCTCGCAAGTACGAGTGCCAACTTGTAGCAATATACTATTGTAGGGGTCGAACCACAAGGACTCAGGTTGTTTGTTTTAGAACAAAGGTGCACAATTAAACAAGTAAAGGACAATGGGGGGTTTTGATTTTTGGAAGTAACAATTAACTACAAGGATCAATATTTAAAACTAGAGCTAGGAGTAACAAGTAAACAAAGAGAGCAATATCAAATAGAGATTAAAACAATAATAAGAGAGGATTCCATGGATTGGATTTCATTTAATCACAAAATACTATGCCATTAATTTAGGAAAATATATTAATTTCTATCTTGGGTTCAATCACCAAAGTCAAGATTGGTACGGTAAGGCCGTCGGATTTCAATCTCTTAAATTCTATTCAATCACTTTTCGCAAATCAAGTCCAAGTGATAAAAAAGAAAGCTTTAAGCTTTAAAGATTTTATGAACTAAAGCCCATTTGGTTTCAATCAAGATAACCCCATGGATTTCATCATCTAGCAAAAGTCTAAGCCAAAATCCCCAAATCAATATAAGAAATTGACACCCATAAAGTTAAAAGGAATAAATTAGGAATCAACCATAATGTAATCCAAGAAACTTTCATTAAAATAGCAAGGATGAACAAGACATAAATTAATTAGAGAAAATAATTAATGGCATAACAATAGTGACAAATTACATCCAATCCATGAAATTAAGAGTTTAGCTACACATATTACACATTAAATAAACAAAACTAATTAATAAAAACATAAAAGAACTTATCTCAATGAAGAAATTAAAATCCCAAGTTTTCTCTCTCTAAGCTTGCCTCCTTTTGTTCCCAAAATGAAAGATTAACCCTAAAATTATAACATTATTTCCTATTTATACTCCAAAATGGAAACAAAGGCTGATCATGGCCAACAAAGGAGGCCCAAAAATTAACCAAGCAGCTGGGAAAAGAATGGCCTAGGCGTGAGAAATGGCAGCATTGGAAGGTCAACACAGGAATTGATTTGGCAACGCAGGAATTGGTTTGGGCGGACGCTGTAGTCATTTTGGGCGACCGCCCTAATGCTATGGCCATCAACGGCGACCGCTCTAATGCTTGGGTGATCGCCCATGTTTTCCTTTCATTTCTTTCTTCTTTCATTAATTCTTTAGTACTTTTTGTACTCGTTTCGCTCCGTCTCGAATTTTAATTTTTTTCTTCAGGAAATACAAAAGAACACCTGGAGCTGCCATACAAAGAGGAGCCACCTCCGCAGTGGCAAGGTCATCCCAGCCCAACAAAGGCTCCTGCCTCATCCCAAACTGCCGGGAAACAAGTGACGGAATGTAGAAGGAGGACCAAGACAAACCTGAAACTCTGAAAACATAGGACCCTTCCTGAAAGGCCCTCCTAGTCTCGATTCCCCAATGCGGAACCCACCAGCGGATCTGATGCGTACCAAGCTGTGCCATCCATCTCTCCCAGGTGGACTGATCCATATCCAATATAAGAGGTCGCCGAGCAAACGACCACGGGCTAAACGACGTCGGAGCCTCGGGCATGGCCTGAAGCCTCTCTCGCAGCCACAAGGTGAGCAAAGCGGGGCTTCCCCCTCTCATAAACCTATCTCCAGTCGCCAGCCGATCAATGCCGTGAAGGGTCTCCCCTAGCACTAATGGCACAATATCCTCTCCGGCTCTGCTGTGCCTTACCATATCCAGCAAAGCGCCGTCACAAACCCCAAGGGAGCTGACCATGAAAAGCGTCGCTATCACGTACAAGGCAAATGCATCCCACGAGACGTCACTCTCATCATCACTCATAAACCGCTCCGGCAGCGCAGAAATGTCAATGTAACCCGAATCAAAGGTCATACCCTGCACTTCTTACAACGAAGCCCGAAGAAAGCATGCAAGCTTCACACTAACGGCAGCACCGCCAATCAAAGGAAACGAGAGGGCCTCCACCTCCGGTCCTCCAATCAAAGCCTGAAAATCTTCGAAAGTGGGTGCCACTTCATTGTAGGAGAAGCTATACACATGCCTCCTAACGTCCCAGAACCTCGCGACAGCCCGCAATAATTCCCAATCAGGAACCAACTCCTTAAGGGACCAAACCGAGCAGAGTCGAAACCTCACCTCGAAAGCCCGCCTCTGATGCCTCATACGATGTCACATCCACATTTTCAGCCGCTCAAGGAAGTATGCTTGCCTCTCCTTCGAAAGCCTCGGCAAAACTCGTGGAACATACGAAGAATCCATGGCAAAAATGGAGGTTCCTAGAGAAAATGGGGAAGAAAGCTCGAAATGACTGCAAATGGGAAGTAGGGGAAGTTCAGACATCCTGAAAAAGCTTATCCTCTCCCCAAAAGCAAAGGAGATCCGTACGGACCTTTTTGCATGCCTAAGTGGTATGTACGGACCTTCTTGCAACATGGTCCCACATTTTCAGCAAACAGTACAATAGCCACTGTTCCCAGCAGGACCTTGCTCCAAACTGCCCAAATTCTGGCCAAAGCCCTTCCCGGCAAGCATACACTGCCCACAAACGCACTCCCAGCTCACGTGGCATGCACAAATAATAAACTAGCAACAATTCCTAGGACAAACCCCAGGAATCACAAAATACGACATTACATCTTCAAAGTAAAATACTTTACTGTGCAAATACAAGTGTTTTATTACAGGTACCCAAAATGTCTGTTGCTAAACAAAAAAAAAAGAAAAAAAATGGAAAGAGGGAAAGCAAATGAGCCCTACTCTGACTCCTCATCATCAACCTCATCAAACGTGAAGTCAGGCATATCGGCAAACTCGCCGGTCACACCCTCGTCATCCGAATACTGGACCCCCTCCTGAGGCAAGTACTCGAAGTAAGCCGCAGGATCGAGCCCGGTAAAAGGATTAAAGAAGGAAGGCTCCGACGAACCCTCTCCCTGAGACTCCTGCGCCGGCAAGAACTGATGAAAAATCGGTTGCCATCGGACCCCCGAAGACGTCCCTGCATCCATGCTATGCCGCCCCCGAACGGGTCCTCTGCTGCAACGGCCCGGCTCCCGCCTCGACGGAGGAACGTCTACAGAATGCCTCGAAGGCATCGGCTCATACACCGGCACACGTCACGAAGACTGGCAAGACAGCTTCCCCGCCATTTTCTTCACAAAAGACCGCATCGCCACGTAACGGCGAGTCAACGTGTCAAAGGATCTCCCCGAGACCTGCACAAGCAAACAACCAAAGAAACGCTCAGCAAAAGAGATACAGTCATACTCAACAAAAGAGAAAAATACAGAAAAGATGACAAGATGAAAAAGAGTAAGCACACTCACCGGCGCATCCGGGTCAACCCGATAGGCAGCAGGAGCCAGCTCAGGCACGGGTATCGACACCCTCCGCCTTGACGAGTCGCCCCGAACATATGTAAAGTCTAGCCCCGGCACCGGAACATCTGGAGGACGAGGTGGGCCATTCCGCCTCTCTCTCGCCAACACCTGTGGCGTCCTCAGCTTCCTCCTGACGAAGGACCCGTACTCCTCAAACAAAATAAACTCATCGGCACTCACGCCGCCCAAGTACCTCTCGTACTCTATCACATCCATGCCACGGGGATTTATCATCCCAAAGGGCGGATCCCTCGGAGCCATAGGGGGCACACCCGGGCCATGCTGCCAGAAGACCCTCTCCCCCAAATACATGACATCGCAAGTCAAGCCCTGCAACATCTTCCTCTGCGTTGTCACCACGGGACCACCCTCAAGCTCGTCGTCGCCATACCGAGCCCAAGGATACAGCTCAAACTCCGCCGAGCTATCCTTCTCCAGGAACTCCTGCACATCCCGATAGGCGATGGTGATCTTCCCCCTATTCGTCCTCCTCCTCCTCAACGGACGGGCCCAACCCAGCATAGCAGGATAGGCCTCCATGGCCTTAGCATCTCGATCCCACGGAAAGCACCGGAAGATCTCATAAAACCACACCTGCAACAAAAGCAGAAAAGGCTCAGAGCAAAAGAAAATGGAGAAATGACAAACTGCCAAATCAAAAACAGCAATAAACTCATACCTCCAAAGCAAAATCGAAGCATCCCAGAGAACTGGTCACGCCTCGGCTAAATCGGTCCAAGAAAAAATTGAGCTCGGCCAGTCCCGCCTCGCCCCAAGCTATCTCACCAACCCTCTCCAAATCCACCAAACTCTCCAGCAGAGGAAAAGGAGCCGAGGTAGCGTGATTCGAGAACAAAGTCTCGTAGAGAGCAAACCACAAGAAAGAGCACGCCAGCTGCTCAGCCGTCACCAAGACGGTACCCCGGCAATAGGCCCCGATGTTGGTCGTAATCTGTGCCTCCACATCGCCATGTAGCATGCCCAGACCCCTACGAGGAGAAGGCGCGAAGCCCAGCAGCTCAGCCAACATCCCATCGGACATCCTGTCCCTCCATCTCACTGGCCCTCCTTTGAAGGAAAGCCCGGTAATAGCTGCAAAGTCGGTAGGAGTCACCGTCACCTCTCCCCAACTCAAATGAAAGGTATGCGTGGTGTCCCACCAATACTCAGACAAGGCCAGGAAGATGCTCTTGTTCTTCCACGTCTCTGAAATCCCGGCCAGGTTCTCCACGAACGAGCCCAAACCAGAAGCAAAGACCAGCCTCTTAGGACTCGGTCTACCCTCCCGGGAAATATACGGCAAATGCTGCCACAGCTCAACCACAGCCTCGAGCGACCCCCGAGACTTCATCTTCTTGGCTTTTTCAGACAAAAGCCCCTCATCCTGCAGGTAAACACAACAAAGGTACGTCAATCACAGTTCTTAATGCAAAATACCAAGAGGAAACCAAAGCATAAAAAGTCCGTCCCAACACGGCAAAACAAAAACAACCCGTCACGAAACACAGCACACATTGCACATAATTTTTTCCATGCAGTATATCACAAAACACGGCACACACTGTACTAATTTTCTCAAAAGAGGGATTAAGCCCTACACGACACATTTTTCAAAAGACCCGTCACAAAACACGGCACACATTGCACATAAACTCCCCACGAAGTCTGTCACAAAAACACGACACACACTACATGACACATTTTCAAAAGTCCGTCCCTACACGGCGCACACTTTCAGACAAAACCCGTCACAAAAACACGGCACATGTCGCACTCTTTACACAAAATCCGTTCCTACACGGCAATTTTTCACAATGTACATATAGAAATAGCATAGGGAACAAAACACCAATGCATGCATTTCAAAGAGAGGCACTTTATTTTTTACAAATAAGAGCTAATCTCCACATTTTTGCACAAAAATCACATACCCACAATTCTCACATGCTCAATTTCAACAATTCATCACGAATTTCACAAAAAAGCATGGCAATAACAAAAAACCCCAACACCAAATATGCGAAGAATTAAAACCTAGTTCTAGCATACAATAATTCGAGCAAAGAATCAAGACGAAATTGATTTCTCACCACTTCGATGGCTCTATCTCGCATATTGTGCACCTCCGGATCCGGATACAACACATCCGGATTCCTCGACGAAGGCACAAAGGAAGTGCAATTCCTTTGAAGGTCCGCCCTTTGCTCAATGGCCTCTTGACCCCGTTGACGACGACCTCTCCTTGCCCTTTCCGCCATTGACAAGCAATTCAAGCAAAATGAGGAGGATTTACTTAGGAATTTTGATCAAAATGGAGGTTTTCTCTCCCTCTCTCTCGGTTGTTCACGAACTGGAAGAAGAAAAATGGGGAAATGCCTCGTTTTTGGAACTGATCAAATTCTGGGAATTCAAAATTGCACGAAGGTCCGTACAGACCTCTTTGCAAGCATAAAAGGTCCGTACGGGCCTCTTTGCATTTTAGGACCAAATTACCTCTTTGCCCTTATAATCTTTTCCCCTGGCTGTCCAAAGGCCTATATCAGCAGATTCAATGCAGTTTGGTCCTTAACCCAACAGAACCAACCCCGGCCGTCATCGTAAGTCCGGATTTCGCCCACTAAACGGCAACACAAACATCAGCCGTCATCGTAAGCCCGAACCTCGCCCACTAAACGGTAAGACAAACAATAATAGGCGCAAACGCCTCCAAACACGATTTCCAAGGCACAAAGTGCCCCCAAATCACAAAACGATGAAACAAACACCGACCATCAAAGTAAGCCCGAAATCACCTTCTCAGCGGACAAAGCCCCTACGAGATTACGCGTCCCCAGAAGACGAACAACGGCAGTCATCGTAAGCCCAACCTTTCTCTCACAATCAAAGCGCGAGGCCATCACGCCTCTCACAATCAAAGCACAAGGCAATCACGCCTCCCAACAAACACAGTTAGAGAACACAACACGTCCCCACGCACGACGCAACCACAAGTCACAAGGCATAACATGCTCTCAACTATATGCAGCCCGGAAGGCTCTAAACCACTCGGTCCGGAAGACCGCATAAATGTCCCAAAACATTTTCACAACTAGGTAGACCCTTTCAAACAGTCACAATTAGGCACAAACGCCTCCACACTCACAATTTCACCACCCGAACTACGATCAGGCTTGATTCCCGTCAGGGATACATAGGAATCCTATCACAGGGTCCAGCTAACCGACCTATACGGTCACGCACCCAGGATGCCACCACGTCCTCACAACCGACCTATACGGTCACGCACCCAGGACGCCACCACGTCCTTACAACCGACCTATACGGTCACCCAGGACGCCACCACGTCCTCACAACCGACCTATAAGGTCACGCACCCAGGACGCCACCACATCCACACAACCGACCTATACGGTCACCCAGGACGCCACCACGTCCTCACAACCGACCTATACGGTCACGCACCCAGGATGCCACCACGTCCTCACAACCGACCTATACGGTCACACACCTCAGGACGCCACCACGTCCTCACGCGATCCATATTAGGACCCTTATCGTATCGACGACCCCACTTCCTCTGTAAGTGACGTCGTCGAGGGGCTTCTATAAGTACCCCAATCTGGATCACCCTCTTCCGAGCTCCCGGGAAACACCGCAGACTCACTCAAACGCAGTCTCGAACACCCGAAACCCTCAAAAACCCTCCAAACTCTTCAAAAACCCTCAAAGGCCCAAAAAACCACCAACCAAACCAAGGGGGGCCTTTCTGGGACAAAAAAACACAAAAGGACTTTTTGAGAATTATGCAGAAATTGGAAAAGCAGGGAAGGTCCGTACGGACCTCTTTGCATGCTAAAAGGTCCGTACGGACCTTCTTGCTACCAACTCTCATAATTACTAAATCCCTCTAAATTCCACGAGATTCCCCTAAATCTGAAAAAACCAAAACTTTATATTACCTAGGAGGTCCGTAAGGACCTTCTTGCATTTTTTCCTACACTATAAATAGAGGGCTCCCCCTCCCTCATTTCACACACCATCCTATTTTACTCTCTCCCTAAGCCTTCTGGCTCCCCCTCTAAGTCCTTTCGAGGCAATCCCAGTCCCTTTCGGTTCCTTCTGAGGCCTTCCGAGCTCCCTTGTGGTGCTCTGAAGTCCTTTCAAGCGCTCCTGAGATGCTCCCGCGCTGACCCGAGGCACTCTCGAGGAACTCTGAGGCCCCTCGTGGTACTCTGAGGCCTTGCCTGGTCTTTCCTGAGGCGTCCCGGCTCTTTCCGAGTCAAACCGGCAACTCGGACGTACGCCGGAACTCTGCCCGAACCCAACCGACGATCCCGACGCACGCCGAATCTCTGCCCGAATCCAACCGACGATTCCTGCGATCCCAACGCACGCCGAAACTCTGCCCGAGTACACACTTGACAATCCCGAGGCACGCCGAAGCTCTGTCCGCAGACAACCGGCACATCCCGAAGTCATCCCGATCCGTCCCGGAACACTATTCCATCCTCAAACACTATTCCCCAGCGGAAGACGGACACGAACCAACATTGGTAAGGCTTCCTTCCTACACTATTTCAATACATTTCAATAAGCAGTGTACAATGTAGACATCCAACACAGCATGCATTTAAAAAAACACACACACACACACAACATTTAAAGAAAGAAGGGGTGTCGAAAGACTCGTTTTTACGAGGCGACTCGGGTGAGCTCTAATATTCTAATATTCTCTTTCCGAGAAGTAACCTGACCTCCGAACTCAAAAATCTCATCACACAAAAATAGTTTATTTTTAAACTGATGCCTTTTCTCAATGTTTTGGGCTTAATCAAAACGGCGTGGCGAATCTACAAAGCAAAACACAGCGAGACACCTTCCAATACAGCGAAAATACCAGATGCCGGGGCGCGATCGCGCTGCCTCTCGGATCCGGGAAATTTCAGGTCCCTTCCTATGGTTCCGATGGACCCGCCTCCACACATGCAGCATCCTTCGTTGATATCGATGGAGGATCTAGAGCGGTACAGACAGGGCGTGTTCTATACCGAGTTTATCATAGAGGGTGCCGACTATGACATCTTCCTGAGGACGAGGCTGAGGAGCCCGCAGGTGATGCACATGGAGGGCGAGGGCCCTGCATATCCCCGGGACTACCCGCTCCCTCGCGCTCGGCTGGCGTATGAGGGGCTTGATGGTTCTCGCAGGCGATTGGTGATCCCTATTCCGGAGGAGACGAGGCCTCAGTACCGAGTGGACCCCAATGCTATGGTGAGTGCTATGATTTTCTGTACTTGATAGTAGCATTCTGCAAATGTTGCATCTGTGCTGGTTGTTTTTTTTTTTTTGACAACTTTCCTGATTTGCAGGTGTTTGGCCGTACGTACAACCAGGCCGTGAGGTGTTTGGACGGGTGGGCCAACTACGCCAGGAGACTCGTGGAGTTCCTGCGGTGTAATTCCCGGAGGAGTGCGTCTGTGCATGAGCCGAGGCCATCTAGGCCATCTGCAGGGAGAGATTCGTCTGCCTCCAAGACTGGTGGGGCAGACTTTATGTAGTGATTTGGCCAGTTCTCTGGTGAGACGGCGGGGTTCGAAGCTCGTCACTCTTCGTTCTCGGGGTACAAATAGGGAGAGTCCTCGGAGTCACAGGCGCAGAGGCGGCCTTTCTCGTATTCCCGCTTGGAGGAATTTGGAGATTACCTGTCCTCGATGGATCCGTCTACTACGGGGCAGTATTTCGAGTGCTCGGATGACGAGCAGGACTCTGAGTAGTCTTCTTTTGATTTATTTTTAGACAAAATGTGTGTATTGTCCAAACAATTTTACTTGTACTTGAAAAGGGCCTTTGAGGCGGAACTTTGTATTTTGCACATTTATTTAGTGATTACCTTCTATTATTTTTGGCAAATAAGCAAGTAGGTTGATCAAAAATAAATAAAAATGAAACATGCACAAAAATTTGAACTGGTCAAAATTTATGTCTATATGCACTGTTATTTAATTAATTGCACTGTTGCACGGGCCCGGAGCGGAAGTGGTGTTGGCAGTGGTTGATTGAAACTATGGGTGCACGTAGTTTCAATGAGGCTTGAACAGGATATGGTTTGGAAATGTTTCCAAATTGAAGCAGCTGGCTGCAGAGTTGACCCAGTAAACTTGAAAAACAGTTCGGCCGGACTTGGACTCAATTTCCAGATTCTTTAAATTGCAGTTCAGTTTTTTGCAATTATGAAAACAACACGTTTGCTTCTGATCAAACACTGCATTTCTCTCTTAAATTCTTGAAGGTTTTCCTTGCTCTTTCCATGGCTTCATTTCCTAGGCTATCGTCTCAGATGCAAGAGTGATACTTGGACGATTTCCAGTCGTGGGTACGGCACCACATGAGGCAAAGCAAGGGTTTTTTCGAGAGTTGTTACGGGATGAAATCGGTTTGGGCTCTGAAGGAGCTCATACCGGATTGGGATCTTTTGAGAGTTGCGGCTCGTTTCTGGGACGTACGGAGGCACGTGTACAGCTTTTCGTACAACGAGATTACTCCCACGTTTGAAGATTTTCGGGCCATATTAGGAGGATCTGAGACGGAACAGCTAGTTCTTAAAACCTCTGTCTCAAAAACCTTACCACATTTGTTGCAATTTATGTATTATATTCATCTTAATATTAGTAAAAACTGCTTCATAATTTTTCGGCCTTCTCTCAGTTTTAATATTAATTTATACTTCCTTTTAAGTTCATATTTTTACTAATATTTATTTATTATATGTTGGTTATTGCTGCAGGTGATAAGAACCATGGTGAAGTTGAAATCAAAATATCAGATGACATATTGATAAGAGATTTTGTCAATCCCATCTCAGCTATCGTGGATTGCATATACCCGAAATTAATGCAAAATAAAGATGTTGATGGATTTTTCCAGAATCGGGCTATACTTGCACCAACAAATGAGATTGTTGACAATATTAATGAGTATGTTATGTCACACTTTCCTGAAAAAGAAGTGGAATACATGAGTTCTAACGCCATATGCAAAGACGAGGAATTTAACCAATCAGTCGAAGATATATTTTCAACTGAATTCCTAAACACCGTCAAGTGCTCTGTAATACCTAATCACATACTGAAGCTAAAGATTGGATGTATCATTATGTTGTTACGAAATATAGATAAAGCTTCAAAATTGTGTAACGGTACAAGATTGATCGTTACAAATCTAGGTACGCAAATCAATTTTGTTATTATATAATTATACATTTATACAATTAATTATTTGATTATTTGACATAAATCAGGGCCAGTCGCTCGCTCATGTTGGCCTTTTTCTTTCAAGACTAGTATTTAGTCATGGACAATTATATGTAGATTTTTCTAGAGTATCTACAAGAAAAGGATTTAAAGTGCTTATATGTAATAGTGATGAACAGTCAGATGACACGAATACAAATGTTGTGTACAAAGAAATTTTTGACAAGTTGTAATATATTACATAAAATTATCTCATTAATTTTTTGAATTGTATTTGCATTTAGGGTATGTTTGGATACCCCAATCCATAGCTTGGAATTGGAATTGGGGCCTCCAAAACCAATTTCATTGTTTGGAAACATAACTAAAATTTGAAATTTGAATTGTGTTGAAATTCTAAATCACTCAATTCCACAAAACTAATTCCATCTTAAATCCTAATAATTTAAATTCTAAATTTTGATCAATTAATAACAGCTCACATTCTTTTTACCAC
The DNA here is from genome assembly GCA_022495995.1 of Adenophora triphylla var. japonica. Taxonomy (NCBI): domain Eukaryota; kingdom Viridiplantae; phylum Streptophyta; class Magnoliopsida; order Asterales; family Campanulaceae; genus Adenophora; species Adenophora triphylla. The sequence goes on along the minus strand of JAFEMH010001899.1, from coordinate 55,301 downwards.
CACCACAACAACTTTCAACCACCACCATTTGTGCCACCTCCCGCCGCCGCCAACACCTCCGGCAACCGCCACCGCTGCCTACAACCACCATTGTCGCCGCCAACACCTCCGCCCACCGCCGCTGCCTTCGGCCACCATTTATGCCACCTCCCGGCGCCGCCAACAACCACCATTGCCGCCACCAACACCTCCGGCCACCGCCGCTGCCTCCGGCCACTCTCCGCCACCACTGCCGCTTTCGAAAATCACCGTCTCCAACTATCTCCGCCGTCTGCCACCTACCGCCGCTGTTAACCACCACCACTATATACTATTTATTTTAAAATATACTCCCATAATACCTTACCCATTTTCTACAGTAGCAAGTCAACAGATATGAACTTTGACCAAATATTAATATTAATCTATTTATTCTAACGAAATTTTAATAATTGCTATTGACAAATCATTTGGTTATTTTATGGATAACAATTTTTAGATTTTTATTATGATAAGTAAATTGATATTAAAGTTTGGTCAAAGTTTTACCCAGTTGACTGAGTTCATAACAACTGGGTAAGCTTTTTTGGGACGGAGGGAGTATAAAATTTTTATACTTTTGTTGTTAGCAAGGTTTGAACCCTTGTTATTTATAATAACTAACAATCATATATCACTAGACTAAACTAGATACTTGACTTATTATTGAACTTTTATTTTAAGTACAATGTATAATTACAATTGAATTACACAAATTATTCAAACAATGAAAATGCTATGATTTTGAGAGCAAATTCTAAGTTATTTAAATTCTATATAATTTGAATATTTATTGAATTTAAAATCAATGCATTCAAACGACCCTTAACTTTTATTTCAGTATTTTATCTCCGTCAGAAATTGACGAATTACTCGCTAGTAAAGATTAAAAAAAAAAAATGGATGATGAAAATGAAACACATGTCAAAAGAAGTTCTCCTACCAATAAAATATAGTAAAATGAATGAAACCCTCCTTAAACCTTTACGGCGAGATTCTTAAACTCAAACGCACTTTATATTCTCAAACAACGTCAGAGAGAGGACTGGATAGAAAAAATGGACGAAAGTGCTTCCGCTAAGAGATGGCTTCCTCTTGAAGCTAATCCTGACGTCATGAACCAGGTCTCTCTCTCTCTCTCTCTCTAATTCATCAAATCATACTCATTACCATCTTCGATTATTCTTTGATTTCGCTTTAATTCATTGCACAATCCATAATCTTACCATCTTCGAAATTATTTAGATCGGCAGCCCTTTCATTGTAGTATTTTTGTTTAATTTTTGGTCAATTTAGAGAAGCATGTTATTGTTGTTGATATTCTATTGCTGATGATTGTGATAAACGGAGATGCTTGTTTTTGTGTTTCAATGCGAATTTGTCTTTCATTTAGGGTTCTTATTTGTTAGAGAATTGTTATATAAACCCGTAAAATTGTTGAGTAAACCCGTAATGATAAAACCACCCCAAAAAATTAAAACAAACCCCCCACTTTTCCCTTTATACCCCACTCACCCACACACCCACCCCCACACCCATTAACCCTTTCATTTACTCTCTCTCACCCACACCACCCACCACTATTTTTAGAGAGAGAAAGAGAGTGAAAATCAGTTTGAGAGAAAGAAAAGAAGAAGAAATCATCTGATTTTTAGAGAGTGAGAGTGAGAAATTTCGATTTTTGGTTCGATTGCATTTAAATTTCTGAATTTGGGTGGTTCGGCCGCTACCAACCGAAAATTTGGATATGATCGGCCAGTAGTGGCCGAACTTTACTTAAAAATCGTCCGCACCCGGCCGAACCACCCAGATTCGGCAAACCAGAGCCGAACTTTTTAAAAATTTCGGCCAGGTGTGGCCGAACTTTTTCAATATTTTCGGCCGGGTGTGGCCGAACCTGAACTGAATTTCGGTCACTACTGGCCGAATTTTTGCAAAATCTGGATTTTCTAATATGTTGAAGAACTGAGAATTGGAAAGTGAGAAAATAGGGTTTAATGGAGAAATGGTAGTGGATGGAGGATTGTGTCGAAGCTGCGTGGTGGCGGTTGGGAGGTGGTGGCCGAATTCGAGAGAGACGGTGGGTTGAGATGAAGGGTGGTAGAGTGGTTAGCTTGAGGAGGGGGAAGGTGGGGTAATGGGTGTATGAATTAGGGGTAGAAAAGTAGTTTCATTCGGTGGCATAATTGTAATTTTATCGTTACGGGTTTACTCAACAATTTTACAGGTTTATATAACAATTCTCTATTTGTTACTCCCTTCGCATCAAAAAAAGGGATTCGTATTTTTCTGACAATTTGAAGTCGATACAAGTATTTTTGAATTCAACATTGAACATAAATTTACTCAGTTGTAGAGATTAAGATTATAGCTTACATAACCCTACAGTACTAGTGATTTGATATGTTTTAGTTTTTGATTCAAACTTGTCGATTGAGTTTTGATGTGTAATGTATAACATTCTAGTGAGATCTTGCTTATGCAAATGAACAATTTCGTTTTCTTACCATAATCGGTATGGTATATATATACTGTATATATATATATATATATATATATATATATATTTTTTTTTTTTTTTTAATATTTTATAGGATGTGGTAATGGTTAGGTGCAATTTACCCTTTTGAAACAGTTTTTGGCTCATTAAGGTATAGATAATGACTTAGATTGGTGATATAATGATTAGTAACTACATGAGCGTTCTTGCGAGGGATTTGTGTAGCTTATGTTAAAATTACTTTGTTTATTTGAATAGTTCATTTGGGGGCTTGGTGTTCCGGTGGATGAGGCTGAGTGCTGCGATGTGTATGGCTTGGATGAAGAACTGTTGGAAATGGTGCCAAAGCCAGTACTTGCTGTGCTCTTTCTGTATCCCATCACGTCAAAGGTTTGTTGTTTTGGAGTTGTGTTCTTATCTGGCGTTTCGTTAGGTTGGCATTTATGATAAATGTGAGCCTGCAAATTTTGATTTCTGCTTATCGATATCACGTGCTAATTGTGTGTTCCCAGAGTGAAGAAGAGAGAATACAGCAGGACAATATAAAAAAGGTGAGTCTTTTTGTTATCTCTTACTAATTTTCTGTTAAAGTAATGGCTAACTTCTGACTTGAATTGCTACAATTGGAATTATGAGAATACTATAGAACCAAACGTTTTTGCTTGTTAGAGGATGAAAAGAAGAAACATTTAAAGCCCTTACCATTGAAAATGAAATTTACATGGTTTATGCATGGCAACTTACTATCAATTAACCACTACTTCTTAATTATGCAATAAAACTTGAAATCATAATCCTCAACAAAAGTCGGGAGGTGACCAACCCCCCCCCCCCTACGATGGCCTTTCCACGGTCTCTTCCTGCCAATCCGGGAAATTTGTGTGGTTATGTAGTATATAGGTTTACATGGGCAGAAAATGTCCTCGTTTGTTCCCAAAAGTAGGGGTAACAACCTACCATGCTCACTTACATCCCTTGGTGATCACATTGCTTAGGGCACTACTGGTGACTACTTTTAATCACAATGGATGGTGTGGGATCCCTAGAACGGGTTGAGCCAGCTTTGAGAATCTCGAGGGTTAATAGTTTAAAGTCGGGAGCTAGTGACATGTGTTGCATGTGTGCCATAGCTCCATGGCCTAATCACACGCAAGCTCCTTGTGTCTGATTTTGAGGAGAGTAAGAGCTGGTTTTAGTCCCTGCTTACCAGACATTTGTCCTATTATCCTTGAAGTCACTTTTTATTCAAACATCTAGCTTGCAGTATTGGAATATGGGTGACTGCTCACTATAAATAGATGTCTCTGCCTTCCTATTTCATTGGTTTATACGCTAAGACTTGGAATAGTGCGTCCATTGGAAAGCATTTTGAATAGATTATTCTCTCCCATCAGATTTAGCTGCTTTCTCTTATTTAGACTTTGCTTCCATCCAGGCTTTTAGCTGTCCAGTTTTTTCATCATCACCCCCCCTCCAACCCATATGAATATTAACATGTTCAATTAAGGATCTCTTGGCAAGAGATGCCTAAACAACTTTATGTTGATATTTTTTCAATAAGAGATGACTTGTATATTTTTTTACTTATGACCATACTCTCTGCAATGGTTGTTGCATGAAGTTCATCACCCTCTTTACATTTGGACTTTTACCAATATTTTTTGACGCAGGACATCAGTGGTGGAGTTTACTTCATGCGGCAAACTGTGGGAAATGCTTGTGGAACTGTTGGACTTCTTCATGCTGTGGGGAATGTCACTTCGGAGATAAAACTCAGTAAGTCACTTTACTTATATTCATCTCGCATAAATTTTCATCGATTCATTTGCAAGTGTAGCTGCTGATGTGGTGTTGAACTTCACGCCAACGACAATTCCCATGTCTTGATTTTTCTATCAGTTTACTTCATAATGCTCTTATGTCTTTTCGGTATCAATATCTTGCTATTTGCTTCCTGTTCTAAAGCATTCAGCTAACTGAATACTGTTGTTTTTGCCAACTGTTAAGTGGTAGAAGTTGGACAGCATGCAATTGGTTCAAACTATTTCTCACTGCAATCCCAAAACTTAGAACTATGGTATCTGTTATTTCGATGAAGTAGGAAAAGCGGAATTAGAGGCTTAGCAAATCTTCTCAATTTTTTTTCTTAATTTCTAATTGAATCACCGTTCTTTGTGCTTTCTTGCTCAATATTAATAATAGTATGGTTAAAGATTATATAACCTTTTCTCATTTCTGTTCGAGCACTGCAAATATAATTTGCATTTTTATGATAAGTCAGCCTTTAGCGATTCTTGCATTTGGACTTCAGCAAAGTGCCCTTTGCTGTAGGATTTTTGGTGATAAATGTTCTCCCTTTTGACATTTCTTAATTTCAGCTGAAGGCTCATTCTTGGATAAGTTCTACAAATCCACGGCAAGCTTGGATCCTATGGAGGTTCTGATTCTGTTTAAATTCCTTTCTTACTATTCGAAGTTTGATAATAGTTGTATGTGTAACATTTTCTCTTTTCTTGCATGTGCACTTCATAATATTTTACAGCGTGCTGTGTTCCTTGAAAATGATAGAGAAATGGAAGTTGCACATTCAGTAGCAGCTACTGCTGGTGATACTGAGGTGAGTTTTAATACCACTTTGTGCTTCTAGTTGGTGCATGACTATACAACAACAACAACAACAAAGCCTTACTCCCAAAATAATTTGGGGCCGGCCAACATGAATTCTCATATGTCATCGTGAAAGAAAAGATATAAGAAAAAAAATAAGTTAAAAGAAAAAATAGGTGGGAATAAAATTTAGAAAATGAAAAGAAGAGAAGATAAAATAAATCAACCCCCATCACCAACATGAATTTTTGCTCTCCACTCCGATTTCTTCAACGCCATATTTCATCCAATCCAAGTAAACTCATATCGTTTTCAATCGCCCTTATCCAAGTTTGTTTGAGCCTTCCCCCACCTCTCACCATTTTATTACTTCTCCACTCTTCTGACATCCTAATTGGTGCATTACTCGGTCTTCATATCACATGACAAAACCATCTTAGACGATTATCCCTCATTTTATTTTCAATGGGTGCAATTCCTACTTTACCCTTGATCACCTCATTAATCAACCGATCCTTTGTATGCCCACACATCCATCGTAACATACGCATCTCCGCCTCATTCATCTTATGAACGTGACACTGTTTCAGATGAATGTGACATTGTTTCACGGCCCAACATTCAGTGCCATAAAGCAGTGCCGTCCTAATTGCCTTTCTTTTTCCTTTAATCTATGGGGCATGACTATAGCTGAAATTAAATTGAACCCTGATCAGATTTTTAACTTATGCACAACTGTGCCGGCTCTCGTGTTTGCTCATGAGCCATGCAGAACGATTAGATATAATGAGGGTAATAAATGTCAAGGTCTGGAAGTATTCCCATGCTCTTCTTCAGTTGGAGATTTTAACTTTTTTGTGTCAACATTTGATTCTAATTTTCAGCATGCATCTTGAGAACTTAAGTCTCATTTGAACTATAGGTTAGAAACTGTAGTAAGAAAAATTAGTCATACACTAGGGCTGATTATTATGCTATGGTATCCCTTCCGACGTAAGAAGGGAAGGAGCCAAGCCTCAACATCTTGTGCCATTTTTGACTACATGACCAGGTTACACAGTGAACCATTATCTATGAGAACTGAGTTTGTGGGTGAATTGCAAGTCTGACTCCAGGAGTATTGAGTATTTATCCAAATTTATATGTTGGCAGTAAATTAGTTATTGCTTGTGTGACTGCTAGTTGACCACTCTAGAACTGCCTCACCTCCACGACCTTCACTTCTGAATCAGTTGGTTCTAATTATTAGAATGCATTGCTCTTTGGACAATCTGTTCTCCTTCATTACACCATCTTGTTCTTGCAGGCTTCAGATAATGTGGATACTCATTTTATCTGCTTTTCATGCGTGAATGGTAACTCTCTTGTCTCTCTATCTCTATGATTCATTAGATTTATCAAACAAAACATGTATGCACTTGGATTTTACCTGACCTTTTCAGAAGGCACGAAGTTACTCAATTTAAGAAACAGCATATTAAATACTCACTTTGTTCCTAAATGAATGTCCAAATTTCACTCTGCTGGACATTTGCAAGAATGTTAAACTTGAGCATTTTAGTATCATAATGATCTCACCACATTGCATTGCAGTCTCACGTGTGAATTAGAACTTGTTTTATGATGAGGGAGGTTTAGTAACTTTCAAAAAAATTGGGCATTCATTTTGGGACAATTTTTTGAAAATTTGGACATTCATTTAGGACGGAGGGAGTAATATGTAATCCTATAGGAGTGTGGTGAAATGAGAACGCCTAGATTGGATGTGTGGTAAAACCTGAAAGTAAATTCGAAATGAACATACTTGTGAACTGTGAAAGCAACCTTAGTGCTGTCATAAAAGAACAACGATTGAGATGGTGGACAGATCTATATAGACCACTAACTGCACCCATTTGGACTTGGTATGAATGTATGATGATCCATGATATAAATTTGAATAACCATAAATAGGTTGGTGAAGACCAGAACTGTCTTAGGCAAGAACTAGCTAAAAGGATGCGAGTAAGTGTGGGTTGAGGATGACCTTACTTTGGTAGGAACGAAATGATAAAAAGTATTCATGTTGCGATCCAAGTTATGAGAACGAAGGTTGAACTGAGTTGAAGTGATCCAATGTACTAGCCCATATCTGCGGACACCTATGTTTTGACAACCGATATTTGCTGAAGAATTGTACACGCGACTCTTAATTATTCGCAGAAAATAATATATTTGTTTGGAGACTAGCGGTGCTAAATAACGCATTTCTTCAGAAACACTGAAACCCTTATCCCTGGAAAGTGCTTACAAGCCCATATTGCAATGGTCATTGTTTGTTTTTTTGACCTGATAAATTCTGTAAATCATTTGTAGGACAACTTTATGAGCTTGATGGAAGGAGGTCTGCGCCGGTTTCGCATGGGGCTTCCTCACCAGACACTGTATTACAGGTATTCTTTCTTCAAATAGCGGTTTAAGTTTATGAATGGCTAATGTCCAAGAATTTTTAATAAAGACTGAACGCCACACTTAATAGGAAGGTTCTTTTTTCGTAGTGATATGCAAAAAGTAATTTGTTATGGTTCTAAATAAAATAAACTAAGATACAAGGTCATGTGTCCTACATCACATAAAACATGGGCCCTACCTTAATTGTCTGTCTTAGGTGATAGATGTATTCTCAGTGCAAGATTTTGTTTTGGTATCCCAGTTGCTATAAGCATCAGCGTTTAACGACTTTTCTGTAGAATATGTGATTGCTGTACTGAAAGGCTACATTGTTTCTAGGGTGTTTCAATTCGTTTTAAGGAGTATGATTTAAAGATTTAGTTCTCAAACAGTTTTGTAATGTTCAATTCAATTCAAATCCGTACTCTATTTTAAGATTAAGCTTGCACCTCCCATTAGGCAAAACATTAAACAAAGGCAATTTTAAAATGAAAGCCTTGTGTTTGTTTCGGACCATCTGTAGGTAAGAGAAAAGGATGGGCATTTAAGAGTGTAGAAATATTCATAAGTAGATTGAAAGTATCCATACCTCATTGATTCTTTTCTGAATATGGAGATGCTGGTAGAATCCTTTGGAGTTTTAGACAGTTTAGGGTTCAGTTTGGTTTCATTTATGTTTGAACATACCTCTACCATATACATGCATCATTCCCCTGATATTTGAGTGTATGATGATGTCATAGTACACTTGTTTGCTTGCCCCCTCCCCCAAAACATGCTGCTCCTGCCCATCCGCTCCTACGCTACAGTCAAAGGTGGGGATACGTGCCTTACCCCACTGCTGTAGACAAGGGCTGAGGTTTTATTGGGCCCATGTGGGACCCACACTTGGTCCAATTAATCCCGGCAATTGATCTACCACTAGGGGAACGTGACACTCATCCCTCCCTTGGTTGCAGTGTAGCAGGGGATGAGTGGGAGCAGCGATCCTGTCATCCCCTAACCCTCAATCTTTTCAAGAAAGAAAACGGAAAAAGTGTATAGGGTAAATGAAGTAGTATACTCAGTGTTCTAAAAACCGCTCGCCTGGCCTAGGCGGCCATAAAACGCCGCGACTAACTCCAAATCCGTCGGAAATGCTTTTAGTCAAAAAATGGTTGTCGAAGCTACGAGCCGACTAGTAGGGTTGGGCGTCGCCTACCACCAAGATCCGCTTTATTATTTAATTTAATATTTATAAAATATTTGGTCTTGAAACTAAAACGGCGTCGTTTCTTATTGGTATAAATTCCAAAAAGTCCTCGCTGAATACTCGAATCGTGAATTGATATATTGAAATCACAAATCTCAAGTTATTTCACCGGGATATTATAAATCATGTCTAATTTCGGCCCCGCCTAGGCGCTCTAGGACTCCGACGCATAGCAGCCGCATAGTGTTTTTTAGAACCTCGAGTAAACGAACAAGAATTTGTTTCACTTTTCGAACTGTAGGTTAGACAATATTGGCAAATTTCCGATTCAATTGCTCTTTGTCTAATTTCACTTGCCCTATTTTTTGTTTGGGTTGTTAAATATTGTAGGATGCAGCAAAAGTGATAAAGGGGATGATTGAGAAAAACCCAGATTCGATGAACTTCAACGTCATGGCTATTTCAAAGAAGGTTGGAGCATAACTTTAACGCTATAAATCTTCCCGCCTAGCCATACTTGGATGTAGTAGCTACATCTTTATGGACCTGTTGTGGAAGTATTGTGTTGCTATCCTTTGTTGTTTTTGGATTTTGATCTGTTACCTTTCTTGTACTCCCTTCGTTTCATAAAAGGTTTCTACTCCCTCTATCCTAAAATGATAGTCCCATTTGTCCCAAAATATTAGTCTCATATTCAAAATTAATGCTTCAAAATCACTGAACTTCTTATAATGTAACTTTAAAATGTTTGAAAAGTCAAATGCGACTATCATTCTCTGAGATGGAGGGAGTATTTGCTATTTTTGTTTGCCTCAATAAGATAATCCCATAATTTTATTGGCTCATATGAGACTTTCCCGTTCTTTCCCCCTTATTCCTATTTTGGAATTTTTTTTTTTTTTTCTTTCAGCAGTGTAGTAGCCCTATTAGCAAATGACTCGAACTTTCTTTTTAATTTTTATTCTGACTTTATTTAAAGTATTGAGAGAGACTATCGAGCCACACCACAGGTCTTCTAAATCCATTAATTGTTTTATGCCAAAAGCAAGAATTCATCGAGATACATACGAGGTATAAATCCCCTTCATGAGGAGAAAGCACACATTTATCCCAACGTTAGCCAGAGTAACAATACAGTTTATATCGCTACAACGACCTGTATAGTAAGTAAAATCATTGGTGCCCGTACCCCTTCTTCTATATTTTTTTTAGAGAGAGAATTGATATGATCTATTCTAAAAATCATTAAAATTTTGAAATTTCCTATTAAAAAAGAAAAAAAAGAGAGAGGTTCGAATATAGCAAAAGAAAAGAGGGTAACGGTGAGATTTTTGATAAAAATAAAAATAAATTGTTAAAATATTTAAATAGTGAAATTAAGAGAGAATAATAACACCACAAATCCGAGAGGAGAGGCAAATGGGATGGATGTTGGCATTCGTTCTCAATGTAGATCCATTTTCAAGGGGCAGGCACAATCATTTAAAAGGGCCATTTGACATTTTCAAGGGCACATCCATTTTCAAGGGTATGGTTATCTTTCCCCTCTTAACATATACTCCCTCCCTCCGTTCACTTACTTACTTCACACTTTCTATTTTGAGCGTTCAAATACTTACTTCACACTTTATTTTTTTTACCTAAAATAAAATAAAAAATTTTTATTATTAAAATATTAATCCTACCCCACGCATTCTCTCTCCTGCATTATTTTAATACTCACAACACCATTATATTTATTATTCCCTCCACTCATTCTCTTTTCTATTTTACTTTTACACTCACAACATTCATATTATTATTTTTTTCTTTAATCCACATATGAACAGTAACTGTAAACTAACTAAGTGGACGGAGGGAGTATAAATGTGGGAAAATTCCAGAAGCTCAAGCTCAGACCAAACTTTAAAGCAAAACAAATTAAAAGAAAAATAACAACCTTAAATTAAACTGGAGCACAAAATCAAAACCCCACTAGATTAATTAATTACCCATAAGATAAGTCAACCCAAAATCTAAGCAACACTGTGCTTTAATTTATTATCAACAACATAATCCTAACTAAACAAAAACACAAACATAATTAAACACACTTAAGCAGCCTGTGGACGACCACCACCACCGGTACCGGCACCGACTGCCTGATGTCCCAACTGCTCCGCCTTGTGCTTCACCTCTGTAGCCGCTCCGGCGAACCTCTCACGAGCCCAATCCAGCTGGTCCCCACCAATCGGATGCTTCCCGGTAGCATACATGTATATCCAATAAAACACAAAACTAGCCGTTGCACCAAGTCCACCGGTGGTCAAAAACCCAGTAAAGATCAAGAACAAAGTTATCGCCGCAGGGACAAGAACCGGGCTGAATATAACCAGCACCGGAGTAGCCAGAACCAGGCCGATGACTGTTGCGGCTAAAGTTAAGCCGGAAAGAACCATGAGAGAGCCACCGAGTGTTACGGCGGTGGTGGTTTTGACCACCTGGTAAGTACGCTGATGTGGTTGAGCCATGATGATGAAATTTGATGGTCAAGATTTGATCTTTTTGAAGTGGGTATATTTGAGTGTGTGTTTTGGGTGTTGTGTGTGTGTTTATAAAGGGATTTGAAAGGTAGTGACGTGGTTGTGGGTAAGGCGATTGCATGAAGAAGGAGGGTTGGTTGATTGACACGTATGATTTTTTGACAGGCATTGAGAGGGGAGTAATGGTTTGGTCAGGTCAGGCTCCTCATGGATTGATATGCTGGAATTGCATGCATCAGTGTCCTCAGGTATTGATATGCCGACCTCGCTATAAAAGGAAATTGAGGTGGCGGCTAGTAGGGGTGATCGCGTTCAAATAGCGGTTTAGAGTTGAATCGAGCTAAATTATGTGATTTGATTTGATTTTTAGATATTTGAGTAGGTTTTGGGGGAAACTAGTTTCTCCCTAACATTATGAAAAGTCTTGTTTTAAAAATCGAAACAAAGGCACGTACAATTTTTTTTTTAAATAAAAAACAAGACTTTTTATAATATTTGGGGAAACTAGTTTCCCCCAAAATTTTCTGTTTTAGATATAAGTAACTTAGCTCGATTTGAGAAATTAATAAATCATGTGGTTCAACTCAGCTTGTGATTTGGCACATCTAAATCAAACCGAACCGAATCGCGATTTGAAACCGTGAAACCGAGCCATTAAATCGAAACGTGAAACCAAGCTATAAATCGAACCAAGAAACTACAATCCTTACCGTCCCTTCAAAGTTTTAGTTAATCAAGTTATGCTTGTATTTATTCTAAGTACTTATTTTTAAATATTTTATATTCTTTAGTCATAAAATGGTTAACAAAAAAAGATTATGTTTTGAAATGCCGTTTGGATCGTGGTCTAGATTGTGGTTTGGACCGTGGTCTGAACCGCAAAATCAAACCGCAAATCAAACCGCGGTTTAGACCGAACCAAATCGAACCATAGCGGTTTGGTTTAGCTCGATCTGAATTTTTTATGGTTTAGCTCGGTCTGAAATTTCTTCAAATCGATGCTATCGATTTGACTTCTAAATATCTCAAAATAGAGCTAAACCGAACAATTTCCACCCCTAGCGGCTAGGTACCCCGAAATTTTAGGGTACCAAATTTTTAATTTAATTTATATATTTAATAAATGCTGATTTTAAACCTAAGAGTTGTCGGTGATCATGTGGTTAATAATTGAGAGTTACCCAGTATACTTGAGTTTGATCCCAGATTGTAGGGGTGTAAATGGTTCGATTTGTGTGATTTTACGTACCGAATAACTAGTAATTGGTGTAGGAAAATTTCAAAGCGAATCGAATCATGAAAATTTTAAGTCGAACCAAACCAAACCATCGCTATGGTTTGTTTCAAACCGCAATTCAATTATTTCAAACCACGATTTAGAACGCGATCAATATCGTGGTTCAGACCATGATTTATACTACGGTTCAACCACGATTCAAACCGCAACTCATTATCAGATTTGTTTAAATTTTTCGTGATCACGGCAGAACAAAATATGAGGGTGTTTAAGAGGAAAGTCGGAGGAAGAGAGAGACTAGAGGAATAGATAAGCCGAATGAAGAAAAACACTTTAAATGTCGATCGTGGAGAGAATTCGATTATTTATGTGTCACAATGAAAATAATAAATGATGAAATTAATATTAAATAAGATACAAAATGGGGGTAAGGGTTAGTCTATGTAATATAGCTGAATTTTATTTCCTTTCCTCCACAATTTTTTTCTCTCACTCCAATTTTAATTTGAGTTTTTCTCTCCATTCGGTTTGAATGTTTTTTTTTAAATTAACTACTTGCAATCTTTGCTTCAATACTAAAATAAAAGAAAAATAAAAAATAGGCAATCTCTAATAGAAGAACGACAAGAGACGAAAAAACGATTGGAGATTCGACAATACCGCTTCACTAATGCCCGCGGGCAAATATAAGTGCCCCGATCAAATGATTTGCCTAGGGCGTCACATTCTACGGGACCACCGGCCTTGGGGCGGACATCAATCCCCATATATGGTTAGAGCCGTCAAGTTGGGACGGTCCCGTCGGGACGTCCCGTCCCGCCATACAAATGGGACGGGATGGGACAGACTATTTTAGTCCCGTCCCGTTTCGTCCCGTTTCCATTGCGGGACAACTTAGTTTCGTCCCGTCCCGTTATCCCGTATTGATCACAGATATGCTTGGGTACTGTAGCGTTGTGAGAAAGAAATTCTGATTCTTTTTATTTTTATGAGTCGCCACCTATATTATTTGATTGGAAACATAGAAAAACCATTTGAAAGAGATTTGAGTTCGGGGCTTAGGTTATGAAATGGGTAGGTTTAGAAGGCATTCATTTCACCCAATCCGGAGATCGGTCTTGCTAAAGAAAAGAGAGGTTTTTCAAAAGAAGAAGTAAAAAACGAATCCAAATACTACAAATAAAGGTCCATTTGACGAGGTCAAACGGAATGTAGAATCGATTGCTTCGAGACCGTCTCCATGATTTGGAGAGGCTCTAGGCCGATCCTAGATTCTATGGACTTATACCACTCTAACAATCAATTAGAAGGAAGATTAGGAATTACCTTGCGTGAGGTGATTTAAGTGCAGTTTCGACTCAAGTTTAGAGTCGACCCTTCACACGGACAGAGCTTCGCCTTGGTCCTTGATTTGGAGGTTGATGCTTGTTTATCAACAAGGTTGACAAACAAACTATGAGGTGAGTTTTAGGGTGATTTTGAGGGATTCTTTCAGGGAAAGAAAACGACAAAATGTGTGTGTGTTGTGTAAATTCGCGGTTTGAGATTTTCGACCTCCGACCTCTTGAGCCTTGGAAGTCACCAAGTATTTATAGAGGTTGGATATGAAGAAGTGGAGAGTTAAAACCCTATCGATGGTTCTAGACCTCCTCTCCCATTGGTTGGCTCTGAGAGATAAAGTTTTATCTCGGAAAGAGGTTGAAATCGACGAGGAAACCGTCGTCTCGCACCGCAGAGGGAGATATCTCGCGCGAGACACGCCATCTCGCGGCGAGATATTGCTCCTGTGGACGCTTTTGTCCTTTCCTCGTTATCTCGTATGCGCTTTAGTCCCAAACTAACGGTAGTTAGTCAAAACTTTAACGAAACATGACGAAATGGTGCATTTCTACTTCTTGACTCAAAGCGAGACTTAGAGTGGTATAAGTATGATCCGACGTGTTCGTAATGGGGTGTCTACAGAGCCCCTCGGCGACAAGTCTTATGAAAGAAGTCATGTCGACGATAGAAAAGACTTCATTCGAACATCGGGATGGTCGTGCCGCACTGGCCGCCTACGTATCTCTATCTGAGAATCGACCATAACGTAGTTCGACTCCAAAACACGAAAAGGTTGCTTTAGGTATTTTGAAAAACGTTTTTTTTTTTTTTTTTTTTTTGAAAATCGAGGAGATTTTATTTTTGAAAAGGTAAATTCATACTCGAGGAATCAAATCAAGACCCACTCGAATATACTGTCTCATTCAAGATTCGCCTCGTCCGGGCTTCGAACCCGCGGGAAATATGTTAGAAAACAAAGGCTCACCCGTCCGCCCTCCGAGTCCCGTCGGTTTTGTGACGATTCGCCTTTCCGCTCCGAATCGGGCTTTTGTTGTTGGGGATGACGATTCACCCGTTTCGGGCGTTGAATCGGGCTTTTCGATGACGATCCACCTGCTTGGGGCGTTGGATCGGGCTGGTTCGACGATCCACCTGTTTGGGCGCTGACCTAAGCTTTTGGTTTGACGATCCACTTGCTTTGGGCGCTTGGACCGGGCTTTTGCTCGACGATCCACCTATTTGGGTGTTGGACCGAGCTTTTCGATGACGATCCACCTGCTTGGGCATTGGACCGAGCTTTGACGATCCACCTGTTTGGGCATTGACCGAGCTTTTCGATGACGATCCACCTGTTTCGGGCGTTGGACCGGGCTTTTCGATGACGATCCACCCGTCTCGGGCGTTGGACCGGGCTTTTGATGACGATCCACCCGTCCGGGCGTTGACCGGGCTTTTTCTTTGATGATTCACCTTTCTGGGCTCAATCATGTGGATTGAGTTAATCTTTGGACCACTCTGCCTTCTGCGACCGGTGCCGCATCGGCGATCGTGCGCATGTCACGTTTGCTCGTTCCGTGACTTGCGGCACCGGTTTTTCCACGTTTCTTTGCTAGTTTATCATTTCCAAGGGTAAATGTGTCAAAATTTTGAACTTTGACGTTGCGTAGACGCTTATTGTCGAGGACAATTTTGTCCTTTTCCGTAAGGTTTATCTCGCGGCGGATAAGATATACCGCGCGAGATATGTACTGTCTGGGCATATAAACAAAGCAGCTCTAGCTCATTTTGAAAATATCCTCTTCAAAATTTCCCTCCCTAGCTCGAGCCAAGGTCGCCTTTTCTGTGATTTTTCGTGGATTTGCTTGGAGATTCTCCCCTCTAATCCATTCTCAATCCCTCCTTCCTCCATAATCCATGGCTCAAGAACAAAGGAACCCGATTTTGGGTAGCTATTTGCTAGGGAAGGATTACCCTCGCGATGATCTTACCTTTGATAGGCACGCCCACATCTCTACCGCTGTCCGGGAGGGCTTGGTAAGAACTCTATCTTCACCTCTTGTTTCTTGTATTGCATTGATTTGAATCCCCTTTCCCTTGAATTCAAAATTCCCTCAATGGCCTTTGTTCATGTTTGTGCTTAGAACTAGGTTCCCCTTGCATGCTTTGATTTTGTGCATTTTCTTTGGATGTTTGTTGTTGCATCGTGTATGTATGAGCCTCCTACACATCATGGATTGTAGGAGAGGTTGATTCGGATTATGATTGACATCCTTGGGCAAGCTTTTCTTGTACGCACGCCAAGTGTTCGATGAAATGCCCCAATGAAAAATTTCTTCTATTTCATTGATTTCTTGACATGGAATGATTTCTAATGTTGCCCTCTCTGTTTTTCCTCTGTTTTGCAGTCGTATAAGCCAATTAAGAACTGTCGTGGGAGTCCAAAAATGGCTAAGGAGGTGTGGGACAAGATCAAGGATCTTGATGGCGTTCGGGATATGGTGGCCCAAGCGGGTCTTCTGACTTTTGTTGACAATCTTCGGGGAATAAGGCGGACCCCCCAAGTTCTCCAGGCTATTCGGGAGAGGTGGTGGGACACTACCCACACCATTCACTTGCGCTTCGGGGAAGCGACTATGACCCCGACCGACTTTCTGGCCATCACGGATCGGAATTTATTGGCGATCCCCGCCGAAGTTTCCGAATTATAAGCCCGCGAATCCACCCGCGTGGAGGCAGTTGATTGGTTTCCCCCCTAACAAGGTCAAGGGGTTTGCTGCTGAGTTGACTCCCCTCCGGCGTCAGATTGATGATTATGCTGAGAAGCCAAATGCAGTCACGGATCGACTGGTGAGGGGTGCCCTCTGGTATATCCTTTCCGAGACTATTTTTGCGAACCATTCCTCTACGGCTCGTCTTTCGTTGTTACGTTTATTGGTTGATCTGGATGAAGTGAGCGGCTATGACTGGGGCTCGCCGGATCGCCTTCGCTACCATGCCATGGATGAGGCATGTAGGCACACCAAGGATACTCGTCTGGGGTATTCTTATGCCCGGGAGGTATGCTCTTTGATTCTCGTTTCGTTTTCGTCCGTATGCTCTATCCGTGTTCCTCATCAATCTCGTCTGCTTTTCTTGTGCAGATATGGGGCTACACTGCCCTTGGGCCGTATAGGTTTGAGTTGGAGAGTCGGGCCCCTTTGTTTCGGATATCGGAGGTGGAGCCACCCGAATCGGACCGTTGATGAGGAGGAGGACCAGATTGGACTTTGACGGTGGTGAGGCGCGGCCATGCTGACACCTTTGAGTATGAGAGATCGGGCCTATATCCTTGGACCCCGCTGAGCCGGAGGTGCATCGCGCTTGGGATGCTACCGGGATGCGAGAGAATGCCGGGCGTCTTTGGAGGTGGACACCATGTATCTTGGTGAGCGGGTCTTCCCACGCACGGCCGGGGTAGACTATCATACAGTGTGCCGGCGGATCCGCCGAGGTCGATGTATCCCACCCACTCTATTCCTGGAGGATGATTATGCTAGTCTTTCAGCGGGTGATGCGGCGACGGCTTGCGTGATCCCCGGGCTTCTTATGCGGAGTTTCGCCTCGGTTGACGGGTCCTCCCCGCGGGGGATAGCGATCACATGCTCGTGGCTCCGCTCTGCTTCGCTTCAGTTCTTCAGCCCCTAGCACTTCCTCTCAGTGCTACGGCTTCTCCGCCTTTTGCCCCTGCACTACGGCCCTCCGAGCTACACATATATGATGGGGAGCATGCCACGATGGGGCACATCCCGTCTCCCGATCGATTCCCGAGGGTTACCGCCTCCCTACGATGTCTCTTCTGTATGTTTCGTTTGTACCGTTTCGTATTCATCCATATAAGTGTATATGTCCGACCCCATCCGAGCATCTTCTTTTCTTTGATTGTCGTCACCATATCCGCGGCCGATTACAACCGTGGAGCGACCAAGATGGTCAAGTTGATGAGCTTTGGTGTCGGACTCCGTCCGAGAGGCCGTTCCTGAAGGCTTCTTCGCGGCCTCGACGGTGGCCCCGCTATGACCCCTACTGCGGAGCCAAGAGGTCGAGGAGGGATGGTAGCCCCCGGTGGTGATGGCGGAGGTGCCGGCGGCTCGAGCGACTTGATGGCGTGATCCCCTCCCCTTTTCTTTATCTCGATTATCTCGTACATATTGGCCGCAAGGCCTGCATAATTTTTTCTTTCTTTTCTGGTACCCGTTAGGAACACATAGGTAAAGCACAAACAATGGTTTTTCTTAATCCCTAATCCTAGGTCTAATTAGTTAGTTAATTAACTTTCTCGACTTTCCATGTTTTCGGAAATGGAATGGCCGTTAGCCGCAATTTTGAGCCCGAATATGGTGTTTTATTGCATGTTATGAATTGTACATGCAGTTTTTCGAGACTTGCTTCGTCAAGCCTGGGGCTAGATTGCCGTTTGAGTAGAACCGCCGTTACTTTGCCGTAGATATATCTCGCGCGAGATAAGGTGTCTCGCACGAGACACGCTACCTGTGCGTAAATCTCTTCCTTTTTCGAACAGATTTTGACAGCTTTTCCCTATAAAATCACCCCGTAGTCCGGCCGATAACTCATTCTAGCCTTTCAAACTCTAGAGATATCCCGTTAGGGTGAAACTCTTGTCTTCTTCTTCAACCCCGCGATCCATGGCTTCCAAGGAGATTGCCCTAACGTCCATGATTGTCGATGATTTTTCTTTGTCCTCACGAAGTGATTGCCTCTTTCAAGCAAGCATCAAGGGATTTTGTAAGGTCGTTTCGCAACCGGTCTCGCAATAAGTTTATCGCAGACTCGGATTTAGAATTCTTTTCACTTTGAAGAACCTCCAACCGGATTGGAAGTTATTGCAGTGGTGCCGCTCGATTTTGGGATCCCTCTATTCATCTTTTCAATTTTTCTTTGAATGAGATGGTGCCTACCGTGGAGAAATTCGCCATTATCTTGGATATGCCTTTGATCGGTGAGATTGTCGTTCCTAAGTATCATAGGAATCATTCTGAGGCTTTAACGAATTGTTAGGGATCCTCGATACTTGCTATGGGTTGGTTCACCGCAAGCGGGTTGATTGCTCTTCTTTTCCGGACGCTTCGCCGGTGATTCTGATGATGATGCTTTTCATGTTCATAAGCGGAACTTTCTCGGCTCTTTCTCTTTTCTGAGATGTTTTGTTTACGCAAGTGCAGGGACGGCTTGGTCGATTCCCTAACCGGTGGAAGTTGTTCCTGTGCTAGGAAACGTTCTAGGAACATTATTCCGCTAATCTTGGGTGAGACCCTTCATGGTCTTGATGAGCCGCATAGATCAAGGCGTCATGACTCAAGGGAGTCCCCTTCGTTGACTATTTGGCTTAGGGAGCATCTCAAGTTGATAGGTCCCCGTTGGAATATTCTCCTTTTACATATCATACGCGAAAGTTGTTGATCAAAGATCTTTCAGCGGATGAATGGGCCGAGTTGATTGCGAAGACCGAAACCGCCGATATTCTCTGGTGTCCACCTTATTGGAGGTTGAACAAGTATGTTGCCAATACCAAGTGGTTTGACAGGTGGTCGTTTCTTCCGGCTCATAGATTCCTCCTTTTACTTTCCCAAGCGGGTGCTCCGTCGGTTTGGTCGCCAGCAGGACACTTATCTTTTCGAAGGAGATTCTCGAGTAGTGTCTTATATTGGGGTAGAGTTTGCGCAGGTGCTAGCTCAAGCATGGGGTGAAGGAACTAATCGGGACCGTTGGTCGAACCTTCGGACTTTCAATGCAAGCATCTTCCTGTCTCGACAAATATTTGGATTGGTTCCTCCATACCGGCCATCCTAGTGCGAGAGAAGATTGATGATTTGCGGCTTTTACTGCTAAGAGATTCTTTTGTAGCTAGCGGTATCTTCGCGAAGGAGCGAGGCTCGATCCGATCCTCGCTAATGTGCGAACTGATCCAACTCAGGATTTTCTTGATGGGGATTGGTACGAGAGGCGAGGCAATGGAATGCCCGGAAAGACGCAAGCTTTGGATAGGCCTCATGTCTTCAAGAGATTGTCGGAATCTGTCTTTAATCGTCTCGAGGATGTTACGCTTTGAGAGGCTCAAAGCGCAAGGAGGATCACGACGACGGTGGAGACCATGTCCGCCGGCCAACCAAGTCAATGAAAGGCTAGATCTTTAGGAGTACCAAGAGATTGCTTTGATAGATCAATTGTTTCGCTTTATTAGTATTATTTTTTCAAGTTTGTTAGCTTAGCAAATTAGTCGTTGTGGTTAGGATTTCCCCTATTGTCATTAATGAAACGCATTCGATTAATAAAAGGGACAACTTTGATTTATTTATTTGATTAGACCGAACCCGAAGGTCGCTCTACGTTCCTCTTTTTTTTAAGCAATAATTAAACAAGAGGCTCAGGTCAACGTAGTTCATTTTTGAGAAAAGGACAAAATATGGCTCTGTGCCGTGGGGTAATCTCGCACGAGATAAGGCCCCCTTCTTTTTTTTTTTTTTTTTTTTTTATGCACACCCTTTCTTTTGCCTAGACCGCCCCTTCGGGTTTTCAATCTTGCGGGCTTCTTTTCTTGTGCTAGCTCTAATTTTTGCCTAAGTTGTCCTTTCCGGATTTTCAACCTAGCGAGCGATTTGTTCTTAGGGGGCAAAGTCACGCGAAGTACTTTCGAGCTTGTCCATGTTGACCAGGCCGGTAGTTGATCTCCGTCTAAGTCTACCGGTGAAGGGCTCCCCAGAGAATATCTTCTTCACAATGTAGGGTCCTATCCACCTTGGTCCCCACTTGCCTAACGGGTTGAAAGGTCCGGACGATGCTCACGGAGCACCAGGTCGCCTACTCGATGTTCCTTTGTCTTGACCTTTTTGTTGAAAGCTCTTGCCATTCTTCTTTGGTAAGCTTGAGTGTGTTCGGCCGCTTTCAACCTTCTTTCGTCCAATAGGGCTAGCTCTTCGTATACTGCTTTCTAGCCGCCGACTTCATTCACTTGGTTTTCTAGGAGAACTCTTAGTGATGGTATTTTCAATTCTATCGGTAAGACAGCCTCCATCCCGAATGTTAGGGCGTAGGGAGTTTCTCCTGTAGCTGTTCGGACTGAAGTTCGGTACCCCCATAGTGTGAATGGTAGCTTGTCGGGCCGGTCTTTTCCATGGATCGCCATTTTCTAATGATAGTCTCGATTGTTTTGTTCGCGGCTTCAAGCTGCTCCGTTTGTTTGAGGCCTATAGGAGACGACTTGTGTCTCGTGATTTTGTACTTGGCCGCAGGCGATCGGTTTCCTTTTCGAAGTGTGACCCATTATCGGATATCATCTCTTGTGGAACCCCATATCGAGATGATGTTGTGCTTGATGAATTCCCGCAACCTTTCCGGCATTCGAGAACTTTGTAGGAGCGGCCTCGACCCATTTAGTGAAATAGTCGATGGCTACTAGGGGCCAACAGTGTCCGTTGGCTCTGCGGGTGTGATCTTTTCAATCACGTCTATTCCCCATGTAGAGAACGGCCAAGGTGAAGTCACTGGGTACAACAAGGAAGGCGGTGCATGCCGAAGATTGGCGTGTATATCCGACACTTGTGGCACTTCTTGACCATTTTGGTGTAGTCGGCTTCTATGGTTAGCCAAAAGTACCCTTGTCTGATGATCTTTTTTGGCGAGCATGTTTCCGCTCATGTGGGTTCCACATATGCCTTGATGAACATGGTCCATTATTTCCCGGGCCTCTTCCTCGGTGGCACAAAGGAGGTTTCCTTGGGAATGTTTCTTGAATAAACGGCCGGCGGTGATGACGTGGTGGCGTGCCAACCTCTTAAGGGCGATCGAGTCTTGGTCTGTCTCGGGTGGTATGGTTCCATCTAGGATGAAATACCAAATGTCGTGGTACCATGGTTTCCCTTCGGAGTTTTCAACGGCGGCACCTTTGGATAACCATTTGTCTTTGCGTCGTGAAGATCTATAACGGCGCGGTATGCGGGAGTTGCACGCCGTGTTATCTTGAAGGGTTTAACCGCTTTTCCTTTAGGGATTTCGACCAAAGAAGCAAGTGTGGCTAATGCGTCCGCAAACCGATTTTTGTCTGCAGGAGATAGTGGAATGAGACATCTTGAAATTGTTGCGCCAATTCTTGGAGGTGGGCTGTATCTTTGAAGGGTTGGATCTTGGACCCTCCACTTCTTCAATGTCTGATTGATGATCAATTGGGAATCCCGAATACCTCGAGTTCGATCCACGTTGCGTTCTAGGGCTGCCTCAAGCCCCGCTATGCAAGCCTCGTGATACTGCGGTATTGTTGGTGGCGTCAAAGTCAAGGCGTCTTGCTAGTGGAGTGTAGATGTCGTTAGGGTCTACCAATAACATTCCGATGCCAAACCCTCTCTTGTTGGCTGCGCCATCGAAAAATAATTGCCACTTATTTTCTTCTATGCTTAGAATGTCCTCATCAGGGAATCGCGGGTCTTCCCCCTTCACTTCGTCGCAAGGAAATTCGGCCAGCGATCTGCGAATACACTCCCTCTGACGGATTTCGAGTGACGTAAGTGATATTATACCCGCGAGCATGAAGTACCATTTGGCTAGTCTCGAAGACAAATTTGATTTGTCTAGGATATATTTCAGTGGATCCATCTTTGCGATGAGACGGACTGGAAAGGCTTCCATATAGTGCTTTAGCCTTTGCGATACCCAGACGAGAGCAGCGCATGACTTGTCGAGTGGAGAGTAGTTGATTTCATTTGCCTTGGAATCTGCGGGCCGACAAAGTAGATGGCATTTTCGTGTACGAAGCCGGTTTGTTCTTGAGCAAGCATAGCCCCTAATGCGTTGTGCTGTGATTGTGAGGTACAACTTCAAAGGCTTCTCCTTGTGTGGTGGAACCGGGATAGGTGGGGAAGTCAAGTAGTGCTTAACTTCCTCGAATGCTTCTTGACATTCTTCGGTCCACTCTTGAGGTGCGTTTTTCTTAAGCGGCTTAAAGATGGGGTCGCACATTGTAGTCGGTTGATTAATGAATCGGCCGATATATTGGAAGTCTTCCCATGAATCCCTTTACTTCTTTCGTGTCTGGGTGGAGGCATGTACGTAATGGCCTTTATCTTGGCGGGATGCGCTTCTATGCCGCGTTACGTGACCATGTATCCCAAGACTTTCCCTTTGACTACTACGAATGAGCATTTGGCGGGGTTGAGTCTCATTTTGTCTTTGTCTCGGTCGATTGAAGAATTTTACGAGATCTACGAAGTGTTGGCCATCTGTCCCCTTCGAGTGGATAATCATGTCGTCCACATACACCTCTATTTCTTTATGGATCATGTCGTGGAATAGTGTCGTGGCTTGCTCTCGATAGGTAGCCCCGGCGTTCTTGAGGCCAAACGACATGACCGTGTAGCAGAACGTTCCCAAAGGTGTGGTGAATGCTTTGTTTTGTCTTTGGTCCTCTTACGCCATGAGGATTTGGTTATACCTGCGAACCCGTCGACGAATGAGCGGACCTCGTGGCTTTGTGGCATCGACCAACATGTCTATGTTTGGTAGTGGGAAGTCATCTTTAGGGGATGCCTTGTTCAAGTCTGAAATCAACACGGACTCGTATTTTCCCGTTCGACTTGGCTACTTGCACCGTGTTTGCTAACCATTCCGGATATTCAATCACTTTGATGAACCCTACATTCAAGAGTTTCATGATTTCTTCTTTCACTTGCATTGACCATTTCGGCTTGATTACGCGTAGTTTACGCTTGGCGGCTTGGCGTTGGGTAGCGGTGGTATCTTGTGTTCTACAAGCGGCCGATTCAACCAGGGCATATCTTTGTAGGACCAAGCAAATACGTCGACATATTCTACGAGGAGGCTGGGTCAAGGTTTCTCTGTCTTCCCCCTTGAAGAAGCCTGTCGATCTTTGTTTCTCACGGGGTCTTCCGTCGTCCCAAGATTAACCGTTTGCATTTCCTCGTCGTCAGCGGGGCCATTCTTTCCTGAACGACCTACTTGCTTAGCTAATTCTTTTAAGATTTGTTCGTTATCTTGATCTATCTCATCGTATGATTCATTATTAACGTGTTCGTTATATTGATTATTATTAGTCAATTCATCATTTACGATGTTAGCAATCTCGGGGTACTCGGAAAGATCAAAGTTTTCATTAAGGAAGTAAGGGAATACATGTTCGGCCACCGCCTCGATTTCCTCTTGAGTGAGTTCATCGGAGGTGGAGCACTGCTTCTAATGTAAAAGTTGTAGGGCCTATCTTCTGCGAGGGTGGGGAGTGCAACCAAGCTCTTTGATCATGAAGTCTTCATCAACAAGCTGGTCCTCAGGTGACGTGCCGGTTTAGAATTGGCTCATCACATTTACGTATTAGTCTTGTGTAGTCGGTAGTTGGAGCGTCCCCCTTGGATATTGCATGAATGCATTTGTCTTCTAACCGGCACAGGTCTTGGGCTGTCGCGGCATGTCTTCTCCCAACACAAAGTCCCATTCGCTTGTCATTTTACGCCTTCGTGCCCCACAAATCATTAGGGATCGGTGGGATGGATTACATTTCATACGGAGAAGCATCGCGATCGCTGAAGATT
The DNA here is from genome assembly GCA_022495995.1 of Adenophora triphylla var. japonica. NCBI lineage: Eukaryota > Viridiplantae > Streptophyta > Magnoliopsida > Asterales > Campanulaceae > Adenophora > Adenophora triphylla. Next base: position 30,886 of record JAFEMH010001899.1, on the reverse strand, counting down.
TCAAAGCCCGGTTGGCGCTTTCCTTTATCATCGATCCATGGTTACGAAAAGATAAAGTAGGGAATACTTTCCCCTTCTCGAACAAAGTAGCCATTGAGTGTCCTTCGATATGGTTTGAGGTTGCAATCCTTGGACTTTGGGTCGTTGCAGCCTTTGTACAAGGTTCCTTCCCACTTGATTTGAGTGAAACCCCACTCTTCCACGTCATCTTCATCGTGGATGGAGATGTCGTATCCTAGTCCATGCTTTGTGTGAGGCGGGGGACCGGTGGTGGTTCCGTTATTCCTTGTAAGTGCTTTCCAAGCCCCAATCCAGAAAGTACCCTTTTGCTAGCATCATTCTCCGGACGGGAAGGCTTAGGAAAACCTAAGTGCCTTTGAGTAGTCGTTCTCGTTGTAAGTGTCTATGACATTCACGGTGCTTTCTTTCTCGATCTCAAAACACAGAACAGGAAATCGAAGTGCTATGTTGTACTTCGAGGATAGGACTAGCGGTGACCATCTCTCGTGTATGGTGACTATCGTGTTGTTGTGTACGAACTTGATGCATTGGTGCGGGGAGGAGGGCACACCCCTATGTCGTGTAGCCAAGGGCGACCAAGCGGCAAGTTGAAGGATGCGGGATGTCGATGACTTGAAATTCGATGCTCATAGTGACTTGCCCCATTTCTACGGGTATTACAAGCGATCCCCGGAGCGGTTCTAGCGGTACAATCGTACCCCTTACGGTATGCCGGATGGCTTGAGGTCTTTGTGGGTGAGGCCTAATGATGATAAGGCTTTCTTCGGGAGGACATTGATTGCGAGAACCATTGTCGACCAAAATGCGTGGCATTCGGTACCCATTCACCTTACTTGAGTTATGTAAAGGGCCTCATGATGATTGTTCCCATAGGATGGGAGGTCCAAGTCGGTGAAAGTGATGACGTTGCCAAAGCGCACTTGGCCAATCATTTGAGTGAGCTCTTCGGGTGTTGCTTCTGAGGAAATGGTCATTTGAGCCAATGCCTTTTTCAACATCTCACGGTGCTTGTGAGATGCTCCTATGAGATCCCAAACCGAGATATTTGCTTGTGTCTTTTTCAGTTGAGTTAAGAGAGGGTCCTCTGGTTCACTTGGCGATGAGGCTTTAGCTTGTTTTGGAGGATTTTCATCCCTTGGGTCTTTGTTGGTGATCACACGACCGGATCGTGTGAGTAGGTTGACTGTTTTAGACCCTTTTCCCTTTTGTTCTAAGATTTCCTCCCAAGACATCATATAACAGAAAGAAGATTCATTAAATTCAAGAGGGCTCTCGTCCACAATTGTGGCTAGACGAGTAGGGTCCTCGAAGCTACTTTCTATCTCTATTAAATTGACCTCATTGTTTGGCAAAGGATTAGTAACAACATTTGGTAACCCTATCTCTTTATCGTCAAACAAATCTTGGATGACGTCTTTCAAGTGGAAGCAAGAGTTGGTGTCGTGACCGGTGAAGTTGTGGTACTTGCAGAAGAGGTGATGAGCATGGTTGGCAGGAAGATCTTTCTTTGGAGGTCCACCTTCTCTTGGTTTGATTTTCCCGTTCTTGACAAGTACTTCGAAGAGTTCTTCTTGGGTGATTCCTTCAAGCTTGTCATAATGTCTATCCTTCTTCTTCTTTTGTGGTGGAGGTACTGCAGTATTTACCATTTCGGGATGATTGAAAACAATGACGTTGACGGACGTATCCTTAGGATTGGAGGAGGAAGAAGAGCTCTTGTTGTAACGGAATCCACTTTCTTTCTTGACTTCCCTTTTACGTTTGATGAGGTCGTCTAACCGTATGCCCGACTTGTGAAGTTCGGCGAAGCTAGGAAAATAGTTTCCGGCTAGCTTGTCTTGATATTCCTCTCTAAGGCATTGTATGAGGATGTGAATTTGCTCGTGCAGAAATTTGGGCCTATCAACAATTTCGGTTAGCTTGGTTCTCCACCTTTTAACAAAATCTGTGAAGGACTCGTTTGGAAGGCTGCTTGGTTTGCTCAAGATCCCTTCTAGTGGTGCGATAAGTGGAGTTGTCCTCGTATTGCTTTTGGAAAGTACAACTAGCGAGTGGCCAGTCGAGTCTCGTAGAGAGTGGAAGGGTCATATACCAATCTCTTGCAGCACCATCGAGAGTTTGGGGAAAGCATTGGGCTAACAGATTGTCATCAACACCCATAGGTAGCATGGCCCAAGAGTAGGTCTCCAAATGTGATTTGGGACAGGTGGTGCCATTGAATTTTGCAATGTCGGGTGTCTTGTATTTTCTAGGAAGCTTTGACATGGGTGACGAAGGGTATCGTAATCAATAGAGAGCGAGGCTCCCTTACTCACATCAAGGGATGCAAGTTTCTTTTCTAGCATGGCCATGGTAAGGGGTTCATTCTTGCTTTCCCCCTTGCTTTCTTTCTTGGATGTGTAGCTTTCATTGTCGGATGAGGAAGATGATGAGATAGACTCGTACCTCTTTTTCTTGCCTTTGCTTTTGCGGCGACCCTTGGCCCTTTTGGTGTATGACTCCTCTTCTCCGGAGGAAGAATCATTTTTCTTCTTCTTTTCTTTGTTGGCTAGTGCAGCCCTAAGCTCTTGAATTTCTTCCACGAGAGTGTGGATTTGGGAAGCTTGCACTTCTAGGCGATCATTGGCTTCTTCCAGAGTTTGTGGTTTGTTTTCGGACAAGTTCTCATTTCCGGAATGTTGTCGATGTCGGACATTGTGTTGGGAGTCTTGGAGTTGAGTAGCTTCGAAAACGACGAGAAGATATGCAGATATCGGGATCTAGCCCCAACGAGCTCGGAAGCGAGGCTTAAATGGCTCGGGCTCAAATTCGGCAAACGAAGCATTATCCCGTGCGAGATAAGTAATCCCGCGAGATAATCACACGGAAAGTCGATTTTTATTTAGCCCTAATTTTTGGTCGGAACGGAAAGTCCGTTTTGAGGGGTTTCTAAGGCCTTTATCAGAACCTAACGACTAAGCAATCAATCCGATTTTTGTAAAACAAAGCCATGTAAGATTGTTTTTTGAAGGATTATATGCACATTTTTCTTGAAGGGACATTCGAAGGGACTTTTTTTTTTTCGAAGGGACCTTTTCCGAAGGGACTTTTTTCCGAAGGGACTTTTTCCGAAGGGACTTTTTCCGAATCCTTTCTTATTGTCAATTTTATATGGCTTTGTTTTGATCAAAAACAAGAAAAGACCACCGAGTCAAAACCGACCGGTCACGGAGTGATCCTAAAAAGTCAATCTACATGAGAATGTGGCGATGCAGGGCTGGAAGGCTAGGCTCCCCGCGATATGACAATCTAAGTGGATTGAATACGCGGAGTGGGATTGTCCAACTTCGGAGAGACCGGCGACTAGGTGGTTACCGTCATCCGTCCTTAGTGTGGGTCCCGGGTTTATAGAGGGTATGCAGTGCAATGACAGTTATAGTATGATGTGCGCGTGTGTGATAGTCAATCTATGTGATTGAGTAAAATAGAAAGTTTTATTTTTTGAAAGTCAAAAGAGAAAACAGATAGTGGCCGCACCAAGTGGTTGCCTACGTTTCTCCCAATCTAGGAAGACTCAGGCCGTCGTAGTTTCACATAAAGAGAGATAAAGAGAGATAAATAATTTAATTTACAACTCCCGAATCCCCAATGGACCGGACTTTAATTAAATAAAACCCAATCGCACGCAGTTCATAAATAATAATCAATTATTTAAATGAAATAAAGATTCGAGTTCTACACCTTAAGGGAGGCCTTAAGATGTGGGAACTCTGCAGATAATGAATTCTGGGATCCCCCTTGCATGTTCGGCTCTCGTCTTGGATTACGAGCGAAACAGGAGAAACCAAAAAGCAACCAGACTGGAAGCCCTATCTCGCGCGAGATAATGATATCTCGTGCGAGATATCTCCCATCTGAGAACAGAAAAATTCGAATTTTACAAAATAGATTGAAAAACCTCTCTTTTAATTTTGACGCAAGTTTAAGCCTCTTAATTTTCAGTCCCAATGAGTCGCCACTGTAGCGTTGTGAGAAAGAAATTCTGATTCTTTTTATTTTTATGAGTCGCCACCTATATTATTTGATTGGAAACATAGAAAAACCATTTGAAAGAGATTTGAGTTCGGGGCTTAGGTTATGAAATGGGTAGGTTTAGAAGGCATCCATTTCACCCAATCCGGAGATCGGTCTTGCTAAAGAAAAGAGAGGTTTTTCAAAAGAAGAAGTAAAAAACGAATCCAAATACTACAAATAAAGGTCCATTTGACGAGGTCAAACGGAATGTAGAATCGATTGCTTCGAGACCGTCTCCATGATTTGGAGAGGCTCTAGGCCGATCCTAGATTCTATGGACTTATACCACTCTAACAATCAATTAGAAGGAAGATTAGGAATTACCTTGCGTGAGGTGATTTGGGCAGAGTTTCGACTCAAGTTTAGAGTCGACCCTTCACACGGACAGAGCTTCGCCTTGGTCCTTGATTTGGAGGTTGATGCTTGTTTATCAACAAGGTTGACAAACAAACTATGAGGTGAGTTTTAGGGTGATTTTGAGGGATTCTTTCAGGGAAAGAAAACGACAAAATGTGTGTGTGTTGTGTAAATTCGCGGTTTGGGATTTTCGACCTCCGACCCTTCGACCTCTTGAGCCTTGGAAGTCACCAAGTATTTATAGAGGTTGGATATGAAGAAGTGGAGAGTTAAAACCCTATCAGATGGTTCTAGACCTCCTCTCCCATTGGTTGGCCGGAGAGATAAAGTTTTATCTCGGAAAGAGGTTGAAATCGACGAGGGAACTGTCGTCTGCAATCTGCAGAGGGTGATATCTCGCGCGAGACACGCCATCTCGCGGCGAGATATTGCTCCTGTGGACAGTTTTGTCCTTTCCTCGTTATCTCGTATGCAGTTTAGTCCCAAACTAACGGTAGTTAGTCAAAACTTTAACGAAACATGACGAAATGGTGGATTTCTACTTCTTGACTCAAAGCGAGACTTAGAGTGGTATAAGTATGATCCGATGTGTTCAGAATGGGGTGTCTACAGGTACCCCCTTTAGGTATCATAAGTTTTTAGGAAAAACATAAATAGGAGTATGCTATAAGAACATTATGACATGGACCTTTCACAAATGCGCGTTTGATAATGATATTTAAACTTTCATGTTTCTTCCAATAATTTTGAAAGAATAAAATAGACTTGAAATGTTACAAATTGGGTACCAAGGGAGGCTAAATTTTGATCTAATTTGTGTAGTTGAGAAATCCAAATACTTGTTTCTCAAGCGATAATTTATTTCCGTGTATAGCCTTCAATAAAATACAGTAGTTAAGTTAAAGGAGTTGTCAGTAAACTGAATAAAAGATCTTAAAGCTGTTTGGATTTCTTGCGATAATGTTAAAAGTTTGTGAACTATTGAAGCTTTTATGCCATTTTCGTGCTCCTATTTTAACATTTGTTTCCCTGGAACATTTCAATGGTCGTTCTTAATGGCGATATTTACGTTCCATGAGAAGAAAGTCAAAACTTTGGGACTTCTTGCTTTAGTCAACGCTTATCCCTCCTAGTCAACGGGTCCCGCATTGTCCCACGGGATCCCGCATCCCGCAAATGGGACGGGATGGGACGGAGTATTTTAGTCCCGTCCCGTTTGGTCCCGTCTCGTCCCGTTTCTGTCGTGGGACAACATAATTTCATCTTGTCCCGTATTTCCAAATTGACAGCTCTATATATGGTCTTATGACTTTGTGGAGGTCCATTTTATGAAATTTCTTAATACTTTGCGGAGGTCCATTTTAGGAAATTTCGAAGAGATCCAAGGGGCAATACCTTTTGCCGAATCTTGCTTCTTTTTTTTTTTAGGGCAAATGACAATTTAGGGCCTGAAGTATACGGGCGGTACCACATTGGGGTCTGAAGTCTTAAAACTGTCAATTTAGGGCCCAAAGTTACAATTTTGATCAATTTAGGGCTTTGTGACGTTTTTCGTCAAAAAAGACCGTTAAGTGACCATGTGATTGATATGCACGTGAGATTCAGTGAGGGCATTTTGGTCATTACATAGACTTCAGGCCCTAAAGTGTCATTTACCCTATAAAATAATAAATAAAAATATTTAGTTTTTTTACAAAAAATAATTTGTAAATTTAAAATATTGAAAAAAATAAAGATAATTGTTAATATGATTTAAAATAATTTAAGATATTAACTATTATTCTTTTTTCTAATAATTTAAATTACTAATTATTTTGCTTCAAAAAAATTAATTAATTATTTTAGATTGGATAATTTATAATATATATAAATAAAAATAGATTAAATAAAATAAATATTTACAAAAAAATTACTAATCATAGATTTAAAGATGGAATAATGTAGTAAGTGTTATTTCATAAATACAAAAATAATAAATAAAAAGAGTGAGAATTAAAATAAAATAAAATAATTATCATCTAATTTAAAAAAATAAACAAAAAAAAATCAACATGATTAAAACATTTCTTGGAAACACCAATATTATTTTTGAAGCATTATTATACCTAAACTAAAATTAAATGACAACTACTATTATCAAAAAATAAAAAAGAAAAGAAAAATCTTTCCCATCTTCATCTCCCCAGATTCACTCACCCTTCATCTTCCCTATTTAACTCCCTCTTCTTTCTTTCTCCACCAGTCCACATAGCTGCCGCCGCAGCGGTCGCCACCGTTATCACCATCTTCCTCCTTTCTCCATCGCCCTTCAGCCACCCATCTCTAAGCCCCCTTCTAGATCTATGGCACTTTCGTACCCTCCATCCCCACAAAATCTGTAATTAAGTTCTCTGTAACGACCCTAACCCTAGGCACAATTTTAGTATAATATTATATGCTTTTAATATTATTATTAATATTATGTGTTCATTTTTATATACTTGATTCCTTATATTAGGATAAAATGATAGGGAAGTAAAATAATGTCCTAAAGAAAAATATAAAAATAGAAATTGGATAAGGAGTAAGAGGAGGTTAAATTGGGTAAAATAAATAATGGAAAATAAAAGGGGCTTTCATTTATTTGGTTGAAAGTCTTGGATTAATATTTGGGTGGGGGGACCATTTTTTCCCTAAATTCCTCCCCTTCCCCCTCTAAAGTCAAATGCCACCCATACTCCCTTACTTTTCCTTACACTCTTCCCATACCTCCCATACTTCTTTCACCTCCTCATCATTCTTCTCACTTCCCTCTAGCCAAGAACCATCCATGGAAAACCTCCATTGAAGCCTCACCTTCCAAGGCATAGAGCAAGCCCATTTCTCATCCATTTTCAAATCTAAGAGTACTTTTGAGGTTGGGACAACTAGAGGAATCAATCAAGCTAAGAAAATCTTCATTCCATCCCATATTTGCTAGGTAAGTTATTATGACTTCTTTCTAAATATTGCACATTTTATGTGTTAATGAATGTTTTATGAAAAGAAAAAGTATATTGTATTTTTAATATGGTTATTTGAGTAAAATGATTATTCAAGATTTAATTGATTTTTAGTTATGATATGGGAGTTTAAGTTGAAGGAATGAGGGTATAATGGGAGTAATATGTTAATGAATTGAATGGGGTTATTATGATTTTCCAGTGTACTAAAAATCGGCCTAGGCAGCCGCCTAGGCGGCGCCTAGGCGCTAGGCGGCGGCCGGGCGCCGCGACTTTAGGCTAAGCGGGGCAATTAGGCGCTAGGCGGGCTAGGCGGGGCTAGGTGGGGCTAGGCGGGCTAGGCGGTCTAGGCGGCTGGGCGGGCTGGGCGGGATTAGATGGGACTAGGCGGGGCCTAGGCGGGATTGGGCGGTCTAGGCGGTCGAAGAGTTGGCGTTCGAGTTTTTAGATGCGTTCGACCGTAACGGGTGTAACTTTTGATTCCGGATGAGTTACGGGACGCACAGCATATCAAAACGACCGTCTTTTCGAGAGGAACAAAAGTCATCTGGCTATGCCCCCTGAGCGGCCCATAAATAGGCCAAAAAACGCTTCTAAAGGCCTCAAACGGCCTTCTGAAGTTTTTATCCGTTTTTTCATTGTTTTGGACCTTTTCGTAATATTGCAGTTTTAGGGTTTCTTTTCAGTAGGGTTTTTTCCAGACTTTATATACTTTATGTTAGGGTTTTGAGAAATGACGTCGTCTTCTAATGTTATGGGTCAATGACCGAAATGCCCTGACCCATAGTTGAGTTGTTCAAGATTTATACATTTATCCTCTTGAATTTGTCACTATAGACAAAAACTATGAAATATATATAAAAATGTGTGTAAATTCGCGGCCCCGCCTAGGCCCCGCCTCGGCCCCGCCTAGGCGCTCTAGGCGCTAGGCCCGGCCTCGCCGCCTAGGCGCCGCCTAGCGATTTTTAGAACCTTGTGATTTTCTCTTCTAATTAATGTTCATGAATTATTTGGTGTTGTTATTATTATTAAAATGGTTATTAGATGCTTTGGAAACCTTCTTGTAGTTAAGAAATGGGTTTATGTTATAGAATGATGTGGTTGTTTAAGGAAGATGATCAATAGTGCAAGAAAATGGATTAAGTTAGATTAAGGAGGTTAAACTTGAATTGTGGTAGTGAAATGGGTGGAGAATCAAGGGTTAAATGATTTAGGGTTATGTTATTTGGGGATTTAATGATTTAAAATGAGGTTTGTAAAGTTAGAAAATCCTTTTGGGTATTTTTGAGAAAGATTATAAATGGGGAAAATAAAATATGTGAAAAGGAGTTAGAAATTTCGAAGTGTTGAAATCTTCTTTGGGCGGTCGCCCATAGGCCCTTGAGCGGCCGCCCAACCCACCAGAAAGTGTAACCCTTATTAGACCCTCTTGGGCGGTCGCCCATAGTGACTTGGGCGGTCGCCCATGTCACCAGAATTTCCTCAGTTTCCCTTCTTGCTGATTTTCACCAATAACCTCGTGGCTTGAATTCCAACCATTATAAATTAGTAGAACCTAGTCCAACCCGGATATGAATTAATCCTTTTTAACCTAAGTTAAAGTAGAATACCTTGGCTAGGACATGATGTCTTATTTGATCGAAATGGAATTGTTGGAAGTAGGTCTTGCACTTTTATGAATATTATTCAAGGTTGAGTAATGACTTCGTAAGAATGGTTTATGGTTTAGGGTGGCCTTACTTGCTCCCATACCTTGATGATTAGTTGAACGGTGTAGAGATTATAATCACACTATTGTGTTGGTTAGGAATATATATGTGTTACATCAATATATTGTATTCCAATTATGGATTATTTGATATATGGTTGTATGGTATCCCAGTTGTGGATTATTTGGCATGTTGCTTGTATTGTATCCCAGTTGTGGATTATATGACATGTTGATTATAGTGTATCCCGGTGTGGATTATGTGGTTATATGGATACCTTACTTGAATGTATATTCGTTAATGGTATTATGTATAGTGTATTACATGGTAACCTGTTGCGACTATAGTATTGATTTCACATGAGTATACATTACCATGTTGTTATGTTCTTATCCCCTTTGTGGATTTATTTCAAGTATCTATCATGTGCTTGAGCGAGTATATATGATTAGGGGTATAATGGAATTCAATCAATTATTGATTTGTTCTATAAGTGATTGAAAGGTTCATTATACACGTGACTGTCCCCCTGTGGCCACGAGTGGGGGTGCTAGCCGCCGTATTGAGCCAAAAGCCTTACATGCCGCCGCAATTTGGTGTACCGGTGGAATGCTCGTATGAAGCCAAAAGCTTTACGGAGCGATGATATTATATGATACTCTGAATAAGGGTCATATAAGTATCCTATTTTTCATATATGGATCTCTGGGGTATGAGACCTATAAGCGGTGAATGTGCATGGGGGCAATTCACCAAAGAGCGGAGTTTTACTCCCACGTTGTACGACTTATTGTTCAGACGGGAAAGGTAAAATGAGGTAACGTAAGGTGTTTACCGCTTTCATAATGTGTTACGTGCTACCATGCTATGTGTTGCATCTTGTTTGGCATCTTGCTGCATTCATAATACCTTATTGAGATTTATTCTCACCCCTTCCCTTTTACTGCTTTAGATTGTCTTTGAGACAGTGACCTGAACCAGTGAGGCCGGAGAAAGAGTTTGGACTCTTGCTTTTGGGACTTATCAGGATAGGTATATGAGTGGGTTGTCGGGAGTCATATTTAAGTATTACTCTTTTATAAGTTGTAAAGAAAACTCTTTTGTCAAACAATGTTAATTAGAGTTCTCAATGTAATTAATCAATTATGGTTCTTAAAGTATTTGTTTAAATTCCTCCAAGTGGAGATATATTTATTTGATTTTGTTTATGAAAAAATTGAGAATTGGTTTTCTTGTAAAGGCAAATAAAAGTTTTAAAAAAAATAGAAGATGGGTTTTCTTAGTTTGAGCTTTCCAAGCTCGGGACACGCGTTAGGTCCCGGGTTGGGGTGCTCACAGTTGGTATCAAAGCTTAGTTTAGAGGTCAAGGGTAGATGTCTAAACTAAGGGGGAATGTGTGGTAATTAACGTCGAGTGTTTAATGCAGGAGTTGGTTCCAATGGCCGGAAGCAATGATGATCAGCGAAAAGTTCTAGAAATTGAAGGAGATATGGGTATAGGTGGAATTCAGAATGAAGAGATGATGAAGTTATTCAGGATGTTTGTACATAATATGGAGACTAGAGGATCAGTTCCGAATCAACCTGAGGAATGTAAAAGTGATGGATTGGAAAGACTTGTGAAGATGAACCCACCGAGCTTTAACGGAGATCCGGATCCGTTAAAGGCAGAAAAATGGTTAGCCGAAATGAATAGGATTTTTGAGGTTATAGAAAGTCCCAACGAAGAGAAAGTTAGGTATGCCGTTTTCAAACTTGAAGGTCCAGCTGATCAGTGGTGGCAGATTTTGAAAGGGAATTGGGAGCGGGATCATACGCCCCAGACTTGGGATAATTTCACCAAACAGTTCGAGGATTATTTCATTTCGATGGTTACAAGGGACAAGAAGGAGATCGAATTCTTAGGACTAGAACAAGGGGACATGACAGTGAATCATTATTCAGTCAGGTTTGAGGAATTAGCTAAGTGTTGCCCTCATTTGGTACCGCATGAAGCGAGAAGAGTTCATAGGTTTATAAAAGGTTTAAGGATTGAGTTTAGGAAGAAATTAGTGATTGATAGCTTTACCAATTATCAGACAGTCATAGAGAGAGCTTATAAGATCGAGAATAGCATTGAGGAAAATAGTGGAAAATCGGAAGGTGGGATTGGAAATAAGCCAAAGTATCTAGGACAAGAATCCAAAATCATTAGAGGACAGCCAAGGGCTTTAACTTCAGGAAGTGTGAGAGGGGAACTTGTTGTAGCTTCTTCGTCTAGGTCAATATCCAAACAGTATGGGATGATTTGTAAATTTTGTAAGAAGATTGGACATACCGAAGATCATTGTTGGAGTAAGCAAGGTAGGTGTATTAAGTGTGGAGAAATGGGACACTTTAGGAGAAATTGTCCAAAGTTTCAGCGGGGACGAGCTTCAAGCAGTGGTCAACCGGGTGGACGACAAAGAGGTGGTACCAAAAGAGATAACGAAGGGGAACCGAAAGAGAAGGTCTGTGATCGAGTGTGTGTTTCGGGTCCAGGAGAGATAGATTCCTCAGAGGTCACTAGAGGTAAATTCCCTGTCTCAGAAGTTAGGGGTCATATTTTATAGATCCTGTTTCATATCATTATGTGTGGCATAGCATTTTGCTTCTATGTGGCATACATTGTTTGAGATATTGTTTTATTGTTAGAGGATTCTGCTCTGATGAGAGGATACCTCGAATCTCCCTTGATTTACCCCGATAGTGATGTGGTCATGGCTGAGCATGTATTGCCAGTTGATTTGGTATGATTACCGATTTGTAATTATGAGATATACTTGACCTGGAGGGTTAAGTAGTTGTTGTGCATTGGTAGACTATCATAAGAAGTGAGTCTCCTTTTCTAGACCTAAATTGATTATATTGGTAGTTAATATAAACAAACCCTTATATGGTACTCTTGTTATGTAAGCATTAAAGACAGAAAGTTTTGGTTAAAAGTGTGAAGGATATTTGGTATGTGTTAGACTTGCACAAGAAGTCTTTTCAAAGAGTTTATGTGCTAGTTGTGAGAAGATGGTAAATGTGTTTCCATCAAAGTATCTCATGTATTGATTCTAAGTATGATAATCGGAATTTTAATCTTTATCTTGACGGCTTTATGATAGTTATGACTGATGAGCTTCTTGGTTATTTAAAGTTATGAGAGGATCATTTGTGAGTTGTGTTATTTGCCTTTAGTGGGAATTTATTGCTTGAAGAGTTTAGCAAGTGTGAGTTGGCTTGAGAGGATTCCAAATTTTGGGTTCTAAAGTCTTAAGCTTGGATGTTCCCTAGATCTTACGAGGTTTGTGTTCGTGATCTTTGGGGTTGGCAAGTGCTACCGAAGGAAATTTTAAGGAATTCTTGAAAAATGAAAGATCGTTGCTTTAATTAATTCTAAAGAATGTATAAATGGTGTAGGATGTAATAAGTATGAATTATATTGATAGAGATGGAGAATAGATTGGCTATAGATCAAATCCTTACCTTACTTAATGGATGTGAGGACTTTGTGAAATTTTAAGTGCGTATTAAAGGAGAATTAGATGGTGATATTATGAGAATTGGGAAATTAATAGCGTATGCTTCGAGGAAGTTGGCTTAGATAAACCAGAATTTTCTTACTCTCTACTCGAGAGTGGCTGCAATTGTTTTATGTGAGAACCTTACCTTTTTGAAGCTCTCTTGTGGAATTTGTTACCGATCCTAAGAGTTGGAGGATTTAATTACTTAAAAGGAAGAGATTAGAAGACTATCCAAACTCTTGAAGAATAGATGGTGTGTGGAGTGATAGATTTCTTTTCCACTTGAAAGGTTTTATTAATCTTAGCGGAGTTGAGTATAATAGCAGTTTTGGTTTAGCATTGAAGGGGTACTGTATAAAACGTGATATGGAAAATTTATTTGTATGATCCTTCGTAAGTATGGAGTTCTTCAATTAATGATGTTTAGGAGGATTTGACCTATGTGGGGAAAACGTTGAAGAGTTATTAGAATTACAATTTCGGGATTAAATTCTAGAATATTTGGGTTGTGAGAATGTATAGAAGAATCATGACATTAAGGAAAGTATTTGAAGGTTGTAATTTGAAATGCTTGGGGAAGTAGCCTTTGTTATTGATCATTAAGGTAATCAGGTTTAAAATTCGGGATAAATTTTCTTTAAGGGGGAGTGAGTGTAACGACCCTAATCCTAGGCACAATTTTAGTATAATATTATATGCTTTTAATATTATTATTAATATTATGTGTTCATTTTATATACTTGGTTCCTTATATTAGGATAAAATGATAGGGAAGTAAAATAATGTCCTAATGGAAAATATAAAAATAGAAATTGGATAAGGAGTAAGAGGAGGTTAAATTGGGTAAAATAAATAATGGGAAATAAAAGGGGCTTTCATTTATTTGGTTGAAAGCCTTGAATTAATATTTGGGTGGGGGGACCATTTTTTTCCCTAAATTCCTCCCCTTCTCCCTCTAAAGTCAAATGCCACCCATACTCCCTTACTTTTCCTTACACTCTTCCCATACCTCCCATACTTCTTTCACCTCCTCATCATTCTTCTCACTTCCCTCTAGCCAAGAACCATCCATGGAAAACCTCCATTGAAGCCTCACCTTCCAAGGCATAGAGCAAGCCCATTTCTCATCCATTTTCAAATCTAAGAGTACTTTTGAGGTTGGGACAACTAGAGGAATCAATCAAGCTAAGAAAATCTTCATTCCATCCAATATTTGCTATGTAAGTTATTATGACTTCTTTCTAAATATTGCACATTTTATGTGTTAATGAATGTTTTATGAAAAGAAAAAGTATATTGTATTTTTAATATGGTTATTTGAGTAAAATGATTATTCAAGATTTAATTGATTTTTAGTTATGATATGGAAGTTTAAGTTGAAGGAATGAGGATATAATGGGAGTAATATGTTAATGACTTGAATGGGGTTATTATGATTTTCTCTTCTAATTAATGTTCATGAATTATTTGGTGTTGTTATTATTATTAAAATGGTTATTAGATGCTTTGGAAACCTTCTTGTAGTTAAGAAATGGGTTTATGTTATAGAATGATGTGGTTGTTTAAGGAAGATGATCAATAGTGCAAGAAAATGGATTAAGTTAGATTAAGGAGGTTAAACTTGAATTGTGGTAGTGAAATGGGTGGAGAATCAAGGGGTAAATGATTTAGGGTTATGTTATTTGGGGATTTAATGATTTAAAATGAGGTTTGTAAAGTTAGAAAATCCTTTTGGGTATTTTTGAGAAAGATTATAAATGGGGAAAAGAAAATATGTGAAAAGGAGTTAGAAATTTCGAAGTGTTGAAATCTCCCTTGGGCGGTCGCCCATAGGCCCTTGAGCGGCCGCCCAACCCACCAGAAAGTGTAACCCTTATTAGACCCTCTTGGGCGGTCGCCCATGTCACCAGAATTTCCTCAGTTTCCCTTCTTGCTGATTTTCACCAATAACCTCGTGGCTTGAATCCCAACCATTATAAATTAGTAGAACCTAGTCCAACCCGGATATGAATTAATCCTTTTTAACCTAAGTTAAAGTAGAATACCTTGGCTAGGACATGATGTCTTATTTGGTCGAAATGGAATTGTTGGAAGTAGGTCTTGCACTTTTATGAATATTATTCAAGGTTGAGTAATGACTTCGTAAGAATGGTTTATGGTTTAGGGTGGACTTACTTGCTCCCATACCTTGATGATTAGTTGAACGACGTAGAGATTATAATCACACTATTGTGTTGGTTAGGAATATATATGTGTTACATCAATATATTGTATCCCAATTGTGGATTATTTGGTATATGGTTGTATGGTATCCCAGTTGTGGATTATTTGGCATGTTGCTTGTATTGTATCCCAGTTGTGGATTATATGACATGTTGATTATAGTGTATCCCGGTGTGGATTATGTGGTTATATGGATACCTTACTTGAATGTATATTCGTTAATGGTATTATGCATAGTGTATTACATAAACTGTTGCACTATAGTATTGATTTCACATGAGTATACATTACCATGTTGTTATGTTCTTATCCCCTTTGTGGATTTATTTCAAGTATCTATCATGTGCTTGAACGAGTATATATGATTAGGGGGTATAATGGAATTCAATCAATTATTGATTTGTTCTATAAGTGATTGAAGGTTCATTATACTGTGGACTCCGCCCCCTCTCGGCTGGGCCACAGAGTGGGGGTGCTAGCCGCTTTATTGAGCCAAAAGCCTTACATGCCGCTGCAATTTGGTGTACCGGTGGAATGCTCTGTATGAAACCAAAAGCTTTATAGTAGCGATGATATTATATGATACTCTGAATAAGGGTCATATAAGTATCCTATTTTTCTTATATGGATCTCTGGGGTATGAGACCTATAAGCGGTGAATGTGCATGGGGGCAATTCACCAAAGAGCGGAGTTTTACTCCCATGTTGTACGACTTATTGTTCAGACGGGAAAGGTAAAATGAGGTAACTGTAAGTACCCCAATCTGGACCACACCCTTTCAAACACACGGGAAGCACCGCAGACTCATCAACGCAGTCTCGACGACCCCTCTCACTCAAAACCCTCTCTAAACCCCCAACCAAACCAAGGGAGGAGCCTTTCTGGGATAAAAAGGGACAAAAGGACCTTTCGGGAATTTTCAGGAAATTGGGAAAGCAATATTGGTCCGTACGGACCTCTTTGTTGTCATAATTACTGAATCTCCTTAAAGTCCACAATATTCCCTCAAATCCCGGGGAAAATGATTACTCCCCTGCAGTTTGAGTCCGTACGGACCTCTTTGCATGCAAGATGGTCCGTACGGACCTTATTGCTCAGGGGACACCATAATTGCAAATATTCCTCCATCATCACAGATTCCCTCAAATCGAGGAAAACCAAAATACTGGATTACCAGGGAGGTCCGTACGGACCTCTTTGCACCTAATCTGGCACTATAAATAGAGGGCTCCCCCTCCTCATTTTCACACTCCTCCCACTTCTCTCTTCCTCCCTAGGCCTTCTGGCTTCCCCTCTAAGTCCTTCCGAGGCATTCCCGGCCCCTTTCGGATCCTTCCGAGGCCTTCCGAGCCCCCTCGTGGTGCTCCGAAGCCTCCCCGAGCGCTCCCGAGACGCTCCCGCGCTGCCCCGAGGCACTCTCGAGGTACTCTGAGGCCCCTCGTGGTACTCCGAGGCCTTGCCTGGTCTTTCCACGGTGTCCCGGCTCTTTCCGAGTCAAACCGACGATCCCAAACCACGCCGAAACTGCGCCGAGTGACTCCTGCCACCACAACGCACGCCGAACCTCTGCCCGAGTGATCCCGACGATCCCCACGCACGCCGAACCTCTGCCCGAACGCAGCCTACAACCTCAACTCACGCCGAAACTCTGTCCGCAGACAACCGGTCCCTCCCGAAGCAATCCCGATCCATGCAGGACGCTACTCCGACCTCAAACACTATTTTCCAGCGGAAGACAGACACGAACCAACATTGGTAAGGCTTCCTTCCTACACTATTTCAATACATTTCCATACATAGCATACAATGTAGACATCCGATACAGCATGCATTTTTAAAAGCACACACACACACACACAACATTTAAAGGATATTAGGGGTATCCGAAAGACTCGTTTTACGAGGCTACTCGGGTGAGCTCTAATATTCTAATATTCTCTTCCCGAGGAGTCATCTGACCTCCGAACTCAAAATCTCATCACACAAAAACAGTTTAAAATTATCTTTAAACTGATGCCCTTTTTCAATGTTTTGGGCTTAATAAAAACGGCGTGGCGACTCTACAAAGCAAAACACGGCGAGACACCTCCAACACGCAACGCTAAAACGGAATAAGCCAGATGCCGGGGCGCGATTGCGCTGCCTCTCGGATCCGGGCGACTTTCCCGAACAGCGACGAATGCGAGATGCCGGGGCTCCGCGCGCGAGCCGGATCCGGGTAATTTCAGTTGGCGACTCCGCTGGGGAAATTTTGTTTTAAAAACTTTTAAACAAAACAAAAGATTTTTAAAACGATGATGAGGGTCAAACTTTCATTTTACCCCTTCCTTTAACTGTTGTGTGTGTGTGCACGTGCTTCGTTTTTATTTTACAAAAAAAAATAAAAATACAAAAAAAATGCATCAATATACATATGTGCATACATTTAAAATTCTTCAAAAACTTCTGTTTTACTCAGAAAAAGAATTTTAGAGACCGCACACTACGCGCACTGCTTCCTCAGTTACACCGCACTCTACTCACACTGCTTTGCCTCGGTTACACCGCACGCTACGCGCTTCTTGCCTCGGATACACCGCACACTACAACCCTCAACAGGAGTGGTCTCAGTTGCAGTCCGTTAGGTCTTCCTAGGCCTCTTGGACGCGCACGGGATCATTCCAAACATCCCATCCTAGCCAAGCGTCAACCCTGCACGTTTGAGTCTTGAGTCACACTCTGTCCGGACTCGGTTGGTTTTACCCCGATCCGTGTCATACGGCTGGATACATATACCATGCCGGCCATTTTTCGAGTCAAGGCTCGGAACTCAAGATCCCTTGCGCAAGCGATGAAAGGTCATGCTAAAATCTTGACCCGATCTTGATTTCAGAAGCTACTCCCGACGATGTTCCGTCCAGGATATACATCCATGCTCACATGACACCATGTCATCACGCCTTGATACGTCGGCCATGACAATATGACCCGGCCAACGCCCTAACGTCACGGATCCCTTGCGCAAGCAAGGCGTAAAGAGAAGGTCATGCCGAACTCTTGACTCCGATCTTGACTCGGTGGCCGGCTCGGTTCACTATTCAGCATGGCTAACGCATCAAAACGAACATGACCGAGCTCGGTCATAGGTTCGATTTTCTTTTAGGCCGGTGGAAACCACTTGCACTATAGGACCCTCGCACAGGCTGTCCACCTGGGATGTCGAAATACGGGTGCAAAACGAGGGGCTTATAGCCGCACGAGATGGTCTCAGTGACCCGGGATCTAGCATAATTGCGAAAAACAAGAGCAATCTTTTCCAACCTACCTAGGATTCTGAGAAAACATGTTTTAAGTAAATTAAAACAACAAAAAAAAAAAAATCAAAAAATAAAAGAAACGAAAACTGCATGCCACGTGAGCTTTCCCCTTTTATCCCGTTAGGCCATTCCCGCGTCTAAACCTTGCCCGTCACCCTCCGGCTAACGAGAGTGGTCGAGAGTACAGGGAACCCGTCTCCCGGTGTCAAAACAGCAAGGTCCTACCTCCTTCCAGCTCTGTCACCGGGACGGTCAGTCAAATCCCCAGGCCAAGTCGGTGGATAACAACGATGAGAGCGGGACCTTACCCCCAAGAAATTTCCCAACATTGGAAGAAGTTTGGCAGGTCCTCATGGCTATTGAGAAGCGTCAAGGTGAGAAACAAGCCTGGATCGAAGGTGCCATGCACCACTTCGGAACCTTAGCCACCCAACTACCTGGGGCTTCGAGCCATGGCTGCTCTCTGACCTCTAACATCTCTCATTGTCTCCCGAGAAGTCAACTGTTACCCTCGTACGAGCCATGCGGTTATGACGTAAGGCCACAAGACCTTCCGGAGGAAAGCTTGCCCATCCGGCCTCACGAGGTCCCGGTACCACCGCCGAACAACGAACACATCTGGTGGGACGTCTGCGATTGCGGTGCTTGTCTGGAAATGGAATTCCCGGGATGCAATGAACGAGGGCCGTCCTCGACGAAAGAAGAAGCTATCTTCTCAACAAAAGCTGAAAAAGAGGTATGAATACGGTGATCCCACGGTCGGAACCCTTGGAGAACCCTCGGGAAAGTTTGACTACTACGTCATCTACTCCGGCAAAGCCTAGCTCTGCACAAGGCCATGGCAATGTACGCTCCATGATCAGTGGGACGAGCTTCGCACCGCCACCGAAGGCCCGAAGGTCGGATAATCCAACCCCTGTCTTGGGAAGATCTCAAAGCCACTATTGATGCTTGATAAAGGCTATGACAGTGAACGAATTGAAATGCGCGGTCGGCCTTACGCGATCGAGGCTCCTCCCACTACGAGAAATAGGAGAGACAAGCAAAACCATAAGTCCAGAGGTGAATGTTCGACACGTTCGGTCAAATCCCGGTGAATCCTCCACGGACGGACAAAAGGCCAGCCGTATACCTCGAGCCACGAACCGAAAAGGGACCCTACGCCAAAGAAGGCTGAAACCTTGGACCCAAAGGCTGAAGATCCTGTCTTGACACGGCTCAAGCGCACTCAGGCTAACATCTCAGCTCTGGTCCTTACTCACTTCATCTTACCCGCACAAGCTCAAATTGGAAGAAAGCTTTGGCACCATGGTTCCCATCACAGTGACACTGATGAAGCGGTTCGAGATGATTGGCGGCGTCAATTACAACAATATCATCACCTTCACGAGCTCGACCTTCCAAAATTTGGGGCGACCATAACGAGCCTCTCTACATGCTTGATTCAGCTGGACGAGCGTCGTCTCCGGGTGTTGGTAGATGGGGGATCATCCATGACCGTCCTTCCGGCCAAAATGATGGATTTGCTAGGGATCAAGCAACTTGGCCCGATCTAAAGCCCTCGACTCGAGCAATCAAGGCATACGACTCGACATCCCGCCCGAGTCTTGGGAATAGCCACCTTGAACTGTGGTTTGGAAAACAAATGGTCCCGACAGATTTCCAAGTCATCGACATCCCAATCCACATTCACTTTGCCATTTTGGGATGCCCTTGGCTACACCAGATCAATGGGGTGGCATCCACTCTTCATCGGTGCGTAAAGTTCGTCGAGGAACAGATCTTACCATCATCTACGGTGATAGCATAGTCGACGAAAGGACCGAAACAAACGGCGTCCGGTCTTAGAAATCAAACCCGACGATGATGGCATGATGCTAACGGGGTTCACCATCGAAAGCCCAGGCCCAAGTGTGCCACATAGACGCCTTTGATTTGGGACAAGATCCCTCCCCGATGAAAATGATGAAGCACATGAACTACATCCGGGGCTCGGTTTGGGAAACGCCGTGGGGCACTCAACGGATCATCAATATCAAAGAACGAGAATACCTGCACGGCACAGGATACTCTCCTACTCCCGAACACATTGCGGAGGACAAGCGAGCTGCACGAAAACACTCCACGAGATAACAAAAGAGGCTTGCACGCCATCTCCGATCTTCGTCCTTACGGCTTCGACATGACCAAGTACTTCACAAGAAGGCCGGCAACTTGGAAGAAGATCCCGAGGAAAAAGGGAGCAGGGCGATCGATTGCCAGAACAAGGCTGGCCGAAACAACCATGGACAAGCTCCGGCAGAACTGGCAAGATTCGGAGGCCTCAAGCCAAATCCTGTCCGAAGAGCATTTCTCGACACACCGCCTCTACGGGGATCCATGACCACCACTATTCACAACGAATTTTGGTTCGGGAAAACCCCCTCTTTGGCGAGAAGAACTTCGAAAAACTCTCTGTCAACACTCACGCCTTCAACAAGCGGGACGAGTGCGCATTCGAGCTAGTAATGCCCAAGACAAAAGCAAAGACTCCGCGACGATGCTTGGGACGAGCGGCTGCTCCACTGCTCTTCAAAGAAGAAATCGAGATGCCGGATCTAATCGATTTTGTTTCGATAACTTCTGTGATAGCAATGATCGGGAACGGTGACATAAAGCCCTTCAAGCCCCATCTCCTATCAAGCTCATTGCCGCTCAATAAGCTGGGCCACTTTCTCGGACCATTGCCCGGCCAAAAAGGACATGATCGAACAACTTGGTCGACCCCTCGAGTCCTAGAGTCTAGTGTCAAAACTCATCCTGAGTCCATTAGCTTTGAATTTGAGTCTCTCGAGTCATCGATGGCCTCACGCCCCGGGAAGATTACGAACTCATTGCCAATAATGTATTCCCGTATGCTCTTAATGAATGCTTCGATCTTTCAGTATCCTCTCATTGCATCTTTAACAAGCGATAAATTAACTAACACACAAACGAGTTAATAACGATTCACTTGATAAAGAAGCGGACACATTAAACGAACAATACATTAAGCACATCTTTAAGCATGTTGTCAAAGCGAGAGAAAAACCGGGCCCAAGCTGCCGAGAAGGTTTTAATCACAAGGATTTGCAAGATTGGCGAAGAGCGAAAGAGACGCAAGTCCGATGCCATTTCCGGCATAAACCAAGATTTTCCAATACCTCGAAGGCGGGGAAACCACCTTCATGAACAAGGAAGACCCACGCGCGGAAGGGAGTCGAAAACCAAGAGCATCGTGGCCCTAAACGCCTCGCCTCTCACTTCGTCATCCTCGGGGACATGCTATACAAGAAACGCTACCATGGGCCACTCCTACTGTTGCATCGGCCAAGAAGAAGCAAACAAGTTCATGAACGAGAAGTCCACAATGGGGCTTGCGGTCCCAGCGTGAACGCAGAGCCACGATGCAAATCATTCTCGGGATGGGCTACTCTTGGATCTCCATGGAGGCGGTGCATCCACTTTGTCCGAAGGCTGCGACAAGTGCCAGCGGTTCTCCAACCTCAATCATCTGCCGCCCCACGATCTCTCTTGCATGACTACACCTTGGCCCTTTGCCACTTGGGGAATTGACGTCATCGGGAAAATCGCTCCGCCGGGCGGCAACGGTCACGAGTTCATCTTAGTAGCCATCGACTACTTCACCAAATGGGTCGAAGCCAAGTCCTACAAGGTACTCACCTCCAAGAAGGTCGCGCATTTCCTCGGGAAAACATCATGCGCCGATACGGCATCCCAAATGAGGTCATATCGGACGATGGTTCACACTTCGAAGGGGAATTCGGCTGGCTATTTGTTTGAATTCAAGATCACACGCGCCACAAATCTTCTCCCTATCGGCCACAAACAAACGGCGCAGTGGAAGACGGCAAACAAAACCCTCGAACGGATCATCAGAAAAATGACCACCAGAGGACGAGATTGGCCCGAGAAGCTGCACCTTGCACTTTGGGGCTACCGCACATCGGTCGGAAACGACCACGGGAGAAACCCCATTTGCCACGACATACGGGATGGAAGCGGTCCTTCCCATCGAGCTAGAAATTCCCTCACTCAGAGTCTTTGTGGAAAATGACATCAACGAAGTCGAATGGCTCGAAGCCGACATGACCAATTGGCTCTGCTAGACGAGCGACGACTAAAGGCCATGGAACACGTCCGAGCCTATCAAAGCGGGATGGCTAGAGCTTTCGACAAGAAAGTCAAATCCCGAGACATCGGGGAAGGTGACCTTGTACTCAAAGAAAAGCCTCCGCTCGAACCAACCTTTGGGAAAATGGGAACCCACATGGATCGGCCCTTTCGTGGTTCAAAAGATCTTCTCCGGAGGCGCCATGAAGGCGACAGACCTAGACGGCAATCCGCCCGCCATGAATCCGGTCAACGGAAGCAAACTTCGCGAGATACTTCGCCTAAAGAAGAACAGCTGTGCATCTCTTGGCACTCCATGTAGTGTCGAACTACGCAGACTGAGCTCTCTAGTCAGGAGACGTAGGCAACCTTAATTGGTCCGGTCTAAAAATACACAAAAAGTCAAAAGTTTGAATGTCAATCAAGACCTCCATCAAGCTACGCACTTTTCAAGAACACGCCCCGGCGATCACCTTGACCAAGTCAAACGACGGCGGCAACATCAAAGGACATCAGGGTCACTCCGGCATCAAACGGCCGACTCATGTGCGCTTCCAAGCCGGGGCTTGTCTTCGCCCTCACGCGGCTTCAAAAAAAAAAAAAAAAAAAGAGCTCGACGAGGGCTCACAAAAGAGCTCGAGCAAGGGCTCACAAAAAAAAAAAACAAAAGAAGCTCAAGCGAAGGCTGCGAAATTGAGGTCAAGAGCCCGACGCCAACAAGAGGCAAGGAAGCTACGAAAAAGACCGTCAAAACGACTTGTCGAGGGAAGCATTCAACCTCTCGGCCAAGCCTGAAAGCCTCGGCCAAAGGGGATTGCCGTCATGGCTCAGGCCCCCTTGAGTCCCGCAAATGAGAAAAGTCAAAGATGGACGCAGACAAAGTGCACAACGAAGCAAAGGCAAACAAGAGATCTTGCGTCTCGACAAAGCTTTAAAAGTAAATCACAAATCACTAACGGTTACAACATTTCTTGATGAGTTCAAGCACGGTCTACTCTCAAGTTCACAACATGCTAAAAGACTGACTTAATACATTTAACTAATAATGTGTTTGCAATGCAATGAATGGATACCTAGGAGGTCATTCCGCGCCATGCGCTTGTCCCCTCGCCATTCTTTCCTTTCTTCCCTCGTCCCCGGCGAGTCTTCTTTCGCTCACGTGAACCAACTCTGCGTCTCTCGGTCAGAGATGCGGGGTCCTCCCCGTAGAAGTCAAACAATCCGGTAGCTCTCGGGGCTTCATTCGCCCGTGCTTCGGCTCGGATCTCCTCCTGCGAGTGCAGCAAAGAGGACCTCTCCTGTATCGGTCGGTCAACTCTAGTCTCATAGTCAAACAAAGTGTCTCCGTCACATCGAAGGGTCGGACCCGGGCTTCGGAACTCCTAAGGCAATAGCTACTACGGCAACCGGGTCCCGAGAATCGCTACACGCACGCTCTCCAAGACCACTTGGGGCCCGACCAACTGTTGCTCATACCGGGCAGTGCTTGAGTCGTCGACGACGCTCCCAGACGTCTAAGGAGTACCGCGGGAGGGAAGCGGAATACTTCCATACCCTCGAGAAAATACAAGAAGGCACTGAATCGCCATACAAAGAGGAACTACCTCCGCAGTAGCAAGGTCATCCAGGCCAACAAAGGCTCTGCTTCATCCCAAGCTTGCCGGGAAACAAGCGGCGGAATATAGAAGGAGGACCCAAGACAAACCTGGAACTCGACAACGTAGGACCCTTCTGCAAGATCCTCCTAGTCTCGATCCTCCCGGTGCGGAACCCACCGGCGGATCGATGCGTACCAAGGTGTGCCATCCATCTCTCCCGGGCGGAGTGATCCATATCCAACACAAGAGGTCGGCGAGCAAATGACCACGGGCTAAGCGACGTCGGAGCCTCGGGCATGGCTGAAGTCTCTCTCGCAGCCACAAGGTGAGCAAAGCGGGGCTTCCCCCTCTCATAAAACGATCCCCGGTCACCGGACGATCGATACCATGAAGAGTCTCCCCGGCACCAACGGGACAATATCTTCTCCGGCTCTGCGGTGCCCTACCACATCTAGCAAAGTGCCATCACAAATGCGAGGAGCGACCATGAAAAGCGTCGCCATCACGCGCAAGGCGAAGGCATCCCGAGACGTCACTCTCATCATCAACCATGAACCGCTCAGGCGGCTCGGGAAATGTCGATATGACCCGAATCAAGGATCATGCCTGCACTTCTTCCAACGAAGTACGAAGAAAGCACTGCAAGCTTCACGCTCACCGCGGCACCACCAATCGAAAGGAAGCGAGATGGCCTCCGCCTCCGGTCCCCCATCAAAGCCCGAAAATCCTCAAAAGTGGGCACCATTTCATTATAGGAGAAACAGTACACATGCCTCCTAACATCCCAGAACTTCGCGGTTCGCAACAAATCCCAATCGGGAACCAACTCCTTAAAAGACCAAATCGAGCAAAGACGAAACCTTACCTCGAAAGCCCGTCTCGATGCCTCATACGACGCCGCATCCACGTTTTCAGCTGCTCGAGGAAGTGTGCTTGCCTCTCTGCGAAAGCCTCGGCAAAATTCTAGGGACGTACGAAGAATCCATGGCAAAAATGGAGGTTCCTAGAGAAAATGGGGAAGAAAGCTCGAAAATGGCTGCAAATGGGGAAATGGGGAAGAATCGGACCTGGAAAGCATTTATCTCCTTCCCAAAAGCAAGGTTGGTCCGTACGGACCTCTTTGCATGCTAGGTATGTCCGTACGGACCTCCTTTACCAAAAAGAAACCATTTCCCAGACCAAACGGTACAACAACCCTGTCCTCGGCGGGACCTTGCTCCAAAGCGCCCAAACAACGGCCAAAGCCATTCAGGCAAACATACACTACCCACAAACGCACTCTCGGCTCACGTGGCATGTACAAAAATATAATAATAATAGCAACAATTTCTAGGACAAATCCGGGAATCACAAAAATGACATTACATCTTAAAATAAAATCTTTGTTTGCCATGCAAATACGTGTGTTTTATTACGGGTACCCGTGAATGTCTGTTGCTAAACAAAAAAAAAAAGAGGGATATGAAAAGAGGAAAGCAAATGAATACTAATCGGACTCCTCGGCATCATCATCCTCGCCAAGGTCCTCCGAGAGAGAAGTCGGGCATCGGCCGAACTCGCCGGTCACGTCCTCGTCGTCGGGCTATCCGGCAGCACCAGGAGGCTCCCACGAAAAGTACTCGGAAGGATCAAACCGTGAAAGGATCAAAGAAAGAAGGCTACGAGGAACCCTCACCTGTGCGCCATGCGGAGGCATGAGGCGATAAAGAGCTGCTCCCTCGAAGGCCTGCGGCTCAGAGGGCGTCCAGCATCCATGCTATGCCGCCGCCTCAGAGGCCCCTCTGGCTGCGGCTCCGGCTCGGCTCTAGGCGGAGGAACGTCCACGAGAATGCCTCGAAGGCATAGGCTCGTACGCCGGCACGCGTCGCGAGCCGGCAAGATATCTTCGAAGCCATCTTCTTCGTAAGCGACCTCATCGCCACGTAACGGCGAGTCGGCATATCATAGGGCTCTCCGGGGACTGCGCACCAACAAGCGGCCAAGGAAACGCTCAGCAATACAGTTATACTCAACAACAAAAAAAGAAAAATACAGAAAAGATGCCAAGACGGAAAAGAGTCAAGACACGCTCACCGATCTATCGGGGTCCACTCGGTATGCAGCGGGAGCTTTGCTCGAGGAAGCAGGTGCGAGACGCCCTCCTCCTCGATCCGTCCCAGCGACGTACGTGAAATCCGGCCCCGGCATCGGAACCTGCAGAGGGGAGCACACGGAGCCGGCCTCTCTCTCTCCGCGCCGGTACTGCGGCGTCCTCGGCTTCCTCCTCACGAAGGCCACAGTACTCCTCTCCATACAAAATGAACTCCTCGGCCCCGCAGCGCGAGGTACCTCTCAAAATCAAGCACATCCATGTCAGGGAATCAAGCATCCCAAAGGGAGGGTCCCTCGAACCACGGGAAGCACAGGGGCCATGCTTTGCCCGAGAAGACCCGCTCCCGAATACATAACATCGCGAGGTCGAAGCCCCGCGGCATCTTGCATTGCTTGGCTGTCACCTCGGGAGCCCCCTCAAACTCGTCCCCCTCATACCGGGCCCACGGGAACAAAACGAACCCCTCCAGGCTACCCCGCTCCGGACGGCTCCTGCACATCCCGTGGCGATGGTGAGCTTCCCCTGCTGGTCCTCCTCTTCCTCGCCGTGCGAGCCCGGCCAGCGTAGCGGGGGTACGCGGCTACGGCCCAGGATCTCTATCCGCTGGGAAGCCTTTGGAAAATCTCGTAGAACCACACCGTGACAAAAGCAGAAAAGGCTCGGTACAAAAAGAAAACGGAGAAAAGACAAGTTGCTAAATCAAAAACGACAATAAACTTCATACCTCCAAAGCAAAGTCAGCAGAGACGACGAGCGCGCGCCCAGGCTAAACCGGTCCAAGGAGAAGTAGAGCTCGACGAGCACGCCTCGCCCCCAAGCAATATCACGAGACCTACTATCCGGGTCAATCAAGCTCTCAAACAAAGCAAAGGGAGCCGCGGTCGCGTGGTTCGAGAACAAAGTCTCGGACGGTGCATACAGCAAAAAGGAGCGCGCGAGCTGCTCCGTCACACACAGCCGGTACCCCGGATGTAGGCCCAATCTTTGGGCGTGATCCTCGGCTCCACATCACTATACAACATGCCCAGGCCCCTGCGAGGCGAGGCTCAAAGCAGCCCAGCTCGGTCAACACGGCATCGGAGATCATATCTCTCCACCGCCAGTAGCCCTCCTTTGAAGGAAAGCCCGGTAATCGCGGCAAAGTCGATCGGCGTAGCTGTCACCTCTCCCGGCTCGGATGGAAGGTGTGGGTGGTATCCCACCAATACTCGGAAAGGCCAAGGAGAGACGCTCTTGTTCTTCCTCGTATCAGAAACTCCAGGCGGGTTCTCTACGAACACACCCGGGCCGAAGCGTAGACCGGCCCTCACTTGGGACTCGGCCTACCATCCACGGAAATATCGGGCATCCGCCGCGCCACGGCTCAACCCACGGCCTCGAGCGATCCCGAGTCTTCATCCTCTTGGCCTTCCCGGCCATAAGCCAGCATCCTGCGAGGTAAACACAGCAAAGATACGTCAATCACAGTACTTAATACAAAACAAAAGGCACAAAAGTCCGTCCCAACACGGAAAGCCATGAAAATAACCTGTCACAAAACACGGCACACATTGCACATATTTTTCACATATATCCCGTCACAAAACACGGCACACACTGTACACATTTTCTCAAAAGAAAAAAAAAGGGGGGGGGGATTAAACCCTACACGACACATTTTCAAAAAAAAGATCCGTCCCAACACGGCAAAGGCACATATAACCCGTCACAAAAACATGGCACATATTGCACATATTTTCCCCACAAAGTCCGTCACCCAAAAACATGGCACACACGGCACGACACATATGCATAACACATTTTTCAAAAAATCCGTCCCTACACGGCACACACTTTCGAGACAAGAACACGTCACAAAACACGGCACATGTCACATTTTTTCACAAAAATTGTCACTACACGACAAACTTTTCTCATAATGTACATACATAAATAGCATGCGGTACAAAACACCAAAGCATGTGTTTCATTAGAGAAGCACTTTATTTTCACAAATAAAAGCTAATCTACACATTTCTGCACAAAATACACATACCCACAATTTTTACATGTCCATTTTTACATGTCCGTACGGACCTCTTTGCAAGGGGTGGCCAAATTACTTTCCTGCCCTTATAATCTTTGCCCCTGGCTGTCCTAAGGCCTTTTCCAGCAAATCCAAGTGCAGAATGGTCCCTAACCCTTCAATTCAACCACCGCCCACTTCAACGGCAATTCAATCCCCGGCGTCAGCGTGACCGGTCCTCGCCACTGACGGCAATTCAATCCCCGGCCGAGTCAACGTAAGACCCGGACCTCGCCCACTTCCCAACGGCAAGACCACCACCGCCCGCTCAACGGCAATTTCCAAGAAGGAGCCAACACCTCCCGGTCACGAATATCAAGGCACGAGACGCCTCAACGCCCAGACGGCAATTGAGAAGGCAGCTGACGCTCCCAGCAAACCACAATCAGAGGCACAAGAACCGCCTCCAAACGGCCAACGGCTCAAATTCAACCACCGCCCGCTCAACGGCAATTCAAGAAGGAGCCAACACCTCCCGGCCCACGAATATCAAGGCACGAGAGCGCCTCCCGAAGCGCTCAACGACAACTTCCCGGCTGGCTTTGGCCTCGAAAGAGGTCCGAAGTCATCTTCCCAACAGAAAAGGGCCCCTACAAGGTCACGCATCCCCGACAATTCAAGCACCGGCGGTCGGTGTAAGCCCGAACTTCGCCCGGCTTCAACGGCGCAAACGCAAGCACCGACCATCGAAAGTGGCCCGAGCTCCTCCCGACAAGTCGAAGGGAAGTCATACAAGCTGCGTATCCCCAGGCACCGGCCATCATCCTTGCCCACTCAATGGCAAAACAAGCACAGAAGGAGCCAACACCTCCAGTACAAGTCCCAAGGCACGAAGCGCCTCCAAAATTCCAAATGGTGAAGCAATCACCGGCGCGTAAATCCTTGCCCACTTCACGCGGCAACGCAAGCACGGCCGATCATTGTAAGTCCAACCTTCTACTCAACATGCAAAAACACAAGGCATCTACGCCTCTCGAAGCACAAGGCGGCCACGCCTCCACAAATGCGGCTAGAAGACGATTCAAAGTCCTCGCGCATTACGTCCACAAATGCGGCTAGAAGACGATTCAAAGTCTCGCGCATTACATCAGCTGCGGCTGAAAGACGATTCAAAGTCTCGCGCATAACATCAGCTGCGGCTGAAGACGATTGAAAGTCCTCGCGCATTACATCAGCTGCGGCTAGAAGACGATTCAAAGTCCTCGCGCATTACATCATTTTGCGGCTAGAAGACGATTCGAAGTCTCGCGCATTACATCAGCTAGCTAGAAGACAATTAAAGTCCTCGCGCATTACATCAACCGCCTGAGAAGACGATTCAAAGTCCTCCGGCGTGGCACCAGCCACCGCGAAGACGATTCAAAGTCCTCCCGGCGTGGCACCTGACCGCAATCGAGAAGACGATTGAGTCACTCACAACTATCTCGGGCGGAAGGCCTTAAACCGCACCGATTAGGAAAATCGTAAAATTTCCATCCCCGGGGACACCACCACGTCCTCACAATTTGACCTCGGCGGTCACCACATCTTAGGACACCACCACGTCCTCCTGGCGACCTCGGCGGTCACACGACGCCCGGGGCACCACCACGCCCGCGTGCGCTCGCGACGAGATTTCACGACCTCACGAGACTACGACCCGGGCTTGATTCCGTCGGGGATACGTAGGAATCCTATCACAGGGTCCGGCCATCGACCTATGCGGTCACCCCCGGGACACCGCCACGTCCTTACCGCGACCTCGGCGGTCACACGACACTTCGGGCACCACCGCGCCGCATTCACAAAACACTCACCCAGCGCCCGAACTACGACCCGGGCTTGATTCCGCCGAGGATACGTAGGAATCCTATCACGGGGTCCGGCCTCTTGCGGCCTATGCGGTCACACAAAAAGGACACCGTCACCATGGCGACCTCCATGGTCACTTCCTCTCCGGCCACGCGATCCAGTTAGGACCACTTATCTTATCGGCGACCCCACTTCTTTCATAAGTGACGTCGTCGAGGGGCTTCTGTAAGTACCCCAATCTGGACCACACCCTTTCAAACACACGGGAAAGCACCGCGAGACTCATCACGGTCTCGACGGCCCCTCTCACTCAAAACCCTCTCTAAACCCCCAACCAAACCAAGGGAGGAGCCTTTACGGGATAAAAGGGACAAAAGGACCTTTCGGGAATTTTCGGGAAATTGGGAAAGCAATATTGGT
Source organism: Adenophora triphylla var. japonica (assembly GCA_022495995.1). Lineage (NCBI taxonomy): Eukaryota > Viridiplantae > Streptophyta > Magnoliopsida > Asterales > Campanulaceae > Adenophora > Adenophora triphylla. The sequence goes on along the minus strand of JAFEMH010001899.1, from coordinate 598 downwards.
CCGTACGGACCTCTTTGTTGTCATAATTCTTGAATCTCCTTAAAGTCCACAATATTCCCTCAAATCCAGGGAAAATGATTACTCCCTCGCAGAGAGTTGGTCCGTAAATGCAGGACCTCTTTAGCATGTGCTGAGTGAAAGATGGTCCGTACGGACCTTATTGCCTCAGAGGGGACACCATAATTGCAAATATTCCTCCCATCATCACTTTGAGATTCCCTCAAATCGAGGAAAACCAAAATCTTGGATTACCAAGGAAAATGCGTCAGGTACGGACCTGCTTTCGCACAAATCTGGCACATATAGAGCCTAGAGGGCTCCCCCTCCTCACCGTTTCACGAGCTGCCTGCAGTACCTCTCCTCTCTGTCCTCCCTTTAGGCCTTCCTCGCTTCCCCTCTAGAGTGCCTGCAGGCATTCCCAGCTCCCCGCTTTTCGGATCCTCCAGAGGCCTTCCGAGCCCCCTCGTGGTGCTCCGGAAGCCTCCCCGAGCGCTCCAGGAGACGGCTCCCGCAGCTGCCCGAGGGCACTCTCGAGGTACTCCTGAGGCCCCTCGTGGTACTCCGAGGCCTTGCACGGTCTTTCCACGGTGTCGGCTCT